>CM056050.1:35473651-35831151 GCA_029574335.1 Rana kukunoris | reverse complement strand
TACCGCTTTTGGAGCGATCATCTGATCGTTTGTACACAGCTTTCGAAAGGCGATCCCGACCGTTTATGCGGAATTATCCGAAGGGACAAACACTTTCTCGTACCATACCAGCATGAACATTTTTCATTTAATCAGTACAGTATTGGTCCGAAAAAAAATCACAAGACCAAAACCACGCATGAAAGAATAAATCACTTCTGAAGTTTTATTCAGTTGTATGTGAATTTCCCTAACTTTGGTTTTCGATATAGGACCAGCATGCAAAAAAAAAGAAATTTGAAAAATCTCATTGGGTGTACATGAGACTTTATTCTGCTAGACTATCTAACACTAGCCTCTCACCAGTCTAACAATTCTTCTCCCCAAAGATGTCCATTGCTCCTCCATCCAGAGTGTAGACTAATGGTGGTCATGCACGCGTTCCTTGTTTATTTATTTTTTAATCCAGTCGATTTGGGATTCATTCAAAACCATTTCATCTGTAAAACATTGAAAGGCCCCATATCTTGGAGTCAAACTGACTTCTGACATCGCTACATTTTATCGGGCAAATTGCACTCCCCTTTGACTCCACAGAACATGACCTTAAAATTTGGCAAACACACAATATTTCCTGGATGGGTAAAATGGCGGCCGTTAGAATGTTCTCCCTCAAATACTTTACTATTTTTTTAGGTCCCTTTGGTGGACTTGGAAGTTCCGCTTTTTCTGCGATACTATAGAGTGGCACAATTGGTCCAGCTATATCACATTTTTGATGAAAGATAGACCTGACTGGGTTCACTTGGAGGCACATGCCGGCCCCACCATTCCCTTAGATCTTCTTATGTGCCTCCCTGTGAAGGAACATTGGGTGCTTTTGAGCCCTTCTTTATCTTGCTCCCTACATTTGTGGGACATGGCATCTAAAATGTACCCCTTAAAATACCCCCCGCACTTGCCAGTGACTCCACTTTTCAACAATCCTCATTTTCATCCCGGGCCAACAGAATACCCAGTTCGCTTGGTTGGTCAACAAGGGGCTGTCCATTCCAAGAGCGTGACTCCATGTTTGCGCAGTGCTTGCCTGGCCGTGAAGCCGAAAGCTGTCACGGCTGGGTGGCCAGAATGTAAATGGGGGAGCGATGCTCTGGCCGTGTGGCCGCATCGCTGGACCGTGGAACAGGAAAGTGTCTTAAGTCAGCAGCTATACTTTTGTAGCTGCTGACTTTAAATAAACCTTAAAAGGCTGGAACGCCACTTTAATGAAACTTTAGAAATGCCCCCCGCAGAGACCGATCGTCTATGCCAAATTATACACTTCCTAAGAATTTTACAGAGAGATGGGGTAGATATCACCACTAGGGGCCCCCCCCCCTTTTTTTTTAGCGAGTTTTGAGGTGGAGGAACTTGACTGGCCTGCACAGTTCTGACTTCAACCTGATAGAACACCTTTGGGATGAATTGGAGCGGAGACTGCGAGCCAGGCCTTCTCATCCAACATCAGTGCCTGACCTCATAAATGCTCTTCTGGAAGAATGGTCAAACATTCCCATATGCCTCGTTTCCACTGAATGGAGCGGTTCGGGTCGGTACAGTTTGGAGCAGTTAGAATGGACCGGTCTATTTTTGTGAGCGTTTCCACTGCAAGTCAGACCGTCAGGGGCCATTCAGGGTTTAGAAAAAATGCCTAGGGTGGAATGTATCGTTCCATTTTCTATGGCCCCACATCTGAAGCGGAACCCAGAATGGTCCTGTACGGTTTGGTTTTATCATTTTTTATGGCATTCTTTCATAATGGAAACACTCAAAATGGTGTACCGGACCGATCCGCTCAGTGGAAACGAGGCAATAGACAGATTCCTTTTTTATAGATGCAAAGAGTGGGCCAACTCAATATTGTCCCCTACAGACTAGGACGCCATTAAAGTTCATGTGCATACTTTTAACAATATATAGTGTAGATCAAATGGGTTGTCGCCTAAAGAGCAATTATTTTGGATCAGAGGAGAGCAATCAAAAAAATCTGCCATTTATCGAAACCTGGTATGCCCATTGTAAGACTGACTGTTGCCAGAACATAAGAAGAAAAAAGAGAAATCGTCCCATAACTAGAAAACAAATGCAGCCACCACATAGTGTTGGAAAGCTGAAGAATTTTGTGTTTTTTTTTTTTTTTTTTTTTTAACCACTTAAGGACCGCCGCATGTACATATACGTCGGCAGAATGGCACGTTCAGGCACATTTGCGTACCTGTACGTCCCTGCGAAGACGTGGGTCGGGGTCCGATCGGGACCCCCCCGGTACCTGCGGCGGTCCCCGTGGCTGTCTGAGCGATCCGGGATGAGGGGGCGGCTGTTCGTTTTTGTCTGCTCCCTCCGGATCGCTCCCAGCCAATCCGCGTCCTCCCCCGTGTCACTTCCTCTGCCTGTGTAAACACAGGAAGGGGGAAGTGATGTTATCTATCCTCTCGGCGGTATTTTCAACCGCCACTAAGGAGAGAAGACATCACACGGTGAGTCTGCACAACACTACACTGACACCAGGACATGTAGGCACATTAACCTCCCCCGATCAGCCCCCACCCCCCTGTCAGTGTCACTGAATGCAGTGATCATATATGTACTGATCACTGCATTTAGTGTCAGTGTGACAGGCAGTTAGTGTTAGGTTCAGGGTAGCCCCCGTACCCCCCCTAATAAAGTTTTAACCCCTTGATCACCGCCCTAGTTAACCCTTTCACTCCTATTGCCAGTGTCACTAAGAGATAATTTTTCTGATCGCTGTATTAGTGTCACTGTTGCCGCTAGGTAGCTATTTTTTTTTCTTTTTTTTTTTTTTTACTAAAGACATGTGGCTGAATACATTTTGGCCTAAATGTTTGACCAAAATTTAGTTTATTAGATTTTTTTTTTTTGGGAAGAAAAGGACGCAAATTTTGTTTGGGAGCCACGTTGCACGACCCCGCAATTGTCTGTTAAAGCGACGCAGTGCCGAATTGTAAAAACGCCTCTGGGCATTTAGCAGCATATTGGTCCGGTCCTTAAGTGGTTAATACTGCTTTAAGGAACAGAGATACTTTAAAAAGATGCTGCGTGCCATTTCTAAGCACAATGAGTTAATGGATGAAGGTTGCTTGTTGTAGGGCAATATTTGCTGAGCTCATAACGCCACCCAATTTGTATAGACAGACATAATAACTTGTTCCGTTTCCTGAAAGCCCCTAATGACATCGATAATATCCTTCCTGTCCTTTCCCCATTTTACCTTCAGAATTTTAATGTTCAGTCTGTCCTTTATCTGCTAAAGGTCTCCTTGATTCCTGCTGCAGAGACTGATCCTGACTGTACAGAATGTTTATCGATCGTCTAATGAACTATCTTTTAATAGTCATTTTGTATAGTGCTGGTGCAGATGGATGATTGAGAGTAGTCCGGTGTTAAAGTAGTCTATAGACTAGCATTCTATCCCAACTTTTTTTATATTCATGTGCCTGCTGTACTTGTATGAGAATATATGCTGTTCTTTGTATTGCTTTCTTTATGTGAAATCCCTGTTGATCCTATGGCTCCCCCTGCTTTCCTTTAGCAAACTGAGCAGCTTAAAAGTGGTACATGGGCGACGTAATACTGATAGTTGCCAAAACCAGTGAATTGACACGTTTCGAAAATGGGGTTTTGACAACTTCTTCAGGGATGCTTATATAGCAGGTACAAGGATATTATATTATATAAGAATAGCAATGAGTTTCATATACAGTAAAACCTTGGATTGCGAGCATAATTTGGTCCAGAAACCTGCTAGTAATACAAAGCACTTGTATATCAAAGCATTTTTTTTTTGTAGGGTATAAAAGGAGAGGGAACTCTAAGTGTAGCAATAAGTTGCTAAATGTTGTACCTTCATTAAATGTAATCATATTGCTACACTTAGAGGCTCCTCTCTTCTTTTATACTCAGTTGTGACATGACGCTACTCTTATATCAAGACATCGCTTGTATATCAAGGAAAAATGTATTAAAACATTTTGCTTGTCTTGCAAAATGCTCTCAAACCAAGGTTTTACTGTACAAACATCCATATGTTGCATGAGTAGCATTGTTACTGACAAGGTTGTGTTCAAATGCATCATACAAAAGGCAGCAGAAAGCAAACATGCATGTTTTGTATATGATACTCATTGCTATTAGTATAGAATATCCTTGTACCTGCTATATGAGCATCCCTGAAGAAGTCGAAACCCTATTTTCGAAACGCATCGGGTGTCTCAGTTAATTCGCTGACATTGGTCAAGGTTTTGGCAACTGTTTTTCAAGCTGTTAAATTTTTTTTAAATGTACGAAGTACTGTTTTTATACATATTGCTTTTTGAGTGTCTCTGGTGTGCTGTGCTGATAATGACCGCTTTCAAGTAGAGGGTATTTCTGTCTACGTGCCTGCTCTGTGCAATCGTTTTTGTACAGACGAGCCCAGCTCCTCCTCTCGGGTCCCCTGTTGGAGCTCCGCCTTGCCAAGTGCCCCATAGAGGCTGGTACCTTGGGAGAAGGTCTGGAAACTTCATTGATGGATGCACTGCACACTGAGAGGCTTGACAGTGTTGCCTGTTGGGCCTAAAAGTTCTACCAAAGCTAAGCTGGAGAGTTCCGGGTGCTGAATCCTGTGGCAGAGGATTCTCATAAAGGAAGGTCTGTGGCAGAGACTGTACTGTATTCCGTGCTCCATCCCGGCTGCTAGGCCGGTGGAGTCAATAACAAAATAGTGAAATTTCCTTTTATAACAACCAGCGTTGTCACCCTGTAAAAGGAAGTAGTCATACCAGTGTAGCGCTACCCCATTCAGGAGCCGCTGGTTGTTTTGAGATCGGCATATTAAGTTACCCTCGGTGGCTTCTGTAGGGGTGATGGTAGTGAGTAGGTGTAGTAAGCGAATGTCCAGTCAGCAATGGAGTTTTCAAATGCTTTATTTCCAAGGCCCAACACGGCCAACATCAACAGGAAGTGGGATAGAAAAGGTTGATGAAGCAGAAGAACATTTGCAGTATCGGGCCCAGGATAGATAGGGAAAGCAAGCCTGATTTCATCAATAGCACAGTTCGTCGCCACTCTAGCCAGAGTGGGTGAAGCGCCTCCAGACAGACTCCTGTCACGAGCCTGGCAACCAAAGTGTCACTTGGGTTGCTGGGAGGAACAGACCTCTGCCACAGGCCTGGCTCGGTCCTCTGCCACAGGCCTAGTACTTGGATGAGCTAAATGGATTCCTGAGCGAATCCTCCCAGTAAGTTCAATCAGGGTCACCGGTTGACAGTTTGAAGTGTACCTGTCAATCTCTCGGTCACCAGATCCCTGATGGTTCGTTCAAGCCCTCTTGGATCACCTGCCTCCCGGTTCTCCTCAAGCCGATCCCCCACCGAATGGCATACAGCCTGGGATCCCTTTTTAGTGTAGTAAGTCACTGGGGCCCCTTTCAGCATCCGCATGGAACTCCGCATAGCATATGACCCCGGCCAGAAAGGCAATGTTCCCGGGGTCTGTTGGATGCGCACACCCTGAAGGTGGGCGCCGCACCTGGAACCCGCGAAGAACCAAAGAAAATGGCATCCGCCATGGATATACCCTCCCCCAGCATGCCCCGCGAGGGAAAACTCCTCTAATTGGCTGCTGGGGAAAAGCGGCTCTGTCAGAACCCCTCTAGTGCCACCTGCCGCCCAGGGGTGTGAACATCACCCCTGGAGCGCAGACTGGCCCACAGGACAGTTCTGAATGACAGCAGCCCAAATTTACATCATTATGAATGGGAGCAAAGTTACTCTCCCATTCCCCATTAACTTTAGCATAGCGCCCATACTGAAAGTAGAGGGGCGCTACACCAGCCTACTGCCAGAAATGAATGAACAATTTTAATAAAATGTTAAAACTCATTCACCCCAGGACAATCCATTGAGGTGTATTAAAATGCGATGGAACGTTTAAGCTTGCGTTAGAACAGCCAATTGATTTGTATAGGCTGACTAATGCACCACAATGAACCAACACTGTTACCATGTGTTATGAAAGGATTGGTAATGTCATTTTTGACTTTACTTGCACCTGAACTTTAGATCTGTGTGGGCGCTCCATACGGTTATCTAGTGAGCTATGCTTGCTTTGATTGAGGTGTGGCAACATCTGTGTGCGCAGTAATGGAACAGGCAGCCAAAGACGTTGGCTCCAGGCTGTGATTACTGTCATTTCATGGTGATTGTCTGACAAAGCCGTGCTGCAGAAACACCAAATGTACAATAAACATCTGTCGTCTTCATACCCCTTAGGGCTATCCCTAATGAAGGATACCCCCTTATAGGAACCTAAGGAAGCAGGTGATTTTTGGATTGAAATATAAATAATAAAATAATAATAATGATATAGAAAACAATGTAAAATTGGTTAAAGCGTAACTCCACTTTTGTTGGGGGGGGGGGGGGGGAGAACATCACCCCCCCCCCCCCCCGGGAGATCTATGTACATTACAAGGATTAGAACAAATGTTACCTTTTTGCTATTCTGAAGAAATCAATGCGTTTCCCTGTGCCTCTGTTCCTCTGGGTCTAATGGGAGTGGTTTCATAATTAACTATCAGGTGTGAAGCTGCAGGGCACTAATTAAGAAATATGCTGGGCCTGCATCCCTTTAGACGGGTTCCTATTGAAAGCATCTCTCAAATGTCATTTTTGTTGCAAAGGATGCCGGAAATCCGATTTGTATCTAAAAGGCCCGTACACACAATCTGATTTTCTGACGGGAATTGTGTGACGGGCTGTTGTCGGAAAATCCAACCATTTGCATGCTCCATCGGACAATTGTTGTCGGATTTCCACCAACAAATGTTAGATAGCATGCTTTAAAATCTTCCAAAAACAAATGTGTGTTGTCGGATTACTCGATTGTGTACAGAAGTCCTTCAGAAAAATATCTTGAACAAACACGCATGCTCAAACAATGCTCACCATAAAACATTAGCAGAAGGTGCCCAAAGGGTGGCGCTAAAGATCTGAAAAACCATGTAGTTTCATGTTTGTTGGCTGACAATTTTTTGCTGTCTGTATGCAAGACAAGTTCATGGCCAATGCCCTTTGGAAATACGAGGCTTTAGGCAGACTTCTGGGAAAATGGAGCCAATCGTACAAGCAGGAAATGTTTCTGGGGAGTGGTCCGTACACACTCTGCAATATGGCTACCTGGAGTTTTCTGTACACAATGTATTCCCAGAAAGTTACATTGGTTGCAGATTAAAAAGGAAAGGTCATTTTTAATGACATTCGATTACAAAATGATTTGTGTCTCAATCGTATGCGCTATATTTTATTCCCCCACCCCAAGAAAGGAGTTACCCTTTTAATTCACAATCTTTTTGCATGCCTGTAATTTTTATCCTGCACTACTCAATCATATACTTGGTATACCAGCCCCCTGCGTATAACACGCAGCCACAGTTTACCCTCTAGCGTAGGACAGGTACGTGACCTTATTAAGTCAACAGCTACAGTGTTGGTAGCTGCTGACTTTTTTATTTTTATTTATTTTTTATTTATTTTTTATTTATTTTTTTAACCGGACCTCTGCTTTAATTTTGTTTGCAAATATTAAAGATTCTAATTAAAGAATAAGTCCCTACATTTAAAGAGCACCCGTCCTTTCAGATTCATCATGGCAGCACCTGTTAGCGGGCATCCGCTCACCTCCTGCCGCCATTTCCCTCTCCTTGTTGTCACTGCCACATCACCAGACGTTCTATTAAAGTGAATGAGACTGTCGGTGAATCATGAGGAGGAGCTGCCGTGGAACAGATTATTGCTCTTTAACCACTTGACCACTGGGCACTTAAAGGGGTGTTCCAGCCCTTTTTTAATGTTTATTAAAAGTCAGCAGCTACAAAAAGTGTAGCTGCTGGGTTTTAATAAACAGACACTTACCTTGTCCATGGTTTCAGCGACGCGCCGGGGCTCCGCTGCTCTCCCCCCCCCCCCCCTCCCCAGCCGGCGTCTTCATTACAACTGTGGGCACCCTGCCGTGACAGCCTTCGGCTTCACGGCCGGGCACCCACTGCGCATGCACGTTCGGCACTGCGCATGCGCAGACGGCGATGCGCCGTCTCATTGGACAGATCGCCTGGGACCTGTCAGTGTCCCAGGTGATCGCCTACAGGGAGGGGCTGAAGTTAGACGATTAAAGTGGATGTAAACCCAAAAAAACATTTTTTTTTTTTTTTTTTTTTTTTGTCACAATGTAGAGTATAAGATTTCCTATCACCTGTGCCCAGTCTTGCCACGCAGAGTTAATCCAGCGCTGAGTAATCCTCTTTTAAAGTTCAGTGCAAATTAACCGGGCTTCAGATAAAAACCTGCCAAATTAGGTTAAGTCCGTTTCTCTGTTTTTGCTTTCAGTGACAGGTTATTTACAAATATAGCTTGGACAAGTTTATCATAACAAGAGGTGATCCAAAGTTCATTGTATATTACTAGGATGTGTTATGATGTTATATCACCTCATGTTATGATAAACAAAACATAACATATGATAAACATTTCCTAGCTATATTTGTAAATAACCTCTCACTCAAAGCAAGAAGAGAGATTCCGGACTTTTTGATTTAGGCAAGGTTTTATCTGGAAGGCTGTTGGTTTTCACTGAATATAAAAGAGGATTACTCAGCGCTGGAATAACTCTGTGTGGCAAGACTGGGCACAAATGATAGGAAATATTATACTCTACATTGTGACATCAAAATATTATACTCTACATTGTGACATTTTTTGGGTTTACATCCACTTTAAGCTTAATCGCCTAACCAGCCCCTCGGCGGAAGGAGGAAGTGGGACAGGAAGTCACACTCCTCCTGAAGCCCCCACCCCCCCCAAAAAAAAATTACATGCCAAATGTGGCATGTAAGGGGGTGAGGAGTGGGTTAAGCGGAAGTTCCATTTTTGGGTGGAACTCCGCTTTAACCCCCCCTTAATAACCAGACCAATTTTCAGCTTTTGGTGCTCTCACAATTTGAATGAGAATAACTCGATCATACAACACTGTAACCAAATTAATTTTTTATTTTTTTCCCCACAAATAGAGCTTTCTTTTGGTGGTGTTTGATCACCTCTGCGTTCCCTCCCGCTGCGTTCCCACGCCCTTCGTCGCTTACCGGAGCCGTCGGTAGCGGCGGAGGCGATCGGGTCCGCTCCCATGCTCAGCGTGGATGCGAGTGAGGGAAAAATTTCCCTCATCCATCCCCGTAGCTCTGCTGGGCGGAAGTAACGTCAAAACGTCAGTCCCGCCCAGCGTCCTTAAAGAGACATATATATATATATATATATATATATATATATATATATATATATATATATTTATATATATATATATATATATATATATATATATATATATATATATATATATATATATATATATATATATATATATAAAAATGACATTTTACTCTTTTTTTTTTTTGCATTTAAGCCTAAATATGAGATCTGAGGTATTTTTGACCCCAGATCTCATATTTAAGAGGACCTGTCATGCTTTTTTCTATTACAAGGGATGTTTACATTCCTTGTAGTAGGAATAAAAGTGATAATTTTTTTTTTATTTTAGTGTTAAAAATTGGTAAAATAAATAAAAATAAATACGAGAGCGAGAGCAATAATTCTAGCCCTAGACCTCCTCTGTATCTCAAAAAATGCAACCTTTAGAATTTTTTAAACGTCGCCTATCGAGATTTTTAAGGGTAAGTTTGACTCCATGCCACGAGCGGGCGCAATTTTTAAGCGTGACATGTTGGGTATCATTTTACTTGGCGTAACATTATCTTTCACAATATGTAAAAAAATTGGCCAAATGTATTGTATTTTTTTTAATTAAAAAAAAATGATTTTTTTTCAAAAAAAGTGCGCTTGTTAGTACAAAAAGTATTGCAATGCCATGTTATTCTCTAGGGTGTTAGAAAAAATATATATATAATGTTTGGGGGTTTTAAGTAATTTTATAGCAAAAAAAATATTTTAGTCTCATAAACACAGAGTCTGAAAAACAGGCTCGGGGCTAAAGTGGTTAAAGGGTCTACAAGCTATGGTACCAATAACTGAAAATTGATCAATTTGATCACACCTGATGTACTGACAGCCTCTCATTTCTTGAGACCCTAACATACCAGAAAAGTACAAATACCCCCCAAATGACACCTTTTTGGAAAGAAGACATTCCAAGGTATTTAAAAAAAGAGGCATTGTGAGTTTTTTTTTTTTTTGAAGTTGTCATTTTTTTTCCCCCCACAATTCTTAAAAAAAAAATCCACAAAATGTTCATATTAGCGGGTTATTTCTCACACACAGCATATGCATACCACAAGTTACACCCCAAAACACATTCTGCTATTCCTCCCGAGTATGACAATACCACATGTGACTTTTACACAGCGTGGCCACATACAGAGGCCCAACATGCAGGGAGCACCATCAGGCGTTCTGGAACACCCAGACCAATTCTGACATTCCTCTCCTACATGTAAAAATCATCATTTATTTGCTAGAAAATGACATAGAACCCCGAAATATTATATATGCTTTTTTAGCAAAGACCCTAGAGAATACAATGGCGGTTGTTGCAACTTTTTATCTCGCATGGTATTTGCACAGCAATTTTTCGAACGCTTTTTTTGGAAATACATTTTTTTTTTTTTTTTTAAACAGTAAAGTTAGCCCAATGTTTTTGCATAATATGAAAGAGTATTGGGCCGGGGGTATTGCAGAGTATTGGGCCGGGGGTATTGCAGGGATGGATGGATGGATCTGTGACTGCAATAGTCACAGATCCAGCCACAGCGCTGCTGACACCCGCGTTCCCCCTCACACTGTACTGATTGGTACAGAGAGAGGGAGGAACGATCACGTGGTAAACGGCCGCTATCAGCGTCAATTTACCTTGGAGGATGTTATATATAAGGTCCTCCCAGAGTTAAGGAACCACCCTGCAGCCATTTTTTTACGGCCTGCAGTGCTTAAGTGGTTAAAAAAAATGTTATCGAAACCCGATCGTTCCAGCTACCAGAACAAGCCCTGCAGATCCAGCCACTGTCTTGGGTCCTCATTGGACAGATTGCCAGCAGCAGGAGCCATTGGCTTCCACTGCTATCAATCAAATCCAGTGGCACAGGAGCTGTGGGATGGGTAGAGTCCTGCTGTCTGTGTCAATGGACGCAGTGAAAATAAAGCAGGGCACATCGACCTAGTGCATTACCACTTACATTTTTTATTTAGAGACAGAATAAAAGCAATAGTCCTACTCACAAGGAAAATTTGAGTAAGCACTTTTCAGACAGCTGGACTGGACCTTGCGGCACCTGCCAGTGGAACCTCAGACATCTGGATGGTTGACGCGTTTCTGGGGCGTACCCCCTTCCTCAAAGCCTAAGTGGTCCGTGGTGACTCTCTTGTATGCCCTCAGGAATAAGTGTGTGCGTGTGTGCAGAGACACCCCTGACCATCGATTAGCAGGCCCCACCCCTCTCGTGTAGTCCCACCCACCCATGATTCCACTCCTAGAGAATAGGTACAAATATAGGACTACATTGCTACGTTCCCTTACCTGCAATGTTAGTGACAGCACCCAACCAGCCAATGCAAACATTGGCTGCAATGCCAACATTGCTGAACTCCAGGACAGGTAAGTGTCCTAATGTTAAGTCAGCAGCTACAGTATGTGTAGCTGCTGACTTTAAAATTTTAGGAGGCGAGTGGAACTCCTCTTTTTTTAAGAAAAAAAAATTAACCTTTTTTTAATAATCGCTTTAAATTGCATTTGTGTTTTGTGGGAGACCAGATAGTGAATGCAGAGTCCTGGGTTCAGTGAAACTTTAATGTGTGTATGAATGGCATTCTAGGTTTAAAAAAATCCTGATATACCATATAAAACAAAGTGTGTGTATTAAAAATAAAAAAATGCACATCAACTGCATTAAACAAAAAAATAAACCCTGGCATAAGCAAACCCTGGTCATGGTGTGTACATGCCTGCATCCTTGGGTTAATCCCTCCTGCAAGTATCGTCCAGGTAATCCCATATTAGATTGTGAGCTTCCCAACGGGGGGCCTCGTCTATTTGATGGAAAGGCACGTTATTCTCTCCTATAATCAGTTAATTTTCACCACTGATTAAACCTGCCAGCACATTCCTGTGTGTTTAATACATCATGTGAGCTAAGAAGTCACTTGACATGCAGATTGCCTTGGCTGATCCGCTACAATCTCTTTATATCCGGTATTTGCCTTTGTGCTTACACACTTCAGTGTGCTCCGTGTTACAGGTTCAGCTTTGTCATTCCCCCATGATCTAACATTCTACTCCATTAGGAAAGCTCACTGACCCATGCTCTTCACCAGACCTTTTAGGAGGAAAACTACTTCTGCTGAGTGGTATGTATTAATTGTGTGTTGTCTGGGCTATGGAGTGACTTCCTATTTAAAGGGCCAGTTGACTTGAAAGCTGATTTTTTTTTTTTTTTTATTCTATTTTTGGTAGATGCTGAGATCTAAAATGACCCAACGGGTTCCTGTATCTCTTGGGGACTCTGCTTTTGAGATTTGTGCACTTGCAAGTTTTGCACACCTTTTTGTGGGTTTAATGGGTTGCTCTTACCATTCCAAGTATGGCAACTCAACTGAGAAGCACCACCACTATGACGATGGATTCAATTATTCCACCTTGAAGAGGCAATACAAGGGGGATATGATCAGTGTATAAATGCTTACTAGTACTATTCAAGTCAACAAAAAACTTTTGTGAAAAGTCATACACTTTAGGGTCAAAACAAAAAGAAAGGGAGCACTCTGGAGTGTCTGGAAGAGGTTTTGTATTTTGCAAGAATGTTTACATTTACTTAGCGTTGACTAATGCTGGCCATACACGATACGAAAAATTGTCCGAAATTTGGTCATTTAGACCGTTCGTTTGTTTTTCGGCCAGTTAATGGGCACAAAATTCATCATTGGGACGTTTTTAAGGCTGAAAAAAAAAAACAATAATAATCGGGCACTAGCCTGTCCTGGAGTCAGCAATGTTGGCACCGCAGCTGATGCTTCCATCAGCTGTCGTGTGCGTGCCGCTTCCATTGCGAGCAAGGGAACCCGTGAAATAAATCCTTACGGGTCACGCCCATGAGGCTCCGCTCCTTTCTCCTTATGGCCTGGCGGCCAGGAGAGGGAAGAAGCCCAGGCGGTGTCGACGATACCTGTGGTTGAGGCTCCCGGAAGTGGGAACGGGGGATACCAGTAAAAGAGGGGTATCCTGCCCCCCCACCCAAAAGGTGCCCAATGTGGCACCAGAGGGGAGGAGTACAACGAGTGGAAGTTCACTTTTGGGTGGAACTTTGCTTTACTTTTTGGTAAATCTTATATTTTGTAAAGTTCACATTGAACTTTCCTCCTGCTAATTTTGAGGTAACTTCCCTGTTTTTTCTTGGCTTCATATTGAAAATGCTGCCTCCCCTGAACTATATTTGCCCCCTTTGTGAATACAAAGGTTTTAGTCGTTTCCCTCTTATTGGGTTTCTGCAGTCTCTCCTGATGCTTTATCCCTCAGGCCTGTCACCAATTTTTTTTCATATTGTTTGCCCATCTCTGAAGTGTGTGTGTGTGTGTGTGTTTTTGGGTTTCTTGATTCCCCCCCCCCCCCTATTTTCTTGTTTTGTGACAGAAGATGTACTTCAATGATATCAGCATACACATCCATGCTGCTGACTGTATCCTGTGGCACTGATTGAGTGGGAGGAAACCTGACAGTGGTGTATATGAGCTCTGTGATAAAATACAGGTGAAACGCTAAAAATGTGAATATCGGTCAAAAGTTCAATTATTTTACTAATGCAACTTAAAAGGTGAAACTAATATGAGACTCATTACATGCAAAGCAAGATAGTTCAAGCCGTGATTTGTCATAATTGTGGTGATTATGGCTCACAGCTCATGAAAACCCCAAATCCACAATCTCAGAAAATTTGAATATTGTGAAAAGGTGCAATATTCTAGGCTTAAAGTGTCCCACCTTTAAATGGTTTCACAGTCTGGTTCAGTAGGAATCACAATCATGGGAAAGACTGCTGATCTGACAGTTGTGTGGAAAACCATGATAGACCCCCTATAAGGAGGGAAAGCCCCAAAAAGTAATTGCAATATAAGTTGGATGTTCCCAAAGTGCTGTATCAAAGCACATTAATAGAAAGTTATGTGGAAGGAAAAGTGTGAAAGAAAAAGGTGCACAAGCAGCAGGGATAACCACAGCCTGGAGAGGAGCGTCAGGAAAAGGCCATTCAAAAATGTTGGGGACTTTCACAAGGAGAGGACTGAGGCTGGAGTCAGTTCATCAAGAGCACCACACACAGACGGATCCTGGACATGGGCTTCAAATGTTGTATTCCTCTTGTCAAGCCTCCTGAACAACAAACATCAGAAGCGTCTTACCTGGACTAAATAAAAACACACCTGGTCTGGTGCTCAGTGGTCCAAAGTCCTCTTTTCTGATGAGAGCAAAGTTTGCATCTTATTTAGAAACCAAGGAGCCGGAGTATGGAGGAAGAATGGAGAGGCACACACTGCAAGATGCCTGAAGTCCAGTGTGAAGTTTCCAGTCTGTTAATTTGGGGAGCCATGTCATCTGCTGGTGTTGGTCCACTGTGCTTCATTAAGTCCAGGGTCACCATAGCCGTCTACTAGGAGATTTTGGAGCACTTCATGTTTCCTTCCACAGGCGAGCTCTATGGGGATGCTGACTTCATTTTCCAGCAGGACTTGGCACCTGCCCACACTGCCAAAAGCACCAAAACCTGGTCCAATGACCATGGGATTACTGTGTTTGATTGGCCAGAAAACTCTCCTGACCTGAACCCCATAGAGAATCTATGGGGCATTGCCAAGAGAAAGATGAGACATGAGACCGAACAATGCAAAAGAGCAGAAGGCCGCTATTGAAGCATCCTGGACTTCCATAACACCTCGGCAGTGCCACAGGCTGATCGCTTCCATGCCACGCCGCATTGAGGCAGTAATTGCTGCAAAAGGGGCCCAACCCAAGTACTGAGTACATATGCATGCTTCTACTTTTCAGAGGACCGATATTGTTCTATATACAATCCTTGTTTTATTGATTGCATGTAATTTTCTAATTTTCTGAGATTGTGGATTTGGGGTTTTCATGAGCTGTAAGCCATAATCATCACAATTATGACAAATCACGGCTTGGACTATCTTGCTTTGCATGTAATGAGTCTCATATTGGTTTCACCTTTTAAGTTGCATTAGTGAAATAATTGAACTTTTGCATGATATTATAATTTTTCGAGTTTCATCTGTATATGAAACGGGCAAAACAAGCTAAGCCAAGAAGCTTTCACGCTTTCCCTACCACTTCCGATTTCCGGGTCCGTTGGTTTCCGACGGTGGAACGCACGCCGACTATCGAAACAGCAGTGCGACGGATTTTCGACCTATCTCCGAATGTAACGGCAATTCGATGGTATAACGTACGCCGGCTAGTGAGACCACCAGCGCGACGGAGCACCGTACCATATCGCAATCTGCAGGATTCGATTGGATATCGAAAAACGCCATAAAGCCTCAGTGCCGGGATCAGGGCACAATTCCGAGTAAGCAGCCATTTGGCATGTTACTTTTTTAAAATTATTTTAATAAACAGTACTTCACTATGATTGCTCTTTTGTTTCTACTTATATGAATGTTGGACCATCTGAACGTGCTTATCTGGATTACTCTGAGTCATCCTTGTGACACAAGCGGTTTATGACTTCTTTTTTAATTAAAAGAGTCTACTAGTATTGGTAAGGAGCCATTTCTATTGATCTCACCGGGTGCAAATTTATGGTGGAGGTTCAAGAACTGCAATATTCACGTGTTTGTTTGATTTGAGAATCTTTGGGTGCTTATCATTTAGCACTATTTGGACTCATACACTATTCATTATTTTTTATGGTTTATTTCACCATATGGACACTATATCACCAATATATGTTTTTCTAAAGATTGCACATTTTTTATGTATATTCATATAGACATAATTTGATGTTGTGTTACCCAGCGCCCCTTCACTTTTGATTTCTGTTGCGCTGCAGAACTGTTATCCAAGGATCCTATTTCCTTAAAGGAAGGTCTATGCAAATGGACACACGTTTTTTTTTTGCCTTACTCAGGCATTACTCAGGCTGGGCAACCTTTCGTAGCAGTATTGCTCTGGGTTTGTCTAGGAAATAAAATTGCAGAACGTGTCTCTCCATTTAGTGTGAACTTGTTCTGGCATGCTGGGATTCAAGCTTGAATCATGTGCAAACAAACTTTTTGCAAGCTAGATTTTCCTTTTTTTTTTTTCTTTTTTTTTTATAAGGAGAGAAAAAAAAAAGAGAAAAATATTTGTTTTCGCCAATAAGATTATGCTACCAATGTACCCCAGTGCAAAGGTAACCACACTGACCCTTTTTGTTACTGTGCATTGCGGTTAGTTTTAGGGTAGTGAAAGGTGTGGTTAAACATACCTCCCAACTGTCCCTGATTTCGACGGACTGTCCCTAATTTGGAGCAATGTCCCTCTTTCCTCATTTTGTCCCTCATTTTGGCCTGATTTATATAGTTGTATATAAAATGCACTTTTTATCTATCAAAAAGTGTTCCCAGTGCTAAACCTTTCATCTGATTTTCTAATTTGCTGCATTTTGTAAATTTCAAAAGCCAATATAAAGGAATAGCAGTGGTTAAAATTTGTGGGCTTAAAGCCTTTTTAAGCTTATTAACCACTTAAGGACCGCCGCACGACTATGTACGTCCACAGAATGGCACGTACAGGCAGATGGGTGTACATGTACGTCCCTGCCTTCTAGCGGGTCGGGGGTCCGATCGGGACCCCCTCTGCTGCGTGCGGCGCTTGCTAAGTGTCTGGGAGCCAACCCTGGACGAGGGGGCGGCTGTTCGTTTTTGTCTGCCCCCACATGATCGCTCCCAGCCAATCCGCTTCCTCCTCTGCCTGAACTGTAAACACAGGCAAGGAGGAAGTGATGTCACTTCTCTTCCCGCCAGTATTTTCATCGGGCGGAGGAGAGGAGACATCACAACAGTGAGTAGCACAAGCACTACACTGACACCAGTACACATAGGCACACAAACCCACACCCCCCTCTCAGCCCCCTGTCAGTGTCACTAAATAGCAGTGATCATTTATTTACTGATTACTGCATTTAGTGTCAGTGTGACAGACGGTTAGTGTCAGGCAGTTAGTGTTAAGGACATACATTTTTGATTTCACTCACACAAATCTTGAAGGCGGTGATTGATTTTCGGGGGCCCGTACGCGGCTAGGCTTTATGGCTAGGGATATGACTAGGCTACATGACACCTTTACTGGTCTGTTCTTTGATGTCAGTTTACTCACGCCTTTAAAAAAATTGTCTGTATTCTGTTTATAGTGATTTTTAGAGACCTCCACAGATTGTCTAAAGTTTTACACTATGGTGTGTGAAATATGGAACCTCAAGAATACATAGCTGTCTTTCAAAAGCTCAGCCATTCAGGGTTGCTAAACCCGCAGCAGGAAATCAGTCTGTATATGCAGTAAAGCATGCTTCTTCTACTTGTGTGGCCCCCGTGCCCCCCCCTCTACCCTGAAAGGTTCCAAATGTGACACCGGGTGCCAAATGTGAAAGCGGAAGTTTTATTTTTGGGTCAAACTCTGCTTTAAAGTGGAGCTCCACCCCAAACATCTGCTCATTGGATTCCTCCCTCCTTTGGTGGTACAATTTGCACCTTTTGGGCGGGAGGAGGGACAGGATACCCCTCTTTCACAGGTATCCTGTTGCCACTTCCAGGAGCCTCAGCCGCAGGTATCGACGTCACCGCCCGGGCTTTCTCCTCCTCCTCTCCTGGCCGTCGGGTCAGTAGGAGAGAGGAGCAGAGCCTCTCGCATGTGCAGTAGGGTTCCCGGCGTGACCCACAAGGCTTCACTGCCGGGTTCCCTTACTCACGACGGAAGCATCAGCTGCGGTGCCAACATCGCTGACTCCAAGACAGGCAAGTGCCCGATTTTATTAGTCGGCAGTATGTGTAGCTGCTGGCTTAATATTTGCAGTGGTGGGTGGACCTCTGCTTTAATACTTTGAACGGACTAACAGAGGTATAGAGTTATGCTGGCCGTACACTTTATGAAAAATCAGTCAAACCCATTTTCGTAAAACAAACATTAGGTCGCAAGTACAAAATGATAAATGAGCGATAAATCGTTCAGTGACCATAAATCGACCATTTTTTTTTTTTTAAAGTATTGTTTCCCACTTCCGGGAGTCCGGCCGCAGCCATGACGTCACCGTGGGGCTCCCTTCTCCTTCTCTGGCTGCTGGGCTAAAAGGAGGGAGGAGCGGGGCCTCGTGCATGCGCAGTAGGGTTCCTGGCGTGAAGCCATAAGGCTTCACTGCCGGGTTACCTTACCCGCAATGACGGTGGCAGTGTAGCCTTTCGGGTTCACGCTGGGAACCCTACTGCCGACATCGATGGACTCCAGGACAGGTAAGTGTCCATTTATTAAAAGCCAGCAGCTGCAGTATGTGTAGCTACTGGCTTTTAAACTTTTTTTTTTTAACCCGCTGGTTTCATACAGCTGTCAAAATTCATACAATGCCCCCCCCCCCCCAATGTTCGGATCCCTGTTTGGAGGTAGGTAGAGGAATCTGGTGCTCTACTTCATTTTCTGGTCATGCCGATTTTACTCCAGCCTGAGGCCCCGTACACACAACCGGTTTTCTCAGCAGAATTCAGCAAGAAACTCGATGGGAGACATATTGTGCCGAGAAAACCGGTCGTGTGTACACTTTTCGCCGAGAAAACTGTCGACTCGTCGAGCCAAAAAGAGAGCATGTTCTCTATTTCCTCGACGGGCAATGGGAAAATTTGGCTCGACAAGTTTGACAGCCGAACAAGGAACTCGACGGGGAAAACTGTTTCGCCTGTCGAGTTTCTCGGTCGTGTGTACGCGTCCTGACTGAAAAAAGGTCCAAAGTATAATCCAGAAATTCAGATCGTGAGCTACCGAAGGATCCTTCACTCTTCTTTCTACATCACCAGTTCTCGAGTAAGACCTACAGGCGCTCCATTTTGCCCCTCCTGATTACAGCGTCAAAGACCAGTATTCCACTGTTTTGTGGCAGCAGATGCAGGCACCGTCAATACCCGTTTGGCTGAAAAAAGTAGTTGAAATCAATGAGATGGAGGACCTCTAGTAGCCACTGAGAAGGGCCGCCGGGAATTTTTTTTTTTTTTCAAGTGGTTCTACTGGCACGAGTTTGAACAGAGCTTTGTATTCCTCAGAATAGACAATTATACCCCATCACCTGGAGTGTGCTCTGGCAGGGCTTCTATTTCTACCAGTTTGGTACGATTGGCTCCTTTTCCTACCCAAACGCCCCCCCTTTTTGGTTTTGTTTAGGTCTTTTTTTCTTATTGATTTACTTTATTTGTCTTAAGTAATAACTGTGTCAACCGTACAGGATACCTGTATAGTACCTGGGATTTTGGGTCTATATAGTATCTCGCTCATTGATCTGCATTCAACACATGTTGTTTGTTTTGCGGACCTTTTAGATGTACGTATACCGTTGTGGATATATCTGAGATATCTTTAATATCTGTGTGTTCCTTTTAAAAAACAAAACCAAATCCGCATAAGGTTCAGCGCTCCTACATCACAAAGATTGCATGGAAACTATTGGTGGGACACCTGTGCATAAGGTCTGATAAGAGATGACTTAAGCCCTGTACATACGATCGGTCCATCCGATGAGAACGGTCCGACGGACCATTTTAATCAGTTCACCGATTAAGCTGACTGATGTGCCTACACACCATCGGTTCATGAACCGATCGTGTCAGAATGCGGTGACGTAAAACACAACGACGTGATGAAAAAAACGAAGTTGAATGCTACCAAGCATGCGTCAACTTGATTTTGAGCATGCGTGGATTTTTAACCGATGCTCGTGTGTACCAACCATCGGTTTTGACCCATCGGTTAGCCGTCCATCTGTTCAATTTTAAAGCAAGCCCTCTGTTTTTGGACCGAAGCATAACGGACCGATGGGGCCTACACACTATCGGTTTGGACCGATGAAAACTAACTTCAGTCCGTTTTCATCGGTTTGAACCGATCGTGTCTACGTGGCTATAGTCCTTGTGGTGCAGGCAGACAACCTTGTAGTTCAATAGTTCTTAACCCTGTCCTCAAGTCCCCCCCCCCCCAAAAGGCCATGTTTTGGGAATTTCAAAATGGCTGTCCAAAATGCCCATACATTGACTGATTTTACCACTTATGGACATATTTCGTCTATAGGGCGGTTACTAACTCTAACCGGACGTAAATGGACGTCCTCACGTAGTCAGATGTGCGCGCCGGCGCACGGGACCCGCAGCAACAAGGATCGTGGTAAGGTGCCAATGGAAGCGGCTCCTTACCACGTGATTGCGCCGTCCAATGACGGCGCGATCACATGTAAACAAACCGGCGTCATTTGACGCCGGTTCCTCCCCTCTCTCTCTCTGTACCGATCGGTACAGTGTACGAGGAGAGCGCTGATGGCGGCAGCAGCGTGGGATGGATCTGTGACTATTACAGTCACAGATCCACCCATACCTGCTCAGCCATCCCTGCAACCCCCTGCAATACTCTGCATACCCCTCTGCGCAATACTCTGCAGTACCCCCCGCACAATACTCTGCAGTACTCCCTGCGCAATACTCCCTGCGCAATACTCTGCGATCGTTTTTTTTCCAGGCTTTTCAGCCTAGAGGTGAGATTTGGGGTCTTATTGACCCCATATCTCACTGTAAAGAGGACCTGTCATGCTATATTCCTATTACAAGGGATGTTTACATTCTTTGTAATAGGAATAAAAGTAATCAAAACATTTATTTTTAGGGAAAAACATGTCAACAACTAAAATAAAGTAAAATGAACAAAAATAAATAAATTACAGCGCCTCTGTACCTGTGTGCTCGTATACAGACGTGACCGCACATGTAAGTCCCGCCCACATATGAAAACGGTGTTTAAACCACACGTGAGGTATCGCTGCGAACGTTGGAGCAAGAGCAATAATTTTGGCCCTAGACCTCCTCTCCTCCAACTAAAAAGATGTAACCAGTAAAAACATTTAAAGTGTCGCCTATGGGGATTTTTAAGTAGCAAAGTTTTGGCGCCATTCCACAAGTGTGTGCGATATTGCAGGGTGACATGTTGGGTATCTATTTACTCGGCGTAACTTCATCTTTTATATTATGCAAAAACATTGGGCTAACTTTACTGTTTTTTTGTTTTTTTTAGCACAAAACGGTTTTATTTCCAAAAAAACGCATTTGAAAAATTGCTGTGCCAATATCATGTGCGATAAAAAGTTGCAACGACCACCATTGTATTCTCTAGGGTCTTTGCTAAAAAAAAGCATATATAGGGCCAGATTCTCAGAGGCGCTACGACAGAGTATCTCAGATACCCCGTCGTATCGCCGTTTTTTTTGCCAGGTATCTATGCGAGTGATTCCTTGAATCACTTTGGCAAAGATACGGCTGAACATCCGACAAGTGTAGTACCATTACACTTGCGGATCGTAGTTGTAATGACAACTCCGGCCACTAGGTGGCCTTTACGTTTTCTCATTTGCCTATGCAAATGAGGCTACTACGCAGATTCCCGAACGATTTTACGCCGCCCTGTCGTCGCTGAACGCGTAAGGTTACCCCTGCTAATATGAGGGGTAACCTTATGCAGTACCGTCGGATGCCATGTTAAGTATGGCGTCAGGTCAGCGTCGGCTTTTTCCGTCGTTTTACTAACTTGTTCGCGAATAGGGCATTGCGTAGTGACGATCACGTCGTTTTGACGTCAGTTTCAACTACGCTTTCCGACGTGAGCTGGAGCATGCGCACTGGGCCTTTTCCCCAGCCGGCGCATTCGCAGTTCGATCGCGGGGGCGCTCTTAATTTAAACACAAGCCGCCCCCTTTGAATTACGCGGCCTTACGCTGGGCCATTTACACTACGCCTCCGCAAACTACGGAGTAAGTGCATGGAGAATACGGCTCTTGCTCTGTTACGTTGTGGCGGCGTAGTGTAAATGGCTTACGCTACGCCAGCGATATTCTATGAGAATCTGGCCCATAATGTTTTGGGGTTCTATGTAATTTTCTAGCAAATAAATGATGATTTTTACATGTAGGAGAGAAAGGTCAGAATTGGTCTGGGTGTTCCAGAACGCCTGATGGTGCTCCCTGCATGTTGGGCCTCTGTATGTGGCCACGCTGTGTAAGTCTCGCACATGTGGTATCGCCATACTCTGGAGGAATAGCAGAATGTGTTTTGGGGTGTAATTTGTGGTATGCATATGCTGTGTGTGAGAAATAACCCGCTAATATGAAAATTTTGTGGAAAAAAAATTAAAATAAAAAAATCTTGATTTTTGCAAAGAATTGTGGGAAAAAATGACAACTTCAAAAAACTCACAATGCCTCTTTCTAAATACCTTGGAATGTCTTCTTTCCCAAAAGGGGTCATTTGGGGGGGGGGTATTTGTACTTTTCTGGCATGTTAGGGTCTCAAGAAATGAGAGATGCTGTCAGTACATCAGATGTGATCAAATTGATACATTTTCAGTAATTGGTACCATAGCTTGTAGACCCTATAACTTTCACCCAGACTAAATAATATCCAATTTTTTTTTTGTTTTGTTACCAAAGATATGTAGCAGTATACATTTTAGGCCAAATTTATGAAGAAAAATCACTTTTTTGCAAAATTTTATAATAGAAATGAAGAAAATTATTTTTTTTACAAAATTTTTGTTCTCTTTTTTTCATTTAAACCACAGAGGTGATCAAATACCACCAAAAGAAAGCTCTATTTGTGGGAAAAGGGACAACATTTTCATTTGGTTACAGTGTTGTATGACTGAGTTATTGTCATTCAAACTGTCAGAGCACTGAAAGCTGAAAATTGGTCTGGTTATTAAGGGGGTTTAAGTGCCCAGTGGTCAAGTGGTTAAAGCACCTGTACGAGAGGATGGAAAACCTGCAAACATGGCCTGTTAGGGGTACTTGAGGACAGGGTTGAGAACCACTGTTGTAAATGTAGTTAATTGAAAAGCTAACCTACAGCTGTAACTGTTATACAGTCTAATTGTGTACTTTACATTTATTTGTTGCTTTACAGGAACCTGCAAGATGTAGTGCACGATGAAAATGAGTTTAAATACAAAAGTGGACAATGGTTTTACGATGCAAAATCAAAACGTCATAGAGAGAAAATTCATGGCGTCGACCTGGTCAGAGCATCAATTAGGAAAAGGAAAAAACCAGCAACAATAGGTGCGTAACTACATGTCTTAGATTTGTTGTGTGCTTTGTGACGCTTGCTTTTAATATTTGCTTCCCTCTTTTTTTTTTTTGTTTGCTTTACTTCGAGGTGATGGGGCAAGCTTGTGCACAAAATGATGCTTCCTCATAGGCAGCCCTGACCAAGAACAAAAGCTGAATGCTAACAGTTTTTGAAATATATATTTTTTCACTTGGTTATTTATCGAAAGTGTGGTGAATTTTCCAGCACCCACATTTCCCCCACTGATGTCTAGTTCTGTAGACGTGTGCAGGGCCGTCTTTAATATGGTTTGGGCCCTGGGCAACACTGGAGTGAAAGGGATCCGGGGGATTAAAATAGTGACCCTAAGCCCCCCCCCCCCCACAGGAAGAGAAGGGATCCAGGGATAAGGATGGTGACCCTAACCCCCCCAGAAAAGGGATCCATCCAGGGGATGAGGATGGAAGTAGCAGTTTAGGAGGAGTTTCCTTTTGAATGGGAGAGATCACCGACCCGCACCATGCTCTGTCTGTTCCTCCTCCACCACAGCCAACTTTACAATTCCCAAACTATCACAGCAGCTCCAGATATTGGGGGCTGGTACTCGTCGTCATCCCCTCCACAATAAACGTCTATCTTCCTGGCTATGCTGAGACAGGACCATCTCCTCTTATCCCCCTTACCTTACAAGACTCCAGGACTCTCCCCACGGAACCGCCGAGAACGAGTGGCGGCTTCTGTTTAAAATGGCGCCAGGCAGCGACATTACATTACTGTGCATGTGCCACCGAGCTTGTACGATCTTTCCAGAGTCCTGCAGGCTTCAGAACGGCGCAGTTGCATGGCCGGCCCGCAGCCATCATTCTTACTGGCACCGGCTGTCCGCAACGGACATTCACGGACACCCCAAAAAAGGGGTGAAATTAACGGACGGTTGGCAACACAGGGCAGCACGTGGGCTTAACGGGCGGCTCTGCTATGGACCCCTAACAGTGACAGGGCCCTGGGCAGCTTCCCCGTTTTGCCCTGCGGTAAAGACGGCTATGGACATGTGCAGAAAGTGAAACTTTATTTTACGATTTTTAGATTTGTTATCTTACTAATGTTTCGTTGATTGATTTTATTTTCAGAATTTTAGTTTTTCCTTTTTTAATTTTGCTTCGTTTTTAAAATTTTCTAACAAATTACAAATTTTATGAATGATTTGGATTGTTCGAAAAATTATCGATTTCCAATTCTACGTGACTAGTTAGTTGTTAAGGAGGGGGCTGGGAAGCCGGTCACCGCGTCCTTAACTATCGATCACAGAATTCGCACATATTCATGGAAATGGCTGTAATAACGCTGGGTACTGTAAGGACAACAGGTTGGAAAACCTCTGACAATCTGAATGGAAAATGTCATCACATGGCCCCTTCATCAGGCACATCACTTGCCTGACAAAGGGGCCCTGTATGGCTCTGAAATGTTGCTGTATGCGTGACCATGTAACAAAGCTTTGGAGCCTTCTGAGGAATCCTTAACAACCAATGACTTCTCTGCGGGGTTCCCCTCTGAGAACTGAAATGTAAACAAAAGAATGCCGGCAATAGAAAAAAAAAACAGATGGGGTCCCTCTCCAAAATCCCTACAAGACCCTTATTGGAGCATGCAGGCTAGGAAGGGGGGGAGGGGTAGGGCGTTTCCCCCTCCTCCTGAACCATACAAGCCCACATTTTCTCAGCATAGGTGGGGTGGGGGGTGCTTTGGGGCCTCAAAGCACCTTGTCTCCATGTTGATGAGGGGGCTTCCTGGCCTGCTCCTTAACCAGCTATTATTCACACAGAATTCAAATCGTTTTCAATGTGAATTTGTATTCATCATAGTAAAATGTTGTAGTTTAAATGTGTATTTTATTGACTAACTCAAGTAATTGAGAGGATGCAAGCTTGTTCAATTTGTATAAAGCTTAGCCAGGATCTTCACCCCGGAAACAAGTGTAAAAATCAGCACCTACTAATGTACACTTCCTTGACCAAGGATCCAGTGCTGCCCTTAGCCAGGCCGGTTCTTCGCCAGTCTGAGGCACTGGCATGTTAACCGCTGCTCTATGCCTTGTGAATGGGGGGGGGAGCTAATCTAGGTGGTGAGAGCAGGGGGGGGGGGGGGGGGAGCTAATCTAGGTGGTGAGAGCAGAAGTGGGAGTGGGTACCTTCTTAAAACTAGGTACATGCTATAAAACTCCCCCCCCCCCCCCCAATTTTTATTTATTTTTGTAAAATTGTGCAAGCTGGAGTTAAAAGTTGATTGGTGACCATGTACAGCTGCACCAGATTTTACACTCTCCAGGTTTAGTAAATTAACCTTGCAGCATTTTCCCTTGACTTGCTGACCAATAGTTGTCCTACAAAGTCCTACCAAACCTGGCAATGAACTACTGATGTCCAGCTCCCATCTTGGTGTGTTAAAAGGGGGGGGGGGGTGGTCCTGAAAGCTTGCATCTATACCTTGAGTTGGGTTTTGCTTACAATATAAATGTTTTGCATTGCTTGATGGCCAACACAGTACAAGAGTCTATATTGATATGAAAAGTTACTTTTGAAAAGCATACCTACAGTGGATAAAGTATACACACCCCTGTTAAAAATTTCAGGTTTCTGTGATGTAAAAAAAATGACACAGATAAATCATTTGAGAACTTTTTTTTTTTTTTTTACTTTAACCACTTCCCGATGGCCGTATGACTTTGTACGGCCGCAGGGTGGCTCTAATTCTCTGGGAGTTCCTCCGCTCCTCCAGGCGACTAGAGGGCGCGCGTGCCCGCCGCATTCCTGAGATACCGATGTGCGTGCCTGGCGGCTGCGGTGTCCACCAGGCACTCGCAATCGGCGGTTACAGGGACAAGGACATGGATCTCTGTGTAAACACAGAGATCCATGTCCTGTCAGGGGAGAGAGGAGACCGATCTGTGTCTCCTGTACATAGGGACACAGATCGGTCACCTCCCCCCACAGTTATTCAAACTCACGTTAACCACTTCAGCCCCCCGGAACATATTGCTGGTCAAAGACCAGAGCACTTTTTGCGATTCGGCACTGCATCGCTTTAACTGACAATTGCGCGGTCATGCGACGTGGCTCCCAAACAAAATTGGCGTCCCTTTTTTTTCCCCCCACAAATAGAGCTTTCTTTTGGTGGTATTCAGTACGCACTGAAATAATTTTAAATAATAATTTTAAAGTGCCTCTGATTAGCCCCAAATTTCAGCTTTTCAGTTCTTGGTCACATCCTACAGCAAAAGCCATGGTCCGCAGAGAGCTTCCAAAGCATCAGAGGGATCTCATTGTTAAAAGGTATCGATCAGGAGAAGGCTGCAAAATAATTTCCAGGGCATTAGATATACCATGAAACACAGTGGAGAAAATATGGCACAACAGTGCCATTACCAAGAACTGAATGTCCCTCCAAAATTGGTGAAAAACGAGAAGAAAACTGGTTAGGGAGGTTGCCAAGAGGCTACAGACACATTAACCACTTAAGACCTGGACCAAAATGCAGGTAAAGGACTAGGCCCCTTTTTGCGTTTCGACACTGCGTCGCTTTAACTGACAATTGCGCGGTCATGCGACGTGGCTCCCAAACAAAATTGATGTCCTTTTTTTTCCCCCACAAATAGCTTTCTTTTGGTGGTATTTGATCACCTCTGCGTTTTATGTTTATAGTGCAAAAAAAAGTGAAATTTTTCTTCTATAATAAATATCCCCCAAAAATATATATAAACATTTTTTCCCCCTCTGTTTAGGCCGATACGTATTCTTCTACCTATTTTTTGTAAAAAAAATCGCAATAAGTGTTTTATCGATTGGTTTGCGCAAAATTTTATAGTGTTTACAAAATAGGGGATAGTTTGCATTTGTAAACATTTTTTTTTTTTTTTTTTTTTACTAATCGGCTTTATTTTCGTGACTGCGACATTATGGCAGACACATCGGACAATTTTGACACATTTTTGGGACCATTGTCATTTTCACAGCAAAAAATACTATAAAAATGCATTGTTTACTGTGAAAATTACAATTGTCGTTTGGGAGTTGACCACTAGGGGGCACTGAAGGGGTTAAGTGTGACCTCATATGTGTTTCTAACTGTAGGGGGGCGGGGCTGGACGTGTGACGTCATTGATCGCCTTTCCCTATATCAGGGAACACATGATCAATGACGGCGCCACAGTGAAGAGCGGGGAAGCTGTGTTTCAGGGTTGCGATCCCACCCCTGGGCGACAGTTGGCGCTAGAGGGGTTCTGACAGAGCGGCTTTTTCCCCAGTAGCCAATTAGAGGAGTTTTCCCTCGCTGGGCATGGTAAGGGGGGGTATATCTGTGGCAGCTGCTGCGTGTTCTGGATCGTCGGCTTGTCTTCTCTGTGCGAGGTCCACGTTCCAGGTGCGGCATCCACGAACCCATGGCCCGCCTGGCCGGAGCTGCCTGCTCTATGGAGACCCATCCAGATGTTGATAGGGGCCCCAGTGACTTGCTGGGTCGCCAACCTTACTGAGAAGATCCCAGGCTGTACGCTGTTCGGTGGGGGATCGGCTTGAGGAGATCCCGGAGGCAGGTTATCCAAAAGGGCTTGAACGAACCATCGGAGATCTGGTTACTGGAATTGACAGGTACATGTCAGCTGTCAACCGATGACCCATTTCATTGCATTTACTGGGAAGATTCGCTCAATCCGAATTGTTCTCTTGAGTACTGAAGTACTAGGCCCGTGGCAGAGGCCCGAGCCAGGTCTGTAGTAGAGACCTGTTCCTCCCAGCAACTTAAAAGTGACATTCCGGCTGCCAGGCTTATAACTGTCGGTCTGTCCGGAGGCACTTCACCCACTCTGGCTAGAGTAGCGACGAGCTGTATCTACTACTACTGAGAGCAGGACTGCTCTACTTCTTATGCAGGCCTGATACCGGACTGTTCTCTTGCCTATCCCCTGTTGATGTTGGCTGTTGTTGGGTCTTGGAATAAAGCATTTGTAAATCCATTTGGTGACTGGACATTCGCTCACTGCTACTACCCCTAGACACACTACAAGGTAACTTAATACGCCGATCCCAAACAACAACCTTCTTCGGGGGTGAGCGATACATGTATTTTTGTCAAATTTTTCTACATCAGAGAGAAACCTAACATTTTAACAGGAGTGTAGACGTTTTAGACTTTTGTAGACTTGAATGATTAAGGGTCACTAAAGGAAAACATTTTTTTTTTTTTTGCTGAAATGATTGTTTACAGGGTATAGAGACATAAAAGTTAACTGATTCCTTTTAAAAATGATTAAAAATAGATAATCATATAATGTGCCTCTAGTTTCACTTTTGTTTTTAAACTGGTTTCATGTTTCTGTGAAGTACAAAAGACACACAGAACAAAAACAAACAAATCCAGGGCAGTGTTTTGTTTTTAAAATGAATCTGAGGAGTTTTAGACACACAGCTTAGACCACAGTGAAAAGCTGCCATGAGATTTTTCATAAGGAGCCAGACAAGCAGCAAGTGTGGAGATCAGAGCAGAACTTCAAAGCAAAAAACGAACAATGAGAACATGAAAACAGCACTGCATTAAGGTAAAGGAAGCTAATTTTTAGCTAAAAAAAAAAATTCCTTTAGTGACCCTTTTAGTTTATTTTTTTGAAGTCCGCACAACTTCACCTCGTTCCCTAAATAAGTGAAATTTCACCTTGCAAAAATCATTTGCTTAACAAAAAAAGTGAAGTTGAATTGACTTTAATTATATGCAAGCAAACATCCTGTGTTTTTTTTTTTTTTTTTTTTTTTTCTTGAATATGATTGAATATTCTTAAATAAAAATTTTAATTTTGGTTATTTGTGAACCTGCTCAAATTTTGAGTAAATCAACCTCATTGTGTTACTTAACTAGTAATAGATGGGAGCCTTTGGGTGGATTCAGCCTTATACAGAGCAGGTCTTCTAAGCTTCCTCTAGCAGTAACACAGCAGTATGTATAGTAAAATGAGGACATCACAAGGGGAGGTCTTGGAAGCTCAATCTTTACACTTTGCGCTACAAACCAAATTTTGCACACAAGTAGCCTGATCAACACCACCCTCAACCCTATACATGGCATGTATTGAAGCTGATGCATGGCATGATAAATCCCGCCAAATGATTAGATCCCCCCCTCTTTTTTTTTTTTTTTTGTCCCTCCCCCTTTCAATGTTTTACTTGGGGAAAACTTTAACTGTAACTTTTTGTGTTTTAGCTGAGCTAAGTGAGCTCAATAAGGAGAGTTCAAAGAGACGCTGGGTAAACAGTGTCAACCAAGACCTTTTTATTCCTCCAGAGTTGTTTGGAGTCATGGAAGCACCAGATGAAGCCGAGGAAAATATAATGGTTAAAAAACAGGAGGGGAATCAAAGGTGAGCTTTTGTATAATTCCGTTGACTGTTATTTGTAAAATGTGTCCTAAACTAGACTGTGTGTCAAATGCATCTCCCATGACTGCATAGCTTAGACATGATACTTAACCACTTCAATACTGGGCATTTTCACCCCCTTCCTGCCCAGACCAATTTTTAGTTTTCAGCGCTGTCTCATTTTGAATGACAATTGCGCGGTCGTGCGACGTGGCTCCCAAACAAAATTTACATCCTTTTTTCTTACAAATAGAGCTTTCTTTTGGTGGTATTTGATCACCTCTGCGGTTTTTATTTTTTGCGCTATAAACAAAAGAAAGTGTAAATTTTGAAAAAAAACACTATTTTTTGATTTAATAAATATTTTTTTTTTTTTTCAGTTTAGACGATACGTATTCTTCTACATATTTTTGGTAAAAAAATCGCAATAAGCGTATTTGATCGGTTTGCTCAAAAGTTCTAGCGTATACAAAGTAGGAAATAGAATTATGGCATTTTTTATCTTATTTTTTTACTAGTAATGGCGACGATCTATTTTTTTTTTTTTTTTTTTTGTGACCGTGACATTGCGGCGGACACTTGACACATTTTTGGGGCCATTCACATTTACACAGCGATTTGTGCTATAAAACTGCACTGATTACTGTGTAAATGTGACTGACAGGGAAGGGGTTAACACTAGGGGGCGCTGAAGGGGTTAAATATGTTACCTAAAATGTGTTCTAACTGTTAGGGGAGGGGGACTCACAAGGGGAGGAGATCGATGTGTGTTCCTCTGTACTGGGAACACACATCAGTCTCCTCACCGCTGACAGGCATGGATCTGTGTGTTTCCTATCAAGGGCCCAATAGCAAGTGCCCCCAAGCTGAGCTGCTGCTCTGTGTTCAGACACAGAGCCACGGCTCGGGCCCTGCCTTGTCTCGCTCCTCATTGGCTAACTAACTTTGACAGCATTGGAAAGCTTATGGTGCCCGCTCCAGTGTCTCAGCCAGGAGGGAGAGTCTTGGACGGCTAAGTCTAGTGCAACTAGATGGAGATGGGGCTCGGGTTAAGTATGAGGGCAGCTGATGCACACAAGTTGCATTTTATGCATCAAGATAAAAAAACACTTTAAAGTGGAAAAAAAAAAATGGGAACTACCCCCCCCCCCCCCTGCTCTAAATAACCAATAGAAATCTGTTTAGTTATTTTTAAACTGCTCTGGTCCAGTCATGTGATCCCACACTCTACCATGGATGTGAATTCCAGGAGCTGTGATGTCACCCATAGGCTCTCCACTGCAGCAGCCACTCACTGGCACAGGTGGACTGGAGTGGATTTTTAAGAATGGTTAGTTTTTTGCCTTTTCTTCCACTCTAAATATGACCAATTACCTTGGTGCTGCACATGTGCTTGGCTATGGCCATTTGGCCGCTTGAAAGTTTTTTTTGTTAAGAGCGGGCATGAGCACACAGGCAACGGTCATCAGAGGCATGCCTTAATTGTAACATACACTGCACAAGCTTTAATAGGTAAAGAGTAAAGAAAAACGCCTCGGTAAGAAATCTTGGCTTGATTATTTAAGGATTTTAATATTTTTGGCCATTTTTAATTAAAGCTTTATTGTGGGAAACTGTTAAATTGGTGGGTTTAGTTCCACTTTAATAAGTTGTGTTCATACTCTGGTGGACATTGGTCATCCAAAATGTGCCAAGCTATATTCCTGTGCACATGGATGTCTGTTAAAGCACAAAGATGTCCTACTGTATCTGCAAGTAACAACTCCTTCTTTTTTTAATTTTTTATTACCTTTTTAATTTTTTTTATTTAGTTCCAAAAAAGAACAAGATAACTTGAGGAATGGAACTTTTTCCCCTCCAAAGGTGAGAACATTGAACATTAAACAGATTTAAAGCAGGCATTTCTTGGTGTTCATTTCCATCTGTGATTCGGAGGTTGGGGAGGAACACATAGGCTATGGTTTTTTTTATTGGGATTTTAAGTCTCTGTGGAACATTCAAACCAAGTCTATACGGTCTCTCCCGCACCTCCATTTAATACAATGGATCTGAAGTTTGAGTTTGTGTGCGTGTTTTTTTTTTTTTTTCTTTTGTTCATTGCTGACTCTAACCACTTGCTTACTGGGCACATAAACCCCCTTCGTGCCCATGCGAAATTTAAGCTTCCGGCACTGTTCCCACAATGTTGGGAGCATGAAATTGTCCAAAATATCTTGCTACGCTGATGCCTTAAGAGTTCCCTTCAATGGCACTAAGGGGCCAAGCCCACCATAATCCTAACCCCTCCCCCCTCCACCAAATGATTTGGACCAATGCACAAAGTAAAGTCCATAAAGACACAGATGAGCGAGTTTGGGGTGGAGGAACTTGACTGGCCTGCAGAGTCCTGACCTCAACCCGATAGAACACCTTTGGAATGAACTGGAGTGGAGACTGCGTCCAACATCTGTGCCTGACCTCACAAATGCCCTCCTGGAAGAATGGTCAAACCTTTCCCATAGACACTCCTAAAGCCTTCCCAGAAGAGTTGAAGCTGTTATAGCTGCAAAGGGTGGGCTAACTCAATATTGAACCCTACGGACTAAGACAGGGATGCCATTAACCACTTCCTTACTGGGCACTTATAGCCCTTCCTGACCAGGTGAAATTTCAGCTTCTGGCACTGCGTCGCTTTAACTGACAATTGCGCGGTCGTATGACGTGGCTCCCAAACAAAATTGGCGTACTTTTTTCCCCACAAATAGAGCTTTCTTTTGGTGGTATTTGATCATCTCTGCGGTTTTTATTTTTTGCGCTATAAACAAAAAAATATCGACAATTTTGAAAAAAAGTCAATATTTTTTACGTGTTACTATAATAAGTAGCCAATTTTTTTTTTCTCAGTTTAGGCCGATACGTATTATTCTACATATTTTTGGTAAACAAAAAAAAAAAAAATTATAGCGCTTACAAAATAGGGGACAGAATTATTATTAATTTGTATTATTTTTTTTTACTAGTAATGGCGGCGATCTGCGATTTTTTTTAATTGGGACTGCAACGTTATGGCGGACACATCGGACACTTTTGACACATTTTTGGCGCCATTCACATTTATACTGCGATCAGTAGGGTTGTCCAGATACCGATACTAGTATCGGTATCGGGACCGATACCGAGTGTTTGCGGGAGTACTTGTACTCGCGCAAATGCTCCCGATACCTAAATAGAATACTTTTTTTGTATTTATCAACATGTTCTGTGAAAATTCTTTGAGTTTTTTTACTACTGTGTGACAAGAAAATAAAACATTTTTATTAATTTTTACTAATTTTTATTCTTTTATAATGTCTTGAGTTAGAGTTCTTCATAATTCTAAAGAAAATATCCTTAGTCTGTATTGTGGTTTGAAAAGTGTCACATGACATTTAAAAAAAGTATCGGTATTCGGTATCGGCAAGTACATGAAAAAAAGTATCGGTACTTGTACTCGGTCCTAAAAAAGTGGTATCGGGACAACCCTAGCGATCAGTGCTATAAAAATGCACTAATTACTGTATAAATGTGACTGGCAGTGAAGGGGTTAACACTAGGGGGCATGGAAGGGGTTAAATGTGTATCCTGGGTGTGTTCTAACTGTGTGGGCGGAGGGGGGTGACTGGGGGAGGTGACCGATGCTGTGTCCCTATGTACAAGGGACACAGATCGCTCTCCTCTCTCCCTGACAGGACGTGGAGCTCTGTGTTTACACACAGAGCTCCACGTCTTGTCCCTGTAGCCGCCGATTGCGAGTGCCTGGTGGACATCGCGGCCGCCAGGCACGCGCCTCGGTATCTCAGGGAAGCAGTGGGCACGCGCGCGCCGCCGGCGGCACTCGCGCGCCCTCTAGTGGCCAGGAATAGCACAGGGCGCATATATGCGCCCTGTCAGAGATTCAGAACCACCCGACGGCCGCATATATTCGTACGGCCGTCGGGAAGTGGTTAACGTTCACGTGCGATAAAAGGCTGGCGTTACAACACTTTTGGTAGTGTATGCGTGCATGTATATAGTTTTTTTTTTTTTTCATTAATTCCTGAAGCATTAGGTAAAATTATACATCAAGCTTCATGGGATTAAAGAGGCGCAGTTAAATTGTATCTCAGACAAAAGTATCAAGCATGCATGCATAATTCAAGATCAAGTCAAGTCCCTATTTTTAAAAACACCAGGCATTTTCATTTTATTCAAGGTATGGTTTAGCAAGATTTAACAGTGTTGGCTTTTGGGTTAGCATAAGGTCAGGTTTTAATTTTGGGTGTTAAAATTAAAGCGGAAGTAAACCCATCGATTTTACCAGTTTCAAAAAGCAGTTAAATTTCCGGCATGCTGGGATTTCCAACTGTCACATTGGTTGTGCTCTTAACCAAACTGTCAAACCATCCAATGGCTGGTGTCATAACTGATCACATGTGCAGCACCACGGCAGTTGAAGATTAAACAGAGGCCAAGATGGCAGCTTCCTTGGCTGAAAATTATAGAAGGGTTTACTTCCACTTTAACCATTCATATTCTGTTATCTACTGGACAGGAAGCAAAGGATTTTCTTTTTGAATGGAGATAAATAACAAGAAAAAAATCCCTAAAATATAAACCATGTCATACATTATACAAAATGGGGGAAAACGGTTCTGGCTTTGGGCATACCAAATGTGGGGATACAGTTAAAGTTTACAGAGAAAATGTAAGGGTTCTGTGGAGTCAGGTGCTGAATGGGGTTATAGATTATGTAAAGACCCAAAGGTGTGTGTGTGTGTTTTTTCTTCTAGTTTTTAATAGTTTTGAAATGTTAAAACCCCTGCCAGACTATTTTACTGTCTTTTACCTGTTGGGGAGCTTTCTCTTCCTGTGACGTAACAGGAAGGGGAATGAAGTGTTTACAAAGTGAGGGGAATTTCCCTTCCTGTTGCTTCTTTGGGGTAGGAATTTCAAGTGAAATCTCCCCCAACTTGGTCACATGGCAAAAAAAAAATGAATGCATAGCGTTGTGCTTTTTAACCCTTCTCTTTTTCCAAAACTTAAAAAACATGTCTATACATAACTTTTTAAAGGTGTGTTTAGAGAAAGGGCTTGTCAAGTGGTAAATGTATTCTTTTCTGTTTTCTTTTTAGGCAAGACAAAATCCATTCAATTCTGAAGGCTTACAAGATAATACAGACTACAATAATGAAGCTCCAAGCCTGAATCCTAAAAATGTTCAAATGAACGGGACTGAAAAGCCTAAAACTGGTAGGAAATCTCTTTTCAGCTTTAGGCTAAATTTCCTCCACAGTCATTGCTTAGTTTTTGTCACTTGGAATATATTCTTAAATGTCTAATTGGCCGGTCAGGTATTACTCCAGCTAGTGGCATTAAATCTTGGCTTTTTGGCTACAGTACACTTTTTGTTGACATTTGTTTTGTTCTGTCAAAAACGAAAAGTGTGCCCATTTACCATGACATATTGAATCTGGGTGCCAAACTTTTAGTGACTTTAATGCTACATTTTAAAGCATACGTGTAACCTTAAGGCCCCTTTCACACTGGGGCGTCGGCGGTGAAGCTAGCGTGCCGCTTTTAACCCCCGAAAAAGGGGTTAAAACCACCCGCAATGTGCTGCTGCAGCAGTGATCTGCCGGCGGTTTAGCCGAAGTGCCCATTGATTTCAATGGGCAGAAGCAGTATACACACCGCTCCAAAGATGCTGCTAGTAGGACTGTTTGTTTTGTTTTGTTTTTACCGTCCTGCAACAACTCCGATCCACGGCACCCCCACCCGCTCAACTACTACGTTGGGAGGTATGTTCATTTGTCCCTCATTCTGAAGTTGAGAAGTTGGGAGGTATGTCTTTACCATGTGATCAGCTGTGTAAAATCGCAGCTGATCACAGTGCAACTAGAAAGTGACGGTTATCGGCATTCCTCTATTCACACTGACAGCGTATGAGTAGAGGAGAGCCAATAAGTGCCTCTCCTAACGGGGGGATTGGCAGTGATTATCAGTGCAGCCCCATCAACGTTGCCCACCAGTCAGTACCGATTTAAAGGCTGCATATCAGTGCCCATGAAGGAGAAAACTTGCTTATTTTACAATAATACTCTTGCTATAGGTGTAGACAATTTACATACCTTCTTAAGCCCAGTTGAAGTACTGGAGAAGATGGTGTCACTCATCCTGCCTTGTTGATGGGATGCTGCTAAGACACTTCCAGCTGTTAATGTTCACCTCCACCATCACAGGGGTGATCGTTTTTACTGAATAAAGCCCATTTAGACCAAATCCTGGTGCTTATAGTATAATTCTACATTTAAAAAAAATTAAGATTTCCCCCAGATTTTTTCAATTACTGCCTGGAAATATTCTGCATCCTGGCAATATTGGGCACATAGTGATGCAGAACCCCATAACAGTTGGTTTCTTACAGATGTAGTTGTATGATGGGTGACCATAAAGAGTCCTTTTCAGGCACTTTTGGGAAATGGTATCCTTACGGGAGTGTTCAATCATATTGAGCTCTACTGCCCCCTTGCTGAAAAACAAGGCAGTAAAAGTAACTATCCTCCTTTCTTCTTTTTATTTTTTTACGAACCTCTTCCCAGACCTAGAGAAGAAATAGTGTAGGTGTATTCCTGCTGTAAATATTTTAATACATGATGTGTAGAACCTGATTGTCCTCGTAATGAGGTGAGCATGTCGCCTGTAATTTTTATATGGAGAACGTCATTGGGCTGCACGGTCTACTGATCGTTTTTTCAGCCAAATGAGCTGACTGCCTATTAACGTAAATTTGTTCTAACTCACTGTATTGATGGGCATCTTGTGCTCTGTTGTAAATTGCTGTTGTGTTGTGTGATGAAGGTGTGTCTGTATAGAAAATTAGAGTTTCTGATCCAAGTCTATATTTAGTAGATCTGTTTAATGCATTTCTATATTTTTATAAATACATGTGGTGTGCTGAAAAGTTTTTGGGGAAATTGCGTTGTAGAATCCTTAGCATTTTATAAACTGTTGTAATTTTAGGCTCTGTTTTTAGACAATCTTACATACTGGGAAAATTGGAACATGATGATTTTTTTATTTTTTAAAAGCATAATTTCACTCCTTAGGAAACATTTTTTTTATTTTTTTGCAGATAACATTTTTTTTATTAAAAAGTGTGTGTGTGTGTGTGTGTGTGTGTATATGTATATGTGTATATATATATATATATATATATATATATATATATATGTATATATATATATGTATATATATATATTTTTTTTTTTTCATTCATTCATTCATTCATTATTTTTATTAGTATTCGCACACATATACGTTTTGTTTTTTGAGCCTGTAAATCATCTGCAGATCGCTGGTGCCATGCGTGTCTCTTCCTGATCTGTTAGTGTGTGTGTGTGTGTGTTTGTGCTTGTTTGTTTTTTTTTTTTTCATATCAAAATAACCTCTTTAACCACTTTACTGCTGGAAGATCCCCCCCCCCCCCCCCCCTTAATGACCAGGCGATATGATACGGCACTGCTTTACACTGACAATTGCAGGGACAAAACTTTATTTTGGTGGTATTTGATCACCACTACGTTTTTGTGGGGTTTTTTTTTGTGCTATAAACAAAAGGCGACAATTTGTTAAAAAAAAATCCTAAGTGTATATTGGTTTGCGCAAAAGGTATCGCATCTGCAAACTATTGGATATATATATATATATATATATATATATATATATATATATATATATATATATATATATATAATATATATATTGGAATAAAAATATATATAATATAATTATACTAGCAATGGTGGTGATCAGCAACTTTTATAGCAGGACTGCGATATTGCGGCAGATAATGGGAAGCTTTTGGCACTTTGTGCAAAGGGCTTTAGTCTCATAAGAGATGCTGCTTGCACAGGGTCTTGACACGGGGTACAGTGGAGGCAGTTTTCCAAATCCATGCACAACCTTCTTTTTTATTTTATTTTTAAGCTGTAACTATAGTGAATACAACCCACATGGCTGCTGTGGGGTGGGTAAAGATATGTGGTCACTGCTGTATTTAGAAATGGGTGCCACGTTTGGGTGCTGTAAAGCATCTTGCCTTCAATGTTGGAAGACTGAAGAGGCCCGGTCTTGTGTGTCCATGAAATTGACATCACTGGGAATGAATGGGAACAAAGTCCATCCTAGATAGTTACATAGTCAGGTTGAAAAAAGACACAAGTTCATCCAGTCCAACCACAAAAAAATAAACAAAGAAAATAAACACAGTACAATCCCATACCCCCAGTTGATCCAGAGGAAGGCAACAAACCCCAGCAGAGCGATGATCCAATTTGCTACAGCAGGGGAAAAAAATTCCTTCCTGATCCCCCAAGAGGCAATCTGATTTACCCCGGATCAACTTTACCTACAAATCTTGGTACTCAGTTATATTATGTGCATTTAGGAAAGAATCCAGGCCCTTCTTAAAGCAATCTACTGAGCCGGCCAGAACCACCTCTGGAGGGAGTCTGTTCCACATTTTCACAGCTCTTACTGTGAAGAAACCTTTCCGTATTTGGAGATGAAATCTCTTTTCCTCTGGACGTAAAGAGTGCCCCCTTGTCCTCGGTGTTGACTGTAAAGTGAAAAACTTAACACCAAGTTCACTATATGGACCCCTTATTTGTACATGTTGATCATATCCCCCCTTATTCTCCTCTTCTCAAGAGTGAATAAATCCAGTTTCTCTAATCTTTCCTCATAGCTGAGCTCCTCCATGCCTCTTATCAGTTTGGTTGCCCTTCTCTGCACTTTCTCCAGTTCCCCGATATCCTTTTTGAGAACTGGTGCCCGAAACTGGACTGCATATTCCAGATGAGGTCTTACTAATGATTTGTACAGGAGGGGCAAAATTATATCTCTCTCTGGAGTCCATACCTCTCAATACAAGAAAGGACTTTGCTCGCTTTGGAAACCGCAGCTTGGCATTGCATGCCATTATTGAGCTTATGATCAACTAAAACCCCCAGATCCTTCTCCACTACAGATCCCCTCCAGTTGTACTCCTCCTAGTATGTATAATGCATGCATATTCTTGGCCCCCAAGTGCATAACTTTACATTTGTCAACATTTAAACCTCATCTGCCACTAGTTGGTTTTTTTGAATCGGGGGGAGGGAGAATACAGTTGTAACTGTCAGCTGCCGGTCACAAAGTATAGTGTTGTAGCTGCCATGATGTTGTGGGCTTGTGTTTTTGTCAATGACTTTTTTGTCCATGCTTTCCAGCATGACCATTCACCGCACAAGGCAACAATTGCAACTCTACTTTTGTCTTCAATCCTAAATGGCAGGCTGGCTGGTGGAAGAGCCTGTGCTTCAGTAGCTTGCACTACTTTTGTGATAATTGCAGGGGAGGCACAGGGCTTCACAGTTGGATGACAGAGCTTCTGAAGGAAGAAGAGTAATTGCTTGAATGCTGGGTATAATTCACCTCTAACGGTCATAAATTGGGTTTCAGCATGGGATGGAGATAATGACTGTAATTCACCCATCGGTACAGTCATCAATTGTGCTTCAGCATGGGATGGAGCAAATTGCTGGAATTCTCCTATAGGAACAGTCCTAAATTGGGCTTCAGCATGGGATTGAGCTATAACCAATGTTGACAGAACTAAAAAAAAATGTAAATTTCAATAAAAACCACTGCACATATTTTAACAATACCAAGTGCTGTGGAATGCGCCGTCCGGTTTCCCTCCCCCACCCCTGGGAAATTCAACAGGAGTTTAAAAATTCTGCCTATACGTCATCTTTGCCAATACTGCCAATCAAAAGGAAGTCTTGCTTCTGACTTCAGCCATGGGACTGTTTTGATGTGCTACGGGACAATATCGAATGTCTCTGGTTGTCGGAAGAGCACGAGGAGAACTCTTGACCTATTGGAAAATCTCCCTTCTACATAGTTACTTAGTAGCATAGTAGGTAAAGTTTAAAAAAAGACACAAGTCCAACCCATGTGTGTTATTATATGTCAGTATTACCTTGTATATCTCTGCATGTTGTGGTCGTTCAGGTGCTTATCTAATAAATTCTTGAAACCATCAATGCACCCCGCTGAGACCACTACCTCTGGAAGGGAATTCCACATCCTTGCCGCTCTTGCAGTAAAGAACCCTCTACGTAGTTTAGGGGTTAAAACTTTTTTTCTTCTAATTTTAATGAGTGGCCACGTGTCTTGTTAAACTCCCTTCCACGAAAAAGTTTTATCCCTATTGTGGGGTCACCAGTACAGTATTTGTAAATTGAAATCGTATCCCCTCTCAAGCATCTCTTCTCCAGAGAATATAAGTTCAGTGCTTGCAACCTTTCCTCATAACAAATATCCTCCAGACCCTTTATTAGCTTTGTTGCCCTTTGCACTCTCTCCATTTCCAGTACATACTTCCTGAAGACTAGTGCCCAGAACTGGACAGCATATTTCAGGTGCGGCTGGATCGGAGTATTCTAGAGCCGAAAAGTTATCGTTTGACATGGCCAAATCTTCATTCTTCTATGGAGAATGTGGTGACTCTATGCATTTGCCAGGGATAGATTAGGATTGTGTGAATAGCCATTCCAACTGTGAGAACGGGTAGATTTCCCCTTACTGTCAGTCTAGGGAGTCGTAGTCTCTGTATATTTTGCAGCTGAAGTAGCTAGCAATCTGCAATTTTTATTTTATTTTTTTAAATGCTGAACTCCCAGATAATTACAGACCAAATGCAAAAAAAATTAAAGAACTTTACCTATCAAAGTATTTGTATTTCTGTCTGACCAGTCTTGACATTTACAAAACGTCCATATACCCCAGCCCTGTCTGGAACGAAAGACCTGATTTGATTTATTTATTTTTGTATGCTGCCTCTCAGTAAGATCTTGTTGACTGCTAACTAAATACTCCACTTAGTTTAGGGTTGGCAGTATTTTGCATGCAGTGCGTTGACGTGTGATGTTTACTTTTTCTATATGTTTTTTTACTGTGAAAGTGAAACCTCATTCATGTGCCTGCACAGCAGTGTTGTGCAATACATTGCACTACATTGCAGAAAAACACAGGTCACTGTGAGCTCTGACACTTTCAGATCTTGTCCCTCCCCCAGCCTGTGATTGGTGGGGAAAGAGCAGCAGCAAAATGGTGAGATTATCACTCTGCTCCCTGATTGGCACAACTGATTGGCTCTCTGTGCTGCTTCTTTATGTCTCGGAGATCTGCTGTACATGGACTGCAAGAGGGCTGGTACCAAATTCATCCAAATTTGGGCACATGCATGGTTAAACGGGGTGAATTAAAAAAAAAAAGTTAATGGTTACAGAGATGCATTAATTGGTGTCCTTTTTTTTGTTTTTTTTTTAATATCTGCCCAGAGATCATTAATAATAATAATAAAAAAAAAAAATATATATATATATATATATATATATATATATATATATATATATATATATATATATATATATATATATATATATATATTTATATTATATTATATATTATATTATATTTTCTGAACAGCAGTAGAAAACTTGCTCTAGCAGGTGGCAATGAGCATTACATTATTTTATAGCTTGTGGCCTGAACTGTACACGCAGATAATGTATGGAATCCATGTAATGTAACCAGTGGTTGGCATGAACAGCTGTGCCCTATGCTCTGATGTCTTGGTATATCTGTTATACATGTGCTATGTGCATCCATCTGTCGGCATTTCTTTTCCTTTTTTTTTTTTCGAATTGTGATCATTGTATAATCCTTAAAAAAAAAAATACAAAAAATAAAAGCAAATTGCAAACATCAGCTTGTCTTTGATTATTATTTTATAATTAGACTTTCTTTCTTTTCTTCTTTCCTTTTTATGAATGCATTGCTGTTTAGTTATGCATGCTGCCTTTTTTCATTCTTGCCCTTATTTGCATGTCTTTTTCAGACATCATGTCGTCGTTAGCTAAATACGGTGTGAAATTACCTTATCCAGAGCAATCCAAAAGCAGGCTGAACGCACCAAAGGCTGAGGATGGCAATAATTCACAAAAGGAAAACATGCCGATTCCAGTGCCGAAGCCAAGAACTTTTAAAGTGAATGGTCAGCCGCAGGATCGCTCGAACTCGACGCTTAAGAGAGATGACTCTTTAAATGGTACGGGCAAACCTCGAGGCATTTTAAAACGCAGGTCAAGTTCAAGCTCTACAGATTCTGAAAGTATAAGGATAGCTCAGAGCGTTGAGCCAAACAAAATTGTTTTGCCCGGTTCCCCCATACTTGAAGCTGGGCAGAATAACTTCTTTGATGAACAAGACGCATCCTCTGATAACACTCCAGACAGACTCAAACAAGTAAGATTCTCTGAAAAAATTCAGCAGAAGCCACCTTCTCCAATCCCAGAACCATACAGTCTCAAAGAAGTCGGTGAATATGGAATTTTGGATCCAGGTTTAACGGTCAATGGTTTAGATAATGGACTCGAGGACCACAGTGATTCAGAAGACTCAGCACTAGACCGAGATTCTTCTGCTACTGAAATGTTAATTAGGATTCTTGAGCAAAATGCTATGCTAGAAAACCAAGCTTCCATTATCGAGCAACCACCTTCTTTGGAGAATGAAATGAATCAGGTGGCACCAAAGGAAGACTTGAGTAAAAATGATACGTTAAGGCTTGAAGCCAGTACTGACCTAAGCATAGATCCCCCATCAAATAATTTTTCTGGTAAGGGATTCTGAGAATGTTTTTTGCATCACAGACCATTAGATCCTTGTGCATGCATACATTCTCCAGAGTCATTTTAGAGATGGCCCTTCAATGATGCATCTAAACTCAATAAATCAAACCCGCATACATGCAGCTGTTGGTAAATTTACATTTACATCACCAAGTATCGTTAAATTAATTTCTTGCTTACAAAAGAAAATGTTTATTTTTTTAATTGTAGAAAGCTATGCTACATGTGTGGGTTTTTTTTTTTTGTCCCATTTTTTTGTTTTAGAATTATTATTTTTCCAAAAGGTTTTTTTGGTTTTACTTTGAATTCTGCTTGCATTACATTTTCACATCCATGTAACATAGCCCTACAAAATAAGTAAAAAAAATATCCATCCATCTCTTAATCATGGACTTAAGTCCTGTGTAAATTAATGTTGGTATAATTCTGCTTAGAATCGAGTAGGAAGTAATTCTGTTTTCTGATGAAAAATTCAATTGTATTGCTTGTGATTCATGATGATCAATACTTTTATTGTTGCTGTTTTTGTTGTCGTGTTTGTTTTTTTTTTTTTTTCTCCTCCAAATCCAATTTGACGTGTGTGTGTGTGTGTGTGTGTGTGTCTATACTTGTATGACTTTAAAGTTTATCAAATTATTGATTTAGTTGGTCAATTTTGACCTAGGAAATAAATCCTCCCAAAATAAGTTATCAGTTTTGAGTGGACTCTGGCAGGCCCAGTCACATTATTCAACTTCTCAGTACCCAAAGGAGAAGTCCAACAACCCCTTTTCCGCAAAGATGTTTTTCTTTGTAGTTGACACACATTTTTCTCAGATCTATGCCAAACAAATCTATTACCGGCATCTTCCCAAATCCTAGACGCACACTGGTTATGGCCACTTATGCAGCTCTGTGAACTAGATTTGGTATGCCATGTAGAGGGGAGACTTTGACACCAGAGGCCAAAAAACAGACAGACTCAAACAAGTAAGATTCTCTGAAAAAATTCAGCAGAAGCCACCTTCTCCAATCCCAGAACCATACAGTCTCAAAGAAGTCGGTGAATATGGAATTTTGGATCCAGGTTTAACGGTCAATGGTTTAGATAATGGACTCGAGGACCACAGTGATTCAGAAGACTCAGCACTAGACCGAGATTCTTCTGCTACTGAAATGTTAATTAGGATTCTTGAGCAAAATGCTATGCTAGAAAACCAAGCTTCCATTATCGAGCAACCACCTTCTTTGGAGAATGAAATGAATCAGGTGGCACCAAAGGAAGACTTGAGTAAAAATGATACGTTAAGGCTTGAAGCCAGTACTGACCTAAGCATAGATCCCCCATCAAATAATTTTTCTGGTAAGGGATTCTGAGAATGTTTTTTGCATCACAGACCATTAGATCCTTGTGCATGCATACATTCTCCAGAGTCATTTTAGAGATGGCCCTTCAATGATGCATCTAAACTCAATAAATCAAACCCGCATACATGCAGCTGTTGGTAAATTTACATTTACATCACCAAGTATCGTTAAATTAATTTCTTGCTTACAAAAGAAAATGTTTATTTTTTTAATTGTAGAAAGCTATGCTACATGTGTGGGTTTTTTTTTTTTGTCCCATTTTTTTGTTTTAGAATTATTATTTTTCCAAAAGGTTTTTTTGGTTTTACTTTGAATTCTGCTTGCATTACATTTTCACATCCATGTAACATAGCCCTACAAAATAAGTAAAAAAAATATCCATCCATCTCTTAATCATGGACTTAAGTCCTGTGTAAATTAATGTTGGTATAATTCTGCTTAGAATCGAGTAGGAAGTAATTCTGTTTTCTGATGAAAAATTCAATTGTATTGCTTGTGATTCATGATGATCAATACTTTTATTGTTGCTGTTTTTGTTGTCGTGTTTGTTTTTTTTTTTTTTTTCTCCTCCAAATCCAATTTGACGTGTGTGTGTGTGTGTGTGTGTGTGTGTCTATACTTGTATGACTTTAAAGTTTATCAAATTATTGATTTAGTTGGTCAATTTTGACCTAGGAAATAAATCCTCCCAAAATAAGTTATCAGTTTTGAGTGGACTCTGGCAGGCCCAGTCACATTATTCAACTTCTCAGTACCCAAAGGAGAAGTCCAACAACCCCTTTTCCGCAAAGATGTTTTTCTTTGTAGTTGACACACATTTTTCTCAGATCTATGCCAAACAAATCTATTACCGGCATCTTCCCAAATCCTAGACGCACACTGGTTATGGCCACTTATGCAGCTCTGTGAACTAGATTTGGTATGCCATGTAGAGGGGAGACTTTGACACCAGAGGCCAAAAAAAGCTATACCAAGCCAGTCCTTGATAAAGTCCTCACAAAACTGGTAATTTTTTTTTTGGTGAACCTTTTAAATGGTACAATTAAAAAAAAAATCCAACATTTATTCCCTCTTCCTAAACTGGCTAGTAAATAATAATATATTTATTTTTTTTGTAGATGAGGAGCCTCTCTATGCAGTTGTGAATAAGACTCCAGCAGCCTCCTCTCCAAGTCAAGCACAAGGTAAGGCAATGTCTTTAAGTCTATTTGTGGAAGTATGGTGGAACTAATTTGGCATGCGTGGATGGATACAATTTAACAAAATACTGAATCATGTAATGAAATTTATTAAATTATGCATGCAAATTGACAGTCCAAATGATGTTGATGCCTTCATAAGACAGTGGAGAGTGTAAAATTACTTAAGATATTGCCAAATTTTAACCTGCTAGCTTTCAAACCTTTGGGCAGGTCCTCCTTGTTAATCGTGCAGAAATAAGTTGCTGTGTTCAATTTGTGAAAGTCCAAAATGCTCTGAATATCCTTTTTGGGAGGCAAAATGATCTTTAGAGGGTCAGGCTTTAAAGTGCATTTATGCCCAGACTATGAACCTTCAATTATTTACACTTTCTCAACTAGAAATAAAAAATAAAATAAAAAGCCATCCCTTGACTTGTACTATGAAGTAATTTTGTTTTTAAAGATCACAAATTACTAAAACTTTTTAGGGCAGGTTCAGGTCCCATGCAGTACGATTCGAGCCTGTTCATTTTGAATGGGCTGAATCGCACTGTACAGCACCAAAAGCTGTGAACTCACTAATTTAACCACTTCAATACCAGCCACTTTTACCCCCTTCCTGCTCAGGTTAATTTTGCAGCTTTCAGCACTGGAGCATTTTGAATGACAACTGTGCGGTAATACAATGCTGTACCCAAAAAAAAATTATTTATTTTTTCCAATAAAGCCTACTTTTGGTGGTATTGCTAAAGAAATGAAAAAAGATTTTGAGGAAAAGTTTTTATTGTATAGATTTTTGTGAAAGTTAACGTCTCCTCTTCGCTGATAGGGGAGCACTGGCGGGCATCGCTGATAGGGCTGCACTGATGATTAGCAAAGACCCCCTCTATTCAGGAAAGACTTATTGGCTCAGCTTTCCTAATGAGAAATGAGTCATAGGCTCTTTACCGTGATCGGAGATGGGGTGTGTCCGAGCGGCACCGATTGTATGGCTGGCAAGCAGCCAAGTTTCTATTGCAATAGAAAATCTATAAAACAAGAATTTAAGTTTTGTGCCTCTGACTTTAAAGATTAATTTTAACACAATGCCTATAGCTATAGAGGTGAGTGGGGGCTTGTTTTAAAGTGCTTCTACTGCTTACTCAGCATATGCAGAGCATTTTATTGTCAGTTTTATAATGAAGACCCTCTGGTTAGCTGTTGGATTCTAGTAACATTATCTCACCCTACTCTCTCTCTCGAAGCAGTGACTTGACAGCCTTTTAGCCTTACAATGTAATTAAAGTGAATGTACTGTTTAATATAGAAGGCTACCAAGGTCCAAGTCTTTGCTTAAAAGAGACCTATATATAATGGTTACAAACTGTAGTTTAGTCTAATTTCACCTCAAACCATATTATTAAAAGTAAGTAGACCTCTGGCTAAGAGCCCTTGCTTGGATTGGGTAGATACGTTTTTTTGTTTTTTTTTTCTCCTAAATCCGCTTTGTTAAGTTATTAACAATTATAGTGTTTTTGCATATAATTTTTTTTCTTTAACTCCAAACTAAAACAATAATTGGGTAAACATGAAAAATACATTATAGCATATACATTTATGATATAGCAGTTGAGCTGCACATTTAATTGTATACTCATATCTGCTTAGGTAAAGAAAAGCTTGTTTACATAGCTCAAACTTAAATTTTACAAAATGACAACTCATTCCACCTCTACCTTCACTGTTTATAGGGAAGCTTTAATAAGAGTCTAAAGGCAAACATCTGCTGTTGTGCACTTTAGAAAACTTATGTTCTGGTCTGTGAATTCTATAATGATTACTGAAGCTGGTGACTTTTTTTAATTTAAAGGACACTTGCCTGTTAAGGGATCCAAGCCATTTCTTTGCCGGTTTTCGGTTCCTGATGCTGACCTGTTTAGTGTGGGAAGCTGGCTTTAACGCTGTAAGGAGTCAAACCAGCCCTGTTTGAATGGTCCCACAGCCTCCTGGGACCCGTGATGTGTCCCAGAAGGTTGCATGGGAGGATTTCTAGAGACATTGCCTTCAGTTGGGGTCCCTATTAAGGACATGGCGTTTACCATAACACTAAAATCTGTAAATCTACACGCATCCATGCTCTAAATATAATCTATCTAGCCCTGTAAGAAGAAATTGCTATACATAACTTTTTTAAAACCGGTCCAGTCCGGTCCCACGCTGAGCTGTTGGCTGCGGCTTCGCTGTGTAGACAGTTGCAAAGGAGGTCGCTGAGAATGGAAGCCCCCATAGTATGGGTGTCATCACTTTCCATTAATTTCCAAGCCATTGTCGGCCGTCTCCTTTGCAAAGCTTATGCTTGTGGAGACTGCACCGGAGCAGCCTCAAAAAAGGTATGTATAGCGATTTCTTCTTTATAGGGCTAGATAGGTTGGTATTAGATCGTGGATGCCTGTAGGAATAGAGATTAGTGTTAGGGTGAACTTCTACTTCAACATCAAGTTGTAGTTAGGAAAGCCTTTGTTTGACACAAAATTAAGACCACCACCTTTAGATCTGCATTCTTAATGTCCCATTTTAATTTTTTTTTTGAAGCTGCTATAAGTTTCAAACACGTGACAAGGTAAAGACTTGCTAAAACCTAGGTAAGGGCAACAGCCAATTGGCTAGCATTATCGGGATGCAGTATCCACAATGGAAATCTCTGTATCTTGAACATGGCAGCTTTCCTTTTAAAGATTGTATCAGTTGGAATACCAATGCGTCAACTGCCTTATCTGCCAAAGGGTTTGTATTTCTGTTCAGCCACTTGTGTGATTTAAGCACACCCTAGCAGAGAGCACAGTCTGGTTGCTGATCTCCCTCCTTCTTCTTCTTTTTTTTTTTTTTTTCTGGCATTAACCAGTAGAGTTGGAGCATCAGTCTGTCCCTAACTTGTTACTGGACTGTGACGGAGAGGCAGCACACTGATGATTTCTTCACTCTACACTCTCCTCTGCAAGCATATTCTAACGGTTTGGGCACCATGAGCTAATGTGAAGGCAGAACATCAATGTCTGTGTGATTCTCAATGTTTAATTGGTATAGATGCCCAGAGGTGTAACTAGGATACAGCAGCAGGCGTAGCTGCTCTTCGCACAGAGACAGAATAAGATGCAGCTTTACCTGAGGGACTCAAAAATACGGTACTTTAAAATGCCCCTAAGGTGTTGTAAATTATGTTAAAAATGAAATCTATTGCTGTATTCTACCCAAAATTGCATTTCTGGGAAATCTAGCATGTAAATATGATTGGCATACTGAAAATGGGTTAAATTTGTCATGGTCTGGATTTTTATTTTGTGGGATGGAAGGGAATTGGGGTAAACTCTGTGCCCAAGATGTATACATCTCTAGTTGCACCTCTGAGGAATGCTCAGTATGCTTATTTTAGCTGTGTTGCAACTGTAGCATCTGGAAATACAGTTAATCTTGGTTTTCCCACAGACTTTGATATGGACGATGCCCTCATGGAGCCAAGGTTTCATGGCCAAAGAGGGAAGACTCAAAATATTTACCTAAATGAGAAGCCGCTGGTGTTTGGAAAAAGCTTTAGTGGAGAAGGGAAAGTAACCATGGAGTCCAGCTATCCTAGTAAGAAGCATAGAGAAAGCTACAGCCTTTCCAGTGAAGAACGGTCTCCAGAAAGGGCCAGAATTTCCAAAACCTCACCCAGTAACATGGTAAATAAGCCAGTGGCTATTACCAAAGACGCCGATGATCCTGTTGAATCGGTTGCACTGTGGAGACAACCTTTTAAGTTGGAGAGCCAAGAACCAAGACAGCCTTCTCCTGAATTGAGCAAAGAGCAGAAAACTGATGTTAAAGCTAGAGACTCATTTGGTAAAACCTACTCAGAAAATCCACCTACTTCTAAAATTGCCTTTGGAGAAAATAGCAAGGAGACCGAATATAAGCCTATAGTTCTCCAAAATAGGTATGATGCTAAACGTAAGCCAATTGGATTAACCGCTAACTTAGTCCAAAATGTATTAGAAACTTCTAAAACTAGTGGTCAGCCAGATTCTTTGCTGCATCAAAATAAAGACAGAAAAGACTTGCCCAGATCATCACATTTTAATGTGATGTCTTTGAAAGATAGAATGAATGAAATGCCAAGGGAACAGATGTCAAACCCTTCCCAGTTTCAGAGCGTAAAGCATTTCTGGAATGTAGAGGAGAAAAATCTGCCCCGAGAAACAACCGTTACATCACCAGATAAAATCCTTATGCACGCCTCAAGCAGAAATAAGCCCACTAGATCTGATATAAGACAAAGAAGTTTAGAGATGCCAACAGATAAAGTCCTGAACACACCAGACAACCTTTCAGAAGAGGAGCAGACTTCTCAGAAAGTAGCTTCGTGGTTAGCACAAACACCGACTGTTTATGTGGATGACCGAATGGATCAGAATGAAGATCAGTTATCTTCTGGGAAGGAAATTGTAGAGCAAGGCCAAAAACTCAGAGAAGAGACTTTGCAAGCCCCTAAGATAACAGAAACTAGAAAATACAAGACAGATGAAATTCAAATGATGTCTCAGGGGGAGCCTGACTTGGGATACCACAAGCAAACCACCATACAATTTTCTCCTATTTCACAAAATTACAAAGAAAGGCAAGCTCCTATTACAGATCTTAAAATGACAGACAGAGGTTTTTATAGCAGGGTTATTCAGATGAGTAACAAACCATCCCCTGCAAAAGAAATGCTCCATGTGGAACCAAAGAATGAACCTTATGATGAAAAGTCACCCAGGGAATCTAGAATTGGTTTTGAGATGCTCAATAATGGTATTTCAGATGAAGAGGTGCGAAAAGAAGAACCAATCCTGCCCAAAGAGGAAGGTGAGGCAGAGGAAATAATAGAGAAGTCAGCAGTACCCAGGAGTAGAGATCAACAAGATTTTATCGTTGCTCTAAAAAAACTAGAAATGGAAGCCTCTAAACCTCCTTTTCTAGATTTTGAAGTGAAAGATCAAGGTGAGATACCTAAAGAAGAAATAACACAAAATACAGTTACTCCTGTGAAATCATCTATTAAAATTGGCGTTAAACATTTTAGCTCAGCCAGTGATGCTAATGAACTTGAGATGCCTACAGATCAGGCAGAGGAAATAATACAGAAGTCGGCAGTACCCAAGAGTCGAGATCAACAGGATTTTATCTTGGCTTTGAAAAAACTAGAAATTGAAGCCTCTAAAAAACCTCTTCCAGATTTTGAAATGGACTATCAGGATGGGTTGCCTAAAGAAGAAATTACACAAAACACAGTTACTCCTGTGAAATCGTCCTTTAAATCTGGCTTTGAACATTCCAGTTCAGCCAATAATGCGTTTGAGACACCTACAGATCACTCTGTAAAATTCCAACCTCAGCGTAGCTATGCATCTAAAAAAGAATCTTTAACTGAAGTTCCCAGTGACATGGAAGAAATAATAGAGAAGAGCACGGTACCAAGTAAAAAAGATGAGGATCTCAGTATTGCCTTGAGAAAGCTGGAGCTTGAGGCCATTGAGCAAGAGTCTGACGAATATGCTGGCATCAATCAACGGGTTGAGTTTGAGAAGCCGGAAAGTCAACTGGCTTTACAGACCAACTCAAAGGATCATTCTAATATAAATTATCCATACCTAAGTAATGATGGGAAAAGCGTGGATGACCTGGAGCAACCACCAAAAGTATCCTCGTATGGGTTAAAATCTCCAAGTCGGCTAGACACATTTGATGAAAAAGGAAAACTTTCAGTTTCCGAAGAACCAATAGAAAAAAATAGTGTTGAATCTCAAGAAAGCCGTGTTGATTTTCACAACCGCTTAATGCGGTTGGAGGAACAAGCAAAGATTCCTGAAGTCCCTGAAGATCTGTTGGATGACACGGTTAAAGTTTCCCAGTTTCCAAACCGAGAAGTGGTCATTTCCAAAAAAGTGTTCTCAAGCATCGAATCGATGCCATCAATTGAAAATGTCAGTGAGAGTGGGAAGGCTAAGGAAGTTGATTCTTCATGGAATAGACCTAAAGACATTCATGATCCTAAATCCCTTGACTATTCTCACTATGAAAAGCTGGCAAATTATCCCCACTCTCCTGAACCCTCTGGCTCATACACGGGAAATGCAAATCTGCCATGTGAGAATTTTTTATTTATTTATTTTAATGCTTTGTTCACATAATTTATGCAGAGCAATAGCAGATTATTATGGTTGTTTGAGATGGGCCTAAATTCATTCATTGTACTATTAGAAATGTCAAATTTTATTTTACAGGAGCCTAGGCTGGTTCTCGCCGGCTCCTGTCAAATTTGAAATTGGCATGGCGTAGGTGGCTGCAATTGCAGCACTGTGCCATTATGCAAAGGAATTTGAGCATGAATAACTATGGCTCTGAGTCCTGTCTGCTACCAATGCTGAGGGACTTGTATTTTTTAATGAAACTCAAGTGTGGAAAAATCTCTGCCCTCGTTGACATTTTCTGCAGCCCTGTAACCGAAGCGTCATACCTTGGTACAGTCAAATGGTTGCAGAAAGCTTGAGCAGTAGCCTTTGCATTGCACTGTGTCTTGATCACAGGTGCAATGCTTTAAAGGAGACATATAACCAAAGCTAGTTTTGGCTGTACTTCCCCTATGGATCACAGAAGTGCAGTTAGTTTTGCACTCCGTGACCCGTTTTCAGCAGCCAACCTGTTGTTCTTTAAAATTGCACACGCTCGTGCAATGGTGACAAACTACGGTGCTTCAAATGTTTAAAGCGTTGTCTATTGGGGATTTTTTACAGGTTACCAGTTTAGAATTAGAGGAAGTCTAGTGCTAGAATTATTGCTCTTGCTAGATATTTGCAGCAGTGCCTAATTTGTGGTGCGAACGCCGTTTACGTAAGCAGGCAATACCCTTTTTTGCATGCAAGCAGGAGGGGACAGGGCGCTTAAATTTGTTTTTTGTTTTTTTTGTTTTTTTTACTTGCTGTTTTTAAAATTCATTTTATTCCTAATTACAAGAGAAAATCATCCCTTGAAGTAGGAATAAGGCATACAGGTCCTCTTTATGGTGACATCTGGGGGTCCATAAGACCCCAGATATCTCCTCTACCCTGGAAAGCATGAGATCTACAAAAAAATAATAAAAAGATTGATCTCTGCTTTCCAGGGGAAAGAAATGGCATTGTTTACATCAGCCAAAGCTAAAAGTAATGTTAGGATGCCAATTCCAGCCTCTCAGGATTAGATATGGTCAGGGACCATCCAGTCCCCAGCCAGCTCTATGATAACTCGGGCTACTGCCGAATTGGATCTCAGGCTTCCCAATTGCAAATGGGATGCACCGGTTGGCGCTGTAAAAGCAATCCATCGGTTAATGAGCTGTTAGGATGGATTTTACAAGCGAGGGAATTGCTGGCTGAAAACAAAGATATCTTAGATGATGCCTATAACGGTGGCATCCAGATATCTCCACTTTAAGTCCAGAACATCATATGCCGTCCTATGGGTAGGAAGGTGTTAATGCAGGTATGTATTCAATGATGCATCAATTGCATCTATTTATTTTTATGTACCTGAATTTGATATACACAAATATATATATATATATATATATATATATATATATGTGTATGTATGTATGTATGTATGTATGTATGTATGTATGTATGTATGTATGTATGTATGTATGTATGTATGTATGTATGTGTATATATATATATATATATATTACAGTACAGACCAAAAGTTTGGACACACCTTCTCATTCCAAGAGTTTTCTTTATTTTCATGACTATGAAAATTGTAGATTCACACTATGAATTAAAACTTGAATTATATACATAACAAAAAAGTGTGAAACAACTAAAAAATGTCATATTCTAGGTTCTTCAAAGTAGCCACCTTTTGCTTTGATTACTGCTTTGCACACTCTTGGCATTCTCTTGATGAGCTTCAAGTGGTAGTCACCTGAAATGGTCTTCCAAAACTCTTGAAGGAGTTCCCAGAGATGCTTGACACTTGTTGGCCCTTTTGCCTTCACGCTGCGGTCCAGCTCACCCCAAACCATCTTGATTCGGTTCAGGTCCGGTGACTGTGGAGGCCAGGTCATCTGGCGCAGCACCCCATCACTCTCCTTCTTGGTCAAATAGCCCTTACACAGCCTGGAGGTGAGTTTGGGGTCATTGTCCTGTTGGAAAAATGTATGATGGTCCAACTAAACGCAAACTGGATGGAATAGCATGCCGCTGCAAGATGCTGTGGTAGCCATGCTGGTTCAGTATGCCTTCAATTTTGAATAAATCCCCAACAGTGTCACCAGCAAAGCACTCGCACACCATCACATCATCTCCTCCTCCATGCTTCACGGTGGGAACCAGGCATGTATAGTCCATCCGTTCACTTTTTCTGCGTCGCACAAAGACACGGTGGTTGGAACCAAAGATCTCAAATTTGGACTCATCAAACCAAAGCACAGATTTCCCACTGGTCTAATGTCCATTCCTTGTGTTCTTTAGCCCAAACAAGTCTCTTCTGCTTGTTGCCTTTCTTCAGCAGTGGTTTCCTAGCAGATATTCTACCATGAAGGCCTGATTCACACAGTCTCCTCTTAACAGTTGTTCTAGAGATGTGTCTGCTGCAAAAGGTGGCTACTTTGAAGAACCTAGAATATGACATATATTTTCAGTTGTTTCACACTTTTTTGTTATGTATATATTACCACATGTGTTAATTCATAGTTTTGATGCCTTTAGTGTGACTCTACAATTTTCATAGTCATGAAAATAAAGAAAACTCTTGGAATTAGAAGGTGTGTCCAAACTTTTGGTCTGGTATGTATGTGTATGTATGTACCATTAAAAGAAAATTTACATCCACTGAGGAATGCAATAATATCATTAATCACTTCAATACTGGCCCACAGTCAAGACGTCCACAGATGGGATCTCCCATCCTGGGTGGACGTCATATGACGTCCTGGGCTTTGTGTGATATTGAATGATGCAGCTAGAGGCATCATTCAGATATCATTCGTTAGTGCCGGCGATCCTGCGCACCATAAGAATGATCATAGCGGCCGCTTGATCGTTCTTATAGGCAGCGGGAGGGGACATCCCCCCCCCTTTCCACCGCCATCCGGTGCTTCTCCGGGCTCTCCCGTGTCATCGGGAGCCCGGAGAAGGAATCGTCCGGCGCAGGCAGGAAGCATAGCGATTGCGGCTAGTGAGCAACACTGATCATGAGATCGGTGCAATTGTTTTCACCGATCTCATGTTTTCCAGCCTGGATGAGAGATGTGGGGTCAATAAGACCCGCATCTCTCCATAAAGAGGACCTGTCGCACACATTTCCTATTACATTTCCTATTACAAGGGATGTTTACATTCCTTGTAATAGGAATAAAAGTGATAAAAAAAATTAGTAAAAAAAATAAAAATGTCCCTGGTAGCTCTCGCGCAGAAGCTAACGCACACGCAACTTATGTAAACGCTGTTTAAACCACATATGTGAGGTATCGCCGCGTGCGTTAGAGTACCAGCAACTATTCTTGCACTAGACCTTCTCTGTAAATCTAAACTGGGAACCTTTAAAAATGTTCAAAGCGTTAGTGTGCGCAATTTTAAAGCGTGACATGATTGGTATCTATTTACTCGGTGTAACATAATCTTTCATATTTTACAAAAAATTTGGGTTAACTTTACTGTTTTTGTGTGTGTGTCTTTTTTTTTTTCTTCCATGAATTAAAAAAAAAAGGCGTTTTAAAAATTATTGCGCAAATACCATACAAGATAAAACGTTGCAATGACCGTTTTATTCCCTAGGGTGTCTGCTAAAACAAACATATCTAATGTTTGGGGGTTCTGCATAATTTTCTAGCAAAAGAATGATGATTTGTACATGTAGGAGAGAAGTTTCAGAATAGGCCTGGTATTGAGCTGTGTATAAAAGCCTGGTATTGAAGTGGTTAAAACATTATTCCAAAGCGTACTAGGGTCACATTTAAACCCCTCCACCTTTTTGTAGGCTTAGTGTTTGTTTTATATGGTTTTGGGCTGTAGCTCACTGTTTGTTCATTGGCACCTTGGAAATGTGGGGGTAGTCCTAGTTTAGTCGCCTAGAAATGTAATGCAGAAGTGTTGGTTTCCTTTAAAACTGTGACCCAAATGAATGAAAACTTCTTTGTAATTCAGCATCATATGAATTTCCTCTACATTACATTACTTTTTTTTTTCTATCTATCATTATCTTTGAGACCCAGGTGCACAGCTGGATCGATGGTAAGAAGAAAGAGGGGAAAGATGGCAGCTCATAGAGCAGGCAGACCAAAGTGGCATGGTCAGGGGTACAAACAGGACAGGGACAGAAATAAACACATTGGAAAACTAACCCTTTCCTACTCGATTCAAAACTAAAAAGTTTTAGTATACGTAAACTTTGGAATGTAAAATCATAAGCTTTAGAATTGCATCATTCTGTCCCTCACAAGATAAAACATTTGGATAAAAAGCTTGCATTTTTTGTAAAGTCAGAAGGTTTTTTCTTAATGCATGTAAGATAAAGGGCCTTCAGTGTGCAGCACTTACCTGAGCCCCACTTCTATCTATCGCTTTTTTTTTCACAAAAGATTTGGCTGTCCGGGACGCTCCCCCCTCATTGGCTGAGACCGCAGCAAAGCCCATTGGCTCCCTCTGCTGTCAGTCAGTGAGCCAATGAGGGGAGAGAGGGGGCAGGGCTGAACCGTGGCTCGGTGATTGAATGGTCTTGGGTGCCCCCATGGCTTGCTGTGTGCGCAGGAGGGAGGAGCCAGGAGCATCGGTAAAGGACCGGAAGAGGGTATGGGTTGCTCTGTGCAAAGCCTTTACACACAGCAGGTAAGTTGATTAATTCTGTCATGTACTTGGTAACTTGGTGTACAATCTAAGTGCTTTTCTGTAGCGATAAAAATTCTTACCCCCCCCCCCTTTCTCCCCCCACCCCCAAATTAAAGTAGAACTATAGGCAAAATCTTTCATTTTTGGCTAGTGCAAGGGAGGCTTTTAATCCCTGTCAGATTATTTTTTTATTATTATTTTCACCATCTTTGTCCCATTTCACTGATTCCCCTTTCTTCCTGCTCCTTAGCCAAACAGGAAGTGGTAGAAAATCTCTGCAAATTAAGGGAATCCCTTGGAGCCCTCCAGGTCACCAGAAGTAGTGGCCCCATTGGAAGATTTCCCCTTTATTCCTTTTCTGGGCACAACCCAACATTTGCCATTTTTTTTCTTTTACTTTCGATAACGATAAACAGGACAAACCAAGAGGGTGAATCTCCCCAACGGGGGCGCAGACGGCAATAAAAACTGACAGGTGTTCTAATCCCTCTCCAAAATCTAAAGATGCACTTTTAACTTGTTGCCATATTAAGTTGTAGCTAATTTATAGAATAAAATGTATTGAGATGGATTTTTCCTGAATTAATGTCTTCCTATTGGTTGTTTATTCTATAACTGTTGTTATTCCTTTATGAACAGGAAAACTCCCAGGAACAAAACTGATTTGCTTTTTTCCCAAGAAACTTTGTGTTGTATTTGTTTGCTTTTTGGGGGGGGGGGGAGTAGTTTAACCTTTGGGTTATTCTGCCACATTCAAGGGGATTTAATACGGGCAAAAAACTGTGGGCCAGCGTGCCTTCCTGTATTTTCTTGATGGTGTCACATCTTTTTATCAGCTTTGCGGTGTAAAAGACCTTGCCTGTTCTATTTCTTTCTTTTTAGGACTATTTTTATTAATTTTTTTTTCAATCAACACTCTTTATTTTTTCTGTATTAAAGACCTTGCCTGTTCTATTTCTTTCTTTTTAGGACTATTTTTATTTAATTTTTTTTCAATCAACACTCTTTATTTTTTCTGTATTACTGCTAGAGCTGGTCCCGTTGATGCAGTTATCAAGCACATCCATCCTCAACCTAGCTTTTTCAGTGGCACATCTGAACCCTACTGGACTGGATATTGCAGCACTGGTCTGGAAATGACCTGTGAACAACCTAATTTTTGGTTGCTGGGCCCCTTTTAAAATTCAGTTTTTCCACCGTGAAAGGTGTTAATGCTGTGGGACTAAGTGCTGGTATCTTCCACTGGGTTTACTGTCGCATGCTCTTTACTGCCATTCAAAGTCGGAGACCCATAAGTTTAGATTTTCAGTCCATTTCTGCTGCCTGCCAACAATTAACGTTGTGACCTTTGGCCATCCAACCCTTATTGGCTACCAGCTGTTTGGGTTTTGCTTGTACCCTGAGACTTGCATTGCCTTAACCCCCCTGTGGTCACAACATAGATACAGAAGGAAAAGTCCAGCTTACACAAATTGCTCTGGTGCCCACTGATGCAGCCGACCCACCTTTTGAACCTTTCTTCACTATTTCAGGTGTGGCTGGTTCCATCAATTTGGTTAATTTAATGTACTGTGGATCTTTCATCTAAAAAGTGTCTGCTTTGATTGCTCTTTGGGGGGGGGGGGGCGCAACGTCTCTTTGGCTCTACTCCCAGGTACAATACTCAAGTATGCTACTGGTTACAAGAGCACCCACCCCCCCCTCCTTTTTTTTTTTCTGTGGATGAAACCTTAGAGATGGACTGAAAAGGCTGCACCCCTGCTGTCAGTCAAGAAAAGTCCTTTGTTTTTCCACTCCTGCACCATCCATGTCCAGCCCGCCCCCCCTAAGCTGTTCCTAGTCCATTGACAGGGTCTGGGGCTCAAAGTGCACCAAATTCTCAGCCTTCCTCTGCATAGCGGTCCAAAGTGGAGGTGCATTTGCCAACTTTTTTTGGACAGCTTGCATTTCAGACTTAAGTGCAGGAGGGGATTTCCAATGTCTACAAGTAGCATTTTCCTGCCCCTTTCCCTGTTTATTAACTTTCCTGCGTCACTTCACATCTCCACAGAGCTCTCTTGGGACTTCTGGATCAGGTTGTTGTTGCCCAAGTTCCTATGGTGGAATGTTTTCGGGGGAGTTACTCTAAACTGTTTAGTTCCCAAATCTTAAGGGGCATTCAGATTCAAGCTCCTCAGTCCAAGAGTCCATTTGACTCAATTTTCACACAACAGGCCTGGGTCTGATTTGCTTCCTTTAGGAGTAGTCCTGTTTGCCCAGTTTTTACTCCAGATCTGTACAACACAACATTGTCATCATTGGGTAAGTCAGTCCAGTCCTATGCAGTATGCACTATAGACCAATTTGTCACTGTCTTGGTGTTTCAGGAATCAAGCTCTGGATTTGGCAAAGCCCTTTATTCTTGTCTCTTCAATGATCCTCACAATGGATGCTAGCTTGTTGAGCTGGGGAGGAATTCTGGCTTCTTTCAGTGTAGGAGACTTTGTTGGATCAGCATCCTGGATCAATTTGGCTGTCTGTGCAGCTCTGAACCATCTGCTGGGTGGTCATCTGATCAGGACAGAGTCAGTCAGCACCATGACGGTAACATACATCAACCATCAGAGGAAAAAAAACAAGTCTTGCTGCAGCAAGAGCGGTAGATATGATCCGTTTAAATGGCGGTTCTTGGCCCTATACATTAGGGTAAAAAAAATTCTGACACTGACCGGCCCCCTAGCAACGCAAAAGCCCCCCACCCCCCCTCCCCCGTTTTACTTACCTGGGCCTGTTTGTTCCCTCGGTGGAGCACACTTTTCCTCTCTGCCCGTTGTCTCGGCTCTTGAATTAATCGCAGCACAGCCATTGGCTCCCGCTGCTGTCGGTCAAATCCAATGATGTGGGGGGCAGGGCTATGTCCTACATTCTGTGTGACATGTACACAGATGCAGAACTAAGGAGCGTGCCTGCACGGGTGTCCACCTTAGGAGAGCCTTCTCCAGCATGGGCTACCGGTGCCACCGGAAGGCCCAGGTTTGGGGCCATTCTGTGCAAAACTGCACTGCACAGTGGAGGCAAGTATGACATGTTTGTTGCATAAAAAAGGAGGGGGGGGGGTTTACAACCCCTTTTAACATCTCAGATGTAGACAATTGGCAGACGGACTTCCTCAGCTGGCAATATCTGGACCCAGAGTTGTAGTCCCTTCACCTGGAGGTATTCCAGGACCTGTGTGGGGGGCACTGGAATTTTTTTTCCTCCTTTTTGTCTGCTTTGCAGAATCAAGATGGAGGGCATTCCAGTGATCCTTATTCTGGATTGGCCCAGACAGATGTGATACTCCAACATGGTAAGACTGCTTGTGGACGCTCTGTAGAGATTTTCTGAGTCTGTCCCACTGACCTTTTACCATCTTGCTGCTTGGTCACTGGCTTTAGTGGCATCACTGTTTTAAGGGCAGGCTCCGGGAGATGGGAAACGTCTCTGAATTGTCCATTTTCATGATGCTAAGAACTAGGAAGTCTACTTCTGGCAAGGTCTACCTTGGGACTTGGAAGCTATATTTTACTTGATGGGAGTTTTAGGGTTTCCACCCTAGGATCTACTCTGGGATGAATCTTCTTCTACCTGCAGCTGGCCCTGGACTAGTGTTTTGAATTTCAGCATGTTCAGTCAAGTTTCTGTTCTTTCTGCCTAGTTTCATAGACATTGGTCTCTCATTAATTTTATTAAAACCCTTGAACAGGTATTCTATGTAGCGCCCCTGTTCATTCCCCTGTGAATCCATGGTATCTAAATCTTGATACTGATATTTTAACACATTAGTGACAATTCCTCCTCTACTCACCCAAAATGTGATATTTCTTGTTCCTTGTCCTTACCTCTGTGAAGCGAGTATCTGGACTGGTGGCTTATCCTGCAAAAAGATGACGGCCAGACGGGGGGGGGGGGGGGGAGGGTGTCTTTGTCTGGAGAGACCTTGCGCCTAAAGTGGTTTCTGCCTTTTGCCTCAATCAAGACATCTGTCTTCTGTCCCTCTGTCTGGCTCTAGGCAGAGATGTATTATGGCCTAGGCCAACAAGGCCCAGGCCTAGGGCGGCACTTTGTGGGGGGCGGCTCAATGTTCCTGTGTACACAGCCAGGAGGAGGAGCCGAGGAGAGACACAACCGAGAGAGGCGTGCTGCTGGTATGTGGGACAACTTCAGTGAGAGAGAGAGAGGACACAGTAACCAGGAAGGAAGGAGGGGGGCAGGCAGATACGAGGTGAACGAATGAAGTGATGGGAGAGGGGAGGGTGGTATGGGTGGTCTGATTCCCCCCCCCCACTAGCACATATCTTCTTTCTTCTCAAATCACTCCCCAGCACATATCCCCATACCACCCTCTCCCCCCAAATTAAAAGATGCTCTGCCCCCTGTGCTCATCCCACCCTGTCGCCCTGTGCTCATCCCACCCTGTCGCCCTGTGCTCATCCCACCCTGTCGCCCTGTGTCTTCATCCCAGGAAAATGACAGGACGGGTCTTAAAAAGGAAGGGGTGCGTCATATATAAAGTAGGGGGTGCGCAAGTTTCACCAGGCCTAGGGCAGCACAAAACCTAAATACACCCCTGGCTCTAGGTCACCTAAAGAAAGCAGAGTCATTAATGCTTCCAGAGAAGAGCTTTTAAAAGCAGAGGTCTGTAATGAAAGCATGTTTGTTTTTCTTATGACAAGTCTAACAAATTTTGATGTATAGCTGTCACAGACTAAAGATTTTTATTCAGGCAAAGTAATGAAAGATGCTGATGTAGGATATACTACATTTAGAATACCTTATTTAATTGTATCCTACTTTTGCTTGGCTAACCACTATTGCACATCACTGGCTAGTTCACATCTTTACTGTGCAATTAAAGCTTTTAGTGGTCAATGCACAACATGCTTTCTATGCATGATCTATTATGTAGTAGAACATAATTTATAGAAGGAATCCTTTTTGTTACAAAAATAGACCTAATCGAACATTGCAAGTTTGCTTCTGATCATTGTTGCTGTCCTGTGAGAAATGCTTAGAAACATGGCCTTGTTTACCATTCTGCAAGGCAGAATTGGTCTTCTAGGCCTTTGCACCAATGCAGCAGTGGTGATGTTTTTGCATCACATTTCTGCTGCTGATTAAAGTGTATCTAAGGGCCCAGTCACACTAGGAACTGAATGTGAATCCCTGAAGGATCGCTCTGTGTGTTCCTGTGTGATTCACATGCAGTTCTGTGCTAAAATGGGCTGAAATCGCACTGCACCAGAAGTAACGAATGCACTAATTTTGAAAACTCACTGCAACTGGATTGCATTGTACATTTTGTACCAAGGGCAGTGCGGTTTAAATGCGGTGCTGGAAACCAGTACGGAATGCAGGTTTCCATCTCAACATTCTAGTGTAAACAGGCCCTTTTTCCCCCCCAAATGTGTAGAGAAGAGCTAGATCCCCATCATGTTTTATTGCTGACTATCCTAGCTAGGAAGATTCTCCCTCATCCCTGACATTTCAAGTGACAACTGTATAGAAGCGATTTTCTCTTACTTCAGGAGATTTCTCTCGTGTCCTATTGGGTCTCCAGAACAGGAAGCCTAAGGTTAAAAAAAACTCTCCCTACTTAGCTTTAGAAATATTTTAAGCACCACGTTAGACCCTAAGTTAACACATTAAATTGAATGTTTCCACCATGCACAGTTATAGAAAGGAGTTTCTTTTGTTACAGATAAGAAGCCAGAGGTTGGATCTCCTGAAGTTTCAAACTCAAAGCCAGGTAAGCCAGCACTATCAGAGAGCCCAAGTGATACGTCATCGTCCAAAAATGATAAATATGAGTTTATGGTCACGAAGGCACAAGATGAATCCATAAGTAAAGTTCTAGATTGGTTTAGCAGAAGTTCTGAGATAGGGGACAACCCACTGCCTCCTGTAGGTATGCCACAGCCATCAAAAGGGACTGCTTCACAAATACTTATTCAGACAGGTGGAAATAAAAAGGAATCTGGACCCAATGAAAAGAACGTCAAAACTGTATCTGAACCGACATCGTATCTAGAGAGTCCCAATTCTGCTGGGAAACAAAGGTCAAGGTTGTCCATTTTAGGTACACAAAGTGGAGATAATTCAGATATACCAAATGTTGATCTCCCTGCAACAGTCAGCCTTGTAGAAGATAATGGTGTTCCATCTGGGCTCATAGAGTTCAGTTCTGAAAATGAAAGCCCTGTACAATATGGTAATGGAGGGGGTGGATCTGGCAAAATATTGAAACAAGAAGCAAGTGCTATGCAAGAAAATGGACAATGTCGAGAAGCAAAATACCTGGATATTTCTCAAGTGGGCAAAGAGGGTTTCGGTACGGAGGTACACAAAGATACATTAGAAAAGGGGAACCAAATACCTGTAGTGTCTGAGTTCATGTCTAATCATCAGATACCTGAAATGGTTGAGAAACCTCATTCAGGATCATCTTTAAGCAGCACAGATACCAATAATGACAATGATATAAATGATGAACTCTTGACAAAAGCCAACGGCATAGAAAATGCCTCCCCACCAAAAGTGATTAATTCAAATTTAGAAGCTGGAAATTGCTTGGAATTTGGTAAGAGTGGCAGTGGCTCTGGCAAGGCGTTCTTACCCAGTCAGGAAGTTTCTGAAATTAAGGAGCCAAGGCTGTCGTTGAGCAGCACAGATACCAATGATGACCAGTTAGATATAAAGAATGGTCAACCTCTGACACAAGCCAACAGTATAGAAAATGCCTTCCCACCAAGAGTGATGAATTCAAATTTAGAAGCTGGAAATTGCCTGGAATTTGGCAATAATGGAGATGGATCTGGCAAAATCTCTTCACCCGGTCAGGAAATTTCTAAAGTGATGAAGCCAATGCTATCATTAAGCAGCACAGATTCTGATGATGACCAGTCTGGTATAAAGAATGATGAACTGTTGGCACAAACCAGCAAGGAAAATATCTCTCCACCAAGGCTGATTAATTTAAATCTAGAAGCTGATAATTGTTTGGAATATGGTACAAGTGGAGGTGGATCTGGCAAAACCTCTTCACCCAGTCAGGAAATTTCTAACGTTACGAAGCCAAGGCTATCATTAAGCAGCACAGATACGGATGATGACCAGTCTGGTATAAAGAATGATGAACTGTTGGCACAAACCAGCAAGGAAAATATCTCTCCACCAAGGCTGATTAATTTAAATCTAGAAGCTGATAATTGTTTGGAATATGGTACAAGTGGAGGTGGATCTGGCAAAACCTCTTCACCCAGTCAGGAAATTTCTAACGTTACGAAGCCAAGGCTATCATTAAGCAGCACAGATACGGATGATGACCAGTCTGGTATAAAGAATGATGAACTGTTGGCACAAACCAGCAAGGAAAATATCTCTCCACCAAGGCTGATTAATTTAAATCTAGAAGCTGATAATTGTTTGGAATATGGTACAAGTGGAGGTGGATCTGGCAAAACCTATTCACCCAGTCAGGAAATTTCTAACGTTACGAAGCCAAGGCTATCATTCAGCAGCACAGATACAGATGATGACCAGTCTGGTATAAAGAATGATAAACTGTTGGCACAAACCAGCAAGGAAAATATCTCTCCACCAAGGCTGATTAATTTAAATCTGGAAGCTGACGATTGTCTGGAATATGGTACGAGTGGAGGTGGATCTGACAAACCAGTCTCCCCCAAACAAGACATTCCTGAAGTTAGAAAGCCAAGGTTATCGTTGAGCAGTACAGACAGCACTAATCATGATCCGTCAGAAACTGGAAATGTTGATTTGCTTACACCGGTCCATGTAATGGAAGAAGAATCTGTTCCGCCTGTAAAAATGTATCCTGTTGAAAATCCCTTGGACTTGGGGAAAAGTAAAAGTGAAGCTGGCACAATGTCTAACCAAGCAGCAGACTATATGCAAACTGATCCACAGCTTAAGGAAGTAGGAAAAGAGGGGTTTGAGGGTGAAAAGGAATCTAACTTTTTGAAGGAGGAACCTCAAATTCAAAAAGTGGTTGAGGCAGAAACTCTCAAAATTGATACTGAGAATAGGCCGCTAGATGGCTCACGGCCTGAGAACGTAGAATATATAAAAATATTAGAAGTTCCTCCAAGTCACGACACTGTAAATTTTAATGTTCATCAAAGAAAAGTTAGTGATATAAAACAGCTTTGGGAAGGTGACAAGTCAGCCCTGCCTGCAGCTAAGACCTCTCTGAGCAGCAGCAAACAGCTAAGTCCAAGTGAGAGATCCATTACTAAACAGAGAAGTTCAATTGAGAGTGATGATCGGAGCAGCCCAAGCCTTGTGACTTTTAAAAGGGTAATGGTAGAGGAGGAGGAAGAGCATGCATTGCTGCCTGTTGATCAACTAAAGTCATTCTGGGAAAATGAGAAAAATAAAGAAGCGGTAAATGCTAAACAGTTAGATGGTTCTTTGGTAAAAAATGGCGGTTTGGATGCAGACGAAGTGTCAGCTCTAGCAGAATCTAGATCAAAATTCAAAAAGAGACATACATTTCATTCTTTTTTTGAAAAAGAACACAACACCAGTACTGATGAAAATCCTCCAAGTAGAAGTGTGTCCCTAAGTGAAGGTACTATTGACAACCTAAAAGACAGACAAAAATCAACCACATTTCAGAACTTAAGAAGCTTCTGGAATGTAGACCATAAGGCTAACCCAAATGATAGGGCACTCTCAGATGCTAAAAACAGGCAGTTTAGGTCTAATCCTGATTTAAGCAAAGTATCATTTGTAGCCAGAATAAAATCTAAGCTAGAATCCCAAAGTTTAGAGGATATTCGAGAAGACACACCAGACACTTATCAGGTTCAGCCAGTCAAAGATGTGTATGATCATAAAAACAAGACTCCTCCTCCTCTTTTTGAGTACATTTACTAAGCAAAAAAGTAGTGATAATAGTTTAAGAAATTCTGTAGAAGCACAGGAAAAGGTTTCTGTCTTTCAAGACTGCAACCCAATAGAATTTACTTCAGTATCTGAGGCTCAGACCCAATCAAAATCCTCATTTGAAGTCCCTGACCATAAAAAAGAAGTTTCTGAAGTTGTAGTTAAATCTGAACAAAAAACAGAAAAGTTGAATGAATTTAGTCTGAGGTTGCAAAAGTTAAGGAATATGTTTTCTGATAAATCCTTGGAAGGGACCACCTCTGTTAATACTGAGTATAAACCGAAGAATGATGAAATGGCAACTAGGGATGTAGAAAATCAAAACTTGGCAGTTAATAAAAATGGGGAAGGGATGAGTCATAAAGGGTGTGAGCGAAGGCAGACTCTTGTGAAACAAATTGGGTTGGATGAAAATTCTCCTGTAGGCACTGAGGCTTTTCATTTTCTAAAAAACTCTAATGGGAGGGATAATTTAAAAAATGTCCAGACACAAGTTGATAATGGTGAACAAGTTTATGAGACCGTTGAAAAAACTCTAATTCCACCACCAAAGCATTGTGCTGACTTCCACAGGGGACTGCAAAAACTGTATAATGAATCGTTGGCGGTGGCACCTGTTTCAGAAGTTAAGCTAAGTCAGAATGAATTTATGAACATACAAAGTCCTGAAGAAAACTTTAGCAAAGTCTTGACAGTTTCTTCAAGCAAGATTAAAAGCAATGTTCAAAGAGCTTCAAGTAAGGAAAGAAGTTCATCATTCCAACAGCCTATTGTAATAAATCTCTCATCAACCAAGATGATTGTTGATAATGAAGACACAGGTAAACACAGTGTTAATCTTGACGCAGAAACTGAGACTTCCATCACAAAAGATAATGACCTTACTCCAGCAGAAAAAAAAGAAATCGTAGAGAAAATTGAAATGCCAAAAGTTGTGTCCAGAGCGCCATTTAATTACTTTGATGAAGGACTAAAAAAATTGTATGACGAGTCTAGAGATTTAACTGCAACCAAACCAGTTTCAGGCTCTCTTCAGACCTTGCCAGCTAAAGAAGATTTGGTGATGCATGAAAGTGTAACCTCTGTTTCTCAAGCTCCGGATATTTTAGAACAGGAAATTGGAGAAACAATTGGGAAGGCTTCGGCGCCGACAAAAATGTACCATGCTAAAAGCTCAGAAAAAGATCAAAAAGAGGACGTGAATGATGAGGAAGGGCCATTCATGGAAAATGTGCCTTCTAATCATGTGACTTCAGAGGAATCACAGCAAAGATTTAGTGAACACATTGTGGCAGAAAGCACAGTTTCTGAAATGTCTCCTAAGGGAAAAGAAGCTTTCGTGCAAGAAAATGTACAATCTCTCCAATATGAAACCATCCAAGAATCTCCTTCCAAGACAGATTCACCTTTCACAGATATGCGACAGAGTTCACCCATGAAAGAAAAGAGCAACTCTTTGCGTAAAAGTACACTGGAGCTATATCTAGAAGTTCCATATCGAAGAGAAATGTCCAAAAGTATGGATTTTGAGCTTGCCGGATATATTGCTTCTGATGTCGACATCGATGGATGTAGGTTCTTGTCTTAATTCTTACAGCCTAGCTCTACCGTATATATTGCATCAATGTTATTTTAGGAAATTGAAACCTAAAATGTTTTTGTAAAATGTATTTTCTCTTCCGCCTTCAGACAAGTTATTTATTTGTGGATTTGTCTTAAATTTTTTTGTTTAGAGGCTTTTTATTTTTCTTACAGGTCATTTTAAAATGTAAAAATTTAAATCCTAAGGACCCTTAGTCAATCACATTGCATTTTTTTCTGTATAATATATACCTAATGTATCTATAGGCTTTACAATTAAGTAGCCCCCACCTTCCAAAAGACTAGTGATGCAACAGGAATATGGGTAATGCCACAAACTTGCAAATAAAAGTTGTCTGAAGGTGGAGACATCCTTAAGTGTCTTAATTGGATTTGCTTCTAGCTATGGTTTCATTTATGAAGAGTATTTCAGAAAAATAGTGGTGGTGTTCATCACATGAAAGTAAATGTCAATTTTTTTTTCCCCCTACAGTTTTTTGAAAATTTTAAAAAATTAAAACTTCCTTTCTGCTTGGGCAAGACCACTTCATTTTTTCAGTACTCTTTATAACTGGTCCTCATTGCAGATACCATGAGCATCCTGAGTGTTTTACCTGTTTACATTTTGTACAGTGCTCACCTACTTTGTTTTATGACAGGTATGGACGAATCTAACCCCATATTGCGTGCACTGAAAAGGAGCGAAGCTAAAATGCTCAATTTCAAAGCTGTACAGGAGGTGTCCCCCACAAGTACAAGTGAGGATGTAGCATGTCTGCTGCCTCTTAAGGCCATACTAAACTAGCTAACATGCTTTAAACACCCTCTGCTCCATAACACTAACCCTCCGTAGAAGACCAGGAGTCCCCTGGATAACCTGGCACTACGCATTTTGATGGTACCAGAGGCATTTGCTCTAAGCATTTATTATAAATTCTCGGTCACTCATCACTTTTTGGGCTGTAGATGACAAAGGCTCTGGTCCCATCCCTTATGACTAAAATAAAACATTATGCATGTTAAGATGCGTTATATGAGCATAAGACATTTTCTCAGTTGTACTGCAGTTCAATCTAAATGGTCAGGTTTAAGCTTTGTCATTTGTAGCTTGTGCCTGTGGTTTCACCAAGTACTTTTTATTATATTTTTAAAGGTTTGTTACTGGTGTGTTTAAACTAAAATGAAAATCTGTCTAAACTGGGTTCACGTAAAGAGGAGGATGTTGGTTTAGCTTCACTCCCCTATTGGGAAGCAAGCTCAATCTTTCTTCAATCTGGGGTTCTTCAATTTTTTAGTTTTTTTAAGGATTGTCCAGTATGTCCTTTAGTTCCCCCATCAAAATCCTCATCACTAGTTATATTGCATGTGAATTCAAAAGATGTCAATTGCTTGGTTATACTTTACAAATGATTAGATCAAAAATAATAAACCAAAAGAAAATTAATCCCATATAATATAATTGTATATAAAAACTGCACACCACAAATTGGTGCTGTGGCTACAACCTGTTTTTCTGTGGTTTCTTGTGCACTTAAAACAAGGAATCCAGGTCCATTTTCTGACCCATGTTACTCGCATGTCATTGGACTATGCAAGTTAATTTCTCCACACTAGTTTTAGGCTCAGCAATTTGGGGACCCATTCTCATACCCTCATCGTTGAGCCCCCATATCGCTGCTTGCACAGATGGGAAGGTTGAGTCTTAGACTGAACTTTTTGCTATGTAGAAGTCATAATACACAGTCACTGAGAAAATGTCTATTGCCATTTTTTGAAATGCATGGCTCTCCTAAACAACTTTGTCTTTTCTTGTTTTTTGTTGTGAGGTATGTGGTGTTAATGTGAAGAATTTTGTTTATTTACATAGGTATGCATTACAGCTTGGCTCTTTATGTTACATTTCTGGTTGAGTGATCCATAGTTGCCACTACAAGCTGGGTTCAGTTAAACCACACATTTGTATCTACACTTTACATGAAAATTTGTCGGTTGAGTCAATCCATTCATATTATATTGCTTTCTGTTAAGCATTCTCATGTGTACTCAAAGTGTCACATATGGTTCAGTTGAACTTGGTTTGTGGTGCCAAACTCAGGCTGCTGCTGTATAACTTGACAGCGCAGCAACTTGGCCTTGTGTCCCACTGGTCCAGCTCTAATCCGGCTACAGATATGCTTGACCTGCAATTACTGGTAAAAAGCTCTGATTTGTTATATTGTTAGGCATTTGTGTGTGTATGGCTGCTCTCAAAGACATTTGGTTAGAAATAAGATGTATCGGTATATAGATGTGGATAATTGAACCCCATGTGCCAGCTCCACTGCTTCCCATGTCACAGGCTGGCATTTGAAAAATTTTGAAAACTGAACTAAATGCAAGGCTGTTGTAGTCTTTCTGTTTTCATCCTTCAACGGTCTAAATGACTGCGATTGAGTCATTTATAACCACTCCAGTGTTTTCCCAGTTTTGTTTGCTCCACTCATCTTGGTATATGAACACACATGGGCTGGAAACAATGTTTTTTTTTTTTTGTGTTTTTTTTAGTGCAGTGTTTTAAACTGTAGCAGCCAACAAAATGTATCTCCTAAATAATATGATGCCTGATTGAGTGCATGGCACTTTTAGATTGTTAATCGACTGCCTAGTATGAGAGCTTGGAATGGTTCAAGTAAGGAATCCGGTTGCGCTATAGAGTGAAATAGATGGATATAGAGAGATTCAAAAATGGCTCTAGCTAAGATCCATTTAAGAGTTGGTAAGAATCCAGAGAAAATGCGAGATATGTTTTTTCCCACAGACTGAGAAAATGTGAGATCAGTTTTTCTCTATTGGTGATGTGTATATTTCCTTCTATTCCTTATGGTGAAGAAGAGCAGGAAGTATGTCAATTAGCATTACAGTGCATACAATTGGGAAGGTATTTTGACCTTTTGGAAATTATGGCTCTTCTAAAGCCACCCCGGTAAAGTGTACCTTGCTCTTTCTAGCATGAGAAATTCCCAAAGTAGAACAATTCTATACCTGCTACAAATCGTTTACCTTGTAATGTAATATAACCCTTTATATCCCGGCTTATTATTGTAGCAGTTGGCCAGGTAAGTTTGTAGATCCCAATAGTTTGGATTGCAAAGTTTGAAGAAAGCCATCTAAAGAGAAAATATGTAAGTTTTTTCCAGTCGCCAAGGAATATCTAGTACTGTTGTGTCATCACGTAGTCACTAAAACATTTAAACTATTTTAATGATCACAAATATGTATGAATACATTGCCTCACGGTCAAGGGTAGACAGCATAGCCTTCATTAAGGTCCACCAACCAGTAGCAGAGACCAGGACACACCCCTGACTTGTAGGGTTCCATGTAAACTTTACTCTCTCCCCATCCTGCCAAGACTGGAATGCTAAAGGCTCAGTGGTTGGTGTGTTTGTTTAAAGCTAAAGTTCAGGCAGGTATTTAAAAAGGAAAAAAAAACACATGCAGTTATGAGTTAATCAAAAGTATGTTTTCAATGTAATGCATAAGTACCTGATTTTGACTTGGACCTGTGCCCTCTCTGTCCAATCATAAGATGAGGGGGCAGGGAGGTGACCCGAAGGTATTGCCTAACTGCAGTAAAGAAAGATCAAGTCTCCAACCTGGCTTTTCTATGTGTCATGTACACTTCTGGCTGGGTGGAAATGCAAAACCTATTAACATCTGCCCCCATTTACACATTTCACCTGTGGCTTTATTTAGCAGTTTACCACACAGAACTTTTTAAAATATCTTTCATACATATTTGTGACATTTTAACGTTTCTCACCAAAGCTCACTTTTTTTTTTTGTAACTCCTAATTGTAGAATGTATTTGTGTCTGGTGTTAGGCTGTGGATATGTGCTAACGTGTCCGTGTCCATTCCTTCTAATTTAATCCAACATTTTCTTTCCATGCAGTTTTGGGTTGAAATGGAATTTTACGGAAACGGCTAAATACAGTTGAAATACATATACATTCACTGTCTTACCTGCCAAAGGATTCTTTACATCTAGCCTTGACCTTATACACCTCTGCTACTGTCTACAGCCAGTAAGGTTACATTACTACTTGGCAGATCACCCTTGTGCTCATTGGAGCAAAAAGATTATGCTTATTTTATCCTGTGAGCAGCCTGAAGGGGGAGAGTTGACACGGGCAGCTGAGATTTAGATTCAGTGTTGTCACCTACCTGGCTGTGTCTATCAGGTGAGGGAAAATTACAAGTTTGGGAGTGCAAATCCTTTTGGCAGAGAAAACTACATACCTGTATTTCAGCTGTATATCCAACTGTTTGCCTGGAGTTCTGCTATGGTTTGTGTTGTGTTTTTCTTACTTCTATACTCTTTCCTGGACAGATCAATTAAATTCAAGCAGTCCAACAGAAGATATACCAGGTACATAATCGCTTGTGTATATATGTGTTTTTTTTGCTGTTCAATGAAATGTAAATTAAGATGCAATCCCAGCCAAACATCAATTTAGTTCAACAGGGACCAGCCAAACTTGACATCCATTTATGGCAGTCTCCCGCTCTTCTGTCAAAGAAGATAGTTGGAAAATTTTCATACGATCTATGGCTGCAGTGCTGATCAATGCATTTTGACAATGGAGGACTCCCACTGTGAGAATACAATGGCGCATTGGGCGTCCTTTGCCGCTTTTTCCTTCTTATTCGATCCGCCTGCTGGCTGATCCAAATAAACATCTATACCCAGCCTTAGAGTCTCCTTATTCGCCTACTCGTTTTTTCGGTTTGAGAGACAGTCGAAAGTTTAACAGCTTCTTGGGAGAAAACTTATACGGACTCAAGTGTTAAATGTTCATTTGTTAAAAGAAAATTATAACGTTTAAAAACCTTTTAAAGGAGACGTATTGCCAAAGCTCTTTTGGCCCTACCTTTCCTATGGATCTCAGGAGTGCGCTCATTTTTCCACTCCTGTGATCCCGATTCAGCCAACAGCAGGCTAAAGGCCGCTGTTGGCTGAAGTCACGGGGCCAATCCAGACTCTACAGGGATCCTGACACTCAGGATCAACCCAGATTTCTGACTCCCAGCTAGTTCAGCCTCAATGTGCTGCTGAGAGCCAGAGCCAGCCGCTCTTGCCCAGTGAGCACTAGAGGGGCAGTACTCTGAGCAGACCAGAGATCTGAGCGATCAGCAGTCTTTTATTGCCCAGTTCTCATTTTAGAGCTGGCAGGGACAGCTGCAGCATCGGACCAACGCATCCACCTAGGTCAGTATGCATGTTTAGAATTGCACACTTCGTAAAACGGATAAAAGTTGTCTTTCCCACCTTTTTTTTTAAAGATTTTTACAAGCACTATACCTCCATCAGCCTTTAAGCCCAGCTCTAGCCCAAAGCTTTTTTTTTTTTTTTTTTTTTGTGACCCTGTGGGAAGATTTCTTGTGTTTTTTTTTTTTTTTTCTGTCTCTTGTCAACAAATAAGGAAAGCACATATTTTTCTCAGGGAAAATGATTCCTGTCTATGCTAGCAGAGTTGAGTAACAGCCACACTCCCCTGGCACATGTGGTCTCTCGCAGACTTGTGTTGCAGAAAATGTGAAGGGAACAGTGTTGGGCAAGTTCTGTTACTGACTGCTGACTACTGAGTGCACTGATTTTAAACTCTGCGCCTTTTGGACTGCGCAGTTGTATGTATACATCCTGGACAACTGGTGTAACCGGAAAGTGAAGAACACACTGTGAAAATAGAGGTCATTGGTACAAAGTCGCTTTGACTACATACCTGTTTCTACTACTTGCTCTGGGCTTTAACAGCAAGAATGAAAAGTGTTTTTGTTCTTCTGGTACAAAGGGGTTGGTTTACTGAAGGCAAATGGCAGTGATGTTTCCCAGTTTTTCTTTTTCTTTTCTTTTTAATTTTCAATAATTTTTTTTTTTTCAATATTTTTTTTTTTCTTGCACATGATTGGATGGAGGTCAACAGAGCTTCAAATCCTTCACTGGGCTTTGGGGCAAATTCCTCTTTGTCTTTATTAAAGCAACCCCAGCATGAGAAGGTTGGACTTGATGGACTTGTGTCTTTTCAACCTCACCTACTATGAGAGAACAGATGTTGGTTGCCATAGCCAGCAAGATTCTTTCTTTTAGACAGAAATGAGGTCCAGTAAGGCTGCGTACACACGACCGGTTTCCTCTGCAGAATCCATCAAACTTGTGGGAGAGATTTTTTGCCGTGGAAACCGGTCAGGTGTACGTTTTTCATCGAGGAAACTGTCGAGGAACTCGACGAGCAAAAAAAGAGAGCAAGTCCTTTTTCCTCATTGGGAGTCTAAATTGGCTCGTCGTGTTCCTCGTCGGGCTGCTTTTTGACGATAAACTCGAGCGTGTATATGCTAAGAAACCCATGCACCTTCGGTAAAAGTAGTGTTTGTAATGGAGATGGCACATTTGTCACGCTGTAACAGACTGAAAAGTGCAAATGTCTCTTACCAAACTTTTACCTAACACGCAGTAACATGAGATTAGCAAAAGCAGCCCCAAGGGTTGTGCCAGTGGAATCGAACTTCCCCTGCCGTAGTATGTGTTGAAGTCCCCGCGTTTGAGAACGAGGAGATTTGGTCTTGACAGTATGTACGCAAAGCAAGCTTGTCGAGTTCCTCGACAAACCTAACAAGGAACTCGATGAGGAGCTCCTCAGTCGTGTGTACGAGGCCTTAGAGAAATCCATATGTACATTGATCACATAACCTACAAGATCTTTTCCATGTAACATTTTGGTCTCGTCAAGAATAACTTTCTGCATTTGGCTCCTACAGTGAACTCCTTTCCACAAAATGCTGAAACACTAAAACGACTGAGCCAGTCTGTGCCGGCTTTCATTAATGATGACGTAAGTGTGCATTGTGTTTACTCTTTTTCTATTGCACTTACAAAATATAATCATAATGCCTGTTTAAATGCACATTACATGCTCATTCATGTTTAAAAGCTCTTAACCATTTTTGTATACTAGAAAATGATCAGAAACTACATTGGTGCCTGACCCCATACAACTTGAACAATATATAATGGCACCACAAATGGTTTGTGTGACAGGGGCCTTAATGGGCACAAGACCAAGCAACAATGTCTGCCCAACTACCTGACATATTTTGAGACTTGCATGGTCAGTAATGGCATAGTGAACAATCAGTCCCTGCCCTCAAGGAACTTACAACCTAAGCTCTCTAACACACATTCATACATACATACTAGGGCCAATTTAGACGGGATGTATCTACTGTAATTATTATGTATGACTTCCTTCCTGGGAGGACTAAAATACTGTCAGTATTATGTAGAACCTATGTGATGTTTGGCCTTATGGCCATTCAGAGTCGGTTCACACTACAGCGACACGACTTCGGGGCGACTCTGCAAGTCGTCCTGAGGATGACTTCATAGGCGATTTGCAAAACGACTTCTGTATAGAAGTCGATGCAAGTCGCCCCCGAAGTCTTACAGGAACCAAATTTCTGTAAGGTTCCTTCTGTGAAGGTTCTAATCGGGGGGGGGGGGGGGGAAATATTTGCAGTGGAGGTCACCTATTGGCAAGATCTTTTGGCAAGGTAAGAGACAAAAATGATGCCAAGCATCAAAGTGTGTGTATATATTTTTATATATAAAAGTTTTTTTTTTTTTGTTTTGTTTTTTACACAATGTCTTTTTTCTACTTTATAAAATGTTATCCAGTTTAATAAAGTGTTGCAGTACCTATAACAAAATCGATTTGAACAGTTCTAGCTAATCTGTGATGGGTCACTGTGAACATTGCTGTTTTTATGTCCCCCTTCAAGTTCTGATTTTCAAAGCAGATAGTGTATCTTTGTACATGCAGATCAGTTCCACCGGAAAAGGCTTGAGAGGGACTTTTTTTTTTTTTTTTTTTTTTTTACAATAATTGTTTGAAATGCAGCAAATCAGATAGATTTTTTTTTTTGCATATGTTACCTTTTTGCAAACCAAAATTTAGACTTTTATGATCATTGTGGAATGAAGATGTTTTTGAGCTGTTATAATTGTTTATAGGAGTCTGCAAGTCCAATTCATCTGTCGCCATTGTTTTTGTATCCATTTCCCTTGACAGATCTGCAATTGCACTCCTGTTCTCATTGTATGTAAATCTGTTGATGTAAGAGAATGAAGGGCTTGCTAACCACTGTTTGTAAAACCTTCATTGTTGTATGCGCTTTACACGTCTGCATGTATTGCATGTTGCCTTGGAGTAAAACAACAATGTTTAAAACCTTAACACCCTTTAACTACTGAGAAACGCACTGCATTCTAAGCGCCAATAGATCTTACAGGATGTTAAAGGGTCAATCCACTTGGCTGATATTTCAGTTTGGCAGAATTGTGACCCAAATTGCCACTGGGCATTTTACAGTCTGCAGAAATAAAACATGGGCACCTCATGGTAAAGCTGTACATTTTGTATATTGCATACACTGATAGACATGTGCATTCGTTTTCGATAGAATGCACTTTCGTCCGAAAATCGGGTATTTTTGTTATCGTTTTAACAAACGAAAGCGCAAGAAACTAAAACCGAAAGATCCGACATAAAAAATGCTTTATTTTCGTTCAGATCCGACGATTTTCGATGCTTTGTCGAATTTCCGTCCTTCAATTTCACAAAGTCATCGAAAATCGTTGTTCTGAATACAGGGAATATGTATATTCCCTGTATTCAGAATGACGATTTTCGATGCTTTGTCGAATTCCCGTCGTTTAATTTTGACAAAGTCATCGAAAATCGTCATTTTCGGACGAAAACTTTTCCGACGAAAACAAAATAAATCAAAAACGATTTTCGGGAGTAACTAAATAAATGTATTTTCTGGACGAAAACGAAACAAAATATTCCAGCCTGCACATGTCTATACACTGATGGTTTTCTGAATCAATCTAATGTTACTGTACAAGGGTAGGACTTTTGCTGTTGAGATTTCACTTTAGTGCCTGTTCTATCTATCGATCAGTCAGAACATTATGACCACCCACCATAACCCATCGAGGCATGGACTCCACTAGACCATTTTAACGTATGATGTGGTATCTGTCATTAGCAGATCCTTTTTAAGTCCTGTAAGCTGCAAGGTGGTGCCTCCATGGATTAGACTTGTGTTTTCAGCACATCCCACAGATGCTCAATTGGTTTGAGATTTGGAGGTCAAGTCAACACCTCAAGCTGGTGGTTGTTCCTCAAACTATTCTTAAATTCATTAGACCAGGCCACCACCTTCCATTGCTCCCATGGTCCAGTTCTGATGCCTGTTGTAGGTGCTTTTGTCTGTGGACACGGGTCAGCATGGACACCCTGACCAGTGTGCGGCTATGCAGCAAACTACGATTCATTGTCTGTCCTGACACCATTCCTTTAAAACTAGCATTCACATTTTCATCAGTTTCAGTAGCTCTTCTATTGGATCAGACTACACAGGCCAGCCTTTGCTGCCCACATGCATCAGAGAGCCTTGGCTGGCCATGACCCAGTTTTCCTTCTTTAGACCACTGCAGACCTACTTTACCCATCAATGGTCATGCTGTTATGACTAATCGGTGTATATATTGATCTGCCTTTAAAGCTTAATGCCAGTTTTTTGTTTTTGTTTTTTGTTTGTTTTTTAAATAGTTTGTTTGGGCCAAACAAACTATATCCGTTAGCTACATACAGTATACAGCACTGTATTTTAGCAGCAGTATGAAGACTTCCTATTCTACAAAACTGAGCACTACACAGCCATTCGCAGAAAGCCTTATTTTTATGAACAACAAGACTTCCGCTGATTGGCTGAGGGTAGAGCTCATGTCATCCACCCCCCTCTTCACCTCAGCCAATTGAAGAAAGTCTTGTATTCATTTATGATACAAATGTCTGTGAATGGTTAAACAGCACTCAGCCTGACTATTTTTTGCTTTGAGAATAGGAAAGGAAGTCCCTGTACTGCTGCCGGGACATAGAGCTGTACACTGTATAAAGCTGTATAAAGTTTATACAGTGATGACTGCAACTGCATTTATTAATGATAATTTTGGACCAGGTTGTCACACATAAGTAAGGGCCCTTTCAAATGAACTTTGGCCACTTTGTTCAGCAGGGGATCCATTGACAGATGCCCTGCTAAATAGAATGGATGTCAGTTTTTTTTTTTTTTTTGTGTCCTCGTTTGCACAGTGGAAGTGGGTGGACACATTATGGCTATATGGGATGCCAGATGTAAACCAACTTGTGTCCGTTTACATTTAGGCTCCTCCGATCCGTCATGTTTAGGTCCAGAGGTTCTGAAGGGGAGGGCCTCCTCGGTGACTTTTTGCTAAAGCGTAAATGGAGAGATGTGGATTGGAAAATGTTGGTACCAAGCCAGGAGCCATAGAGATTGACCAAGTGATTCAGAATCTCAGTGCTTCAGAAACTGAAATATCAGTGAGAGATGGAGTGATCCTTTTAAAAGAAAATACTAGTTGAAAAATGTAACGTACGTAGTATAGTAATGACATACCACTGCATTTAGATAAAGTAGTCGCAGTAGAAAGTCTTTAAAAAGGGTTCTCCATTTAAAGAGTAGCAAAGCCCTTTACTTCTTGCCTTGCTTATTGTACCCCCTCCAGCCTTATCCCATCTTGCCCCCTTGCAATTGGTTGTATTAAAAAAAAAAAAATGTAATGCCTTGAAAACCAATATAAATAAACTGGTCTGTAAATATGTTCCCACATGATACCCAAAGATTATTCCCAGCCACATCCCTGGTACCAATAATTGTATCATCATGAAGGTAAAATATTGGTGCCAAGGATGCAGTGAGGACCATTTGGGACAGGGAACATGGCGACCATCTTATTAGGTGGTACTCCTAGAGGCCATTCCTATAGAATGGATTCTCACCTACATCATGGCCGGTCTTTCTTTATATGCCTTAGTCAATTGAGCATCTAAAGCTTTCAGTTTGAGATTATTCTGTATTTTGCAAAGGAGGGTGGGGCGCTATGCTTGCTTTTTTTTGGAGGTTTTTGTGTATTTTGTCTCACGGGCTATCCTTTATATCTATATATTTAGAATAGCAACTCCAATACAGAATCTGTGGGAGTTCAGTAGTGGTCTGCACTTGTGTTCGAATGCTAACCTAACCTGCTAGTTCTGCCATGTTTTTAAATGTTAGGGATTGGTAGGCTCTCCCCAAGAAGAAAATACATGGACATTAGATTGGGAAGTATGTAGTCAAAAACAACAAAAAACATTCATCTGACAGATTTTCTTTTAAACACCTCTAAAATATTTAAAGACTGGAAAAGCCAAGCACAGTGTCTACCTTCCCTACCTCCTTCACAGCATAATGTTTTTATAGGATACTTATAAGTGACAGGTGCACTTTGAAAAGTAGGTAGTACACACTGTAATGCTAACATTTTGTCTTGTGTTGTGATTGTCTAGTGACTCTTTGTGTAATGTCTTCTAGACTGATGGCAGGGATACAGACTCGGCATCAGAAAGCAGTTTTCAGATTGGCAGACACAAGAAGAGCCCCAGCTCTCTAACCAATCTTAGCGGCTCCTCTGGCATGGCGTCAATGTCCTCTGTATGTAAAGTGTAATTTTCTGCTTCCACTAATTGCACCTTTTTCTATGCCTGTGGTATTAATCACTACCATGTTTTTGTCTAATAACCAATCACTTAAATACAGCTATAATGGTAAGTTTATCAGGTTGCATTGTCAGCACACCTTACAGCATATGCATCATAGGTAATCAGATAAAAACAAAAGGGCCTGCAATGTTTTGGTTCTCGTTTTTTGAAAGCGGTCACAGCCTGAGTAAAAAAGCCTGTCCCTTGCCTGCTGCAGAGAGGGGACCCTTGTTCTCTGTGAAATAGTTTCTCTGCAGAGGAAAAATCCCATGCTCCCTGCTGGTTAGAGACTTGCAGCTCTGAGTTGGCAGGGGGTGTTTTAAATCTCTGCAGAGAGACCACAATTTCCTCAGAGCAAAGGTCATTCTCTGCAGTATGCTGGAAGGGACAGGATTCTCTACCAAGCATGTGGCAGGGCAAGGCATGCAGTGGCACGAGGAATGCAGAGGAAGATGAGGCTGACATTCCTTTCTGCCCTCCATATTCCATGTCTGTGCTTGCCTAAGGAAAGTGCTGGGAGCCACAGACGGGTGCTCGGAAAGCCAGTGGTGTCGCTATGGGGGCGCAGGGGGTGCGGCCTGCCCCGGGTGACCCCCACCAGAGGGGGTGACACCAGGCCTGCATGTCCTAACAAGCAAAGGTTACTAACTGGTCCTGCTCAGGGCATGTGCCAGTTTTGGCAGCAGCCGCTGTTCAGTCTCCCATTTCTCGTCGGTGTCGCGGGCCCCTCTCTCCTCCCCCATAGAATTCCAATTAGTCCAGTTTCCTCCCCAGCCAGAGTTCTGGGACCTCCCTCCATTCCCTCAGTGCACAGAGCCCTCCACTGCTGGACCAGCAAACTTTTTTTACAGTTCTTGCAGCCCTATGAGCAGGCTTCCCAGAGGGCACCAGTCTCCCAGTCCCCCCACCCATTTGTGCAGAAATCTCCCTCCGAGCCCATGGAATTGAGATGCGGCCTAACATGCTGATGGCGGAGCTGAAGCAACAATGGATGAGTCCTTGGAGGGAAGCCAGCCACAGTGAGTACAGCCAGACCATGTAGGCTGGAATCTAGTACCAGCACTACATCAGCCTAACCCTGCACCACAGTCAGTGAGTGAGACAATCTCATCTTCCCCATACACATCCTATACCCCACCCCATCCTTCCTTGAGACGAGAATCGGCATCTCCCCTAATATCTGACCAGGATGGTATCGCCCCCATCCGTGACAGCACGCAGATTTGGGGTGCACACCATGCCCATGCGCAGGCGGCCCAAAACTAGCTTGCCCTGCAGGAGAGAGCCCGATCGCTAGCCTGCTCAGTGTCTACTGCTCTGTCCTGCTGATACTCCACAGCTGCAGGTCAGAGCACTGTGGCAGGCTATGGGGGAGGAATTCATTATTAGAGGAGGGGGTGGGGTAACACCATGTTTTTACTGCACCAGGTGATGCCAATCCTAGCGATGACGCTATGCAGAGCACCTGTCTTGCTCTCTGCAGTGTCTGGTGGCCCTTGCATCAAGGGAGCAGTTCCTGTCTGACATAGAAACTAGCATTACAAGGCACCTATGAAAACAGGACAAGGTACTACATGTACTTCTTTCTGCCCATCAGGATCTGAATACTGTAAAAACAAAAAAAAACTCATGGGCGGAAAAAGTACAGGAGCCAAGTCTTGTCAAAAGAAGTCATTAGGATTCTGTAGCCTGTTTTTGTAGCCTATCTACTAGGCCACAGTAACCTGTTTCTTGTAGGCATGAATAACCCAATTTGTTTTGTCTGTGATTTACTAATGATCTATTTTTTCCTCTAATAATGAAAAAGGATTAAAGTGGTTGTAAACCTCAGACATGCAATGGGACTATATCACTCTATAGTGTATACTTGTCTTGGTTAAGCGCACAAAGTGTCATTTCTGTCTGCTGCTTTGTTCCTCTATCAGCATGAATCACTTCTGACAAGTTTTCCTGACACAAAGTGGAAAAGGGTGACATAGAAGGATAAAGGTGGTGGGTCTCTTACCTCTAATCAGCTCTGGGCTCTCCTTACTAAACTCTAAAGTTCTTAATTTTAGCTCTGTGCCCCATTTTTTTTCCTGAAATCTCAGATAATCTCAGATAAGCTTTATAATTTAGCACTTTGGCTGTACAGAAGAGAATAATGCAGATAAATTGGTACAAATTATGTAGGGGGAAGTTTCACCTCTGTGTATAACCTGAGGCCAGTCACTTCACTAGTTATATGTCCAGGTTTACAACCACTTTAAGGGAAATGATGATATGGGGTGGCATATTGATTACAACGTTCATTTTCATATACAAATGTAATAAGTTGTAATGTCCTTGATTTTATGACTTATTTAATACATGATCAAGGTAATGTATACATTTTATTTTTATTTTTTTCATCATAAGTGTTTCCTGTAACTAATATTAAAAAAATATTTCTTGATGGTATTGTTGAACTGTTAAAGCGGAAGTAAACCCAGACTTAACGGTTTGATAAAACTTACATTTCCGACACAAATGCCATGAATGCAACGGTTGTATTGATTGTGCTCCCAACCAAACCGTCAGACCATCCAATGGCTGGTGTCATAACTAATCACATATGCAGCATCGGGGGAGGTGAAGATTAAACGGAGGCCAATATGGCAGCTTCCTTGGCTGAAAACTATAGGAGGATTTACTTCCACTTTAATCACCATTTCTATACTGATGTCTACTGATCGGTTTCTGCAATTCCCCTCACTCCTGTCTGGTAAAACATTGTCAGAAGGGCAGGACGTAAAGTACATCTCCCCAAAGGAACACAAGATGGCTGTGAAAACTTAGCTTGGGTTCTAATCCTTTCCCACTTTGTACCTACACTTGAACCACTTCCAGCCCTTAAGACATACCTGTACATCCTCTGGTGGAAGTAGTTATACCAGGATCAAGGCTGAACCTGGCATGGTTCTGGTATTAAAATTTGCAGCTGGTAATGGGCTTTCCTGTAAAAGTGATCAGAGTGGCTTTAGAGCCGCCTGATCACTTTTACAGGGTGTGGAAGGCCCACCATTGTTCCCAGGCTCTCTGGTGTGACCGGGGACCCTGGGACTGCTGCATCCTGTGTGGCCTTTGTTCCCTCAGATTAGGTGACCTGTCAATGTTTATCGGAGGTAACCTTTCATCGCCCCCATCTTGTTACACCCCGCACTCCTCCATAGTAAGGATACACTGAGAAGGGGGGCAGCGGACATCTTGTTACACCCACCAGAGTTTTGCATTTTACACATATTTTTAACAGCAAGTTGAGTTTATATAGTGAAATATAGTACTTAGAACTCCGTCTGACTGTTTTTATGTTGAATTTTAAAAGCTTTTAAAATTCAACATAACGGTTAGACTGAGAGCTATGTAATATATAAACTGAGTTTACTGTTAAAAATAAGTGTAAAATGCAAAACTCTGATGGGTGTAACAAGATGTCCTCTTGCCCCCTTCTCAATGTTTCTTACTGTGAAGTAGTGCGGGGTATAGCAAGAAGGCGGCGATGAAACGTCACTTCCGTTAGATTCGGCGACCCGCCAGAATTTGTAACGGAACAACGGCTGAGGAAAGGGCAAGTTGTATCGTTCCTTCCCCCTCCATTTGTAATTTAATGAAGCCGGAAGCAAGGAGGATTTAATTAGTTTCAGTTTGTTTACAAGCTGTTACCGGCCTTACGACCATCTGATCAAACCAATGTCTGATCAGATGCTTCCGAGGTGAAAGGAGGGATCTGGAGTCTAGTACACCCCAGATCTCCCACTAAAGAGTACCCATCACTGCACACGCTATCATATAAGATGTTGTTTACCCCTTGTAATAGCAATAAAGTTGATCAAAACAAATTGACACTGTGAAAATAAAGGTCATTAAATAAATGAAAGAGCACCCCCCCCCCCCCCCATGGGCTCATGCATGTAGGTCCTGCGCGCATATGTAAACGTTAATTGCACCACACGTGCCCTATCCTCACGGGCGTCGTAAGTAAGCTTATAATTCTTGTGCCAGATCTTCCAGTTTAACTCTAAAGTGGCATGATGTCTTTTATTTTTTCTGACCCCCAAATTGGGTATTCTATTGTATAGACTAAAATGTTTACTTTTTATCAAGATGCAAATAAAAATTAAAAATTGACGCAAATATGTGACGTAAAAAGATTGCAACAACCACCATTTTTTTTCTCAAGGACATTTGCTTTCCCAACATGTTTTAATGTATTGGTTTCATGTAATTTTCTAGCAAAAATAAACCGCTTTTTAAATGTAGGAGAGAAATGTCAGAATTGGCCCGATAAGCAAGTTCTTAAACTCGATCTCTTCGTGTTGATGCTTTAAAACTTCAAAGCCTGGCGTAAGAGTGGTCACCACAAGAGGTCTGTTATCATGGCCAGAAACATTTATTTTGCTCCCTAATTTAATTTCATTGTCACCATGAACTGAGGGCCAAGTTACACCAAATGCCATCCCCGTCCAATGAGATCGCCCTTACTGGCCACTGAGGCCGTCTTTTCAGACAGTGAAATGCCAGATGGTACAGAAATGTACTTATTTCAACAGGGGTTTGGGGGGGGGGGGGGGGATTATCTGTTGGTTCCTTCTGTGATAATGTGACTTTTTTTTTTTATTGCTAGAACAAAATCAATAATATTCTTCTTTCAGGTAAGTGGAAGTGTCATGAGCATCTACAGCGGGGATTTTGGCAACGTTGACATTAAAGGTGGCATTGAGTTTTCAATCGACTATGTGGAGCAACTGAAGGAGTTCCTGATTTACATTTACCAGTGCAGAGAACTGGCGGTAGCCGAGCCGAAGAAACAGCGTTCTGACCCGTAAGACTAACAGCTGGTCTTTACCATTACGAGAGGAATAGAAACTGCGCTAATAAGCTACATCCTAAACCTGTTTAAGCAGAAACTCTCCTGTGAGCTATAAACACAGTCCCATACAATATAATCCCATGCAGAGTTGCGCTAATACTATAGTTCTGCTCAATATACCAAACAAAAAATGTTTTAATAAAAGTCAGAAGGTGCTGAAATTATAAATGTTCTTGTCAATGTCAACACCATCCACCAACTTGAAGTGTGTGATTCTTGAAATGCCACCATCAACAAACTGCTTGCTTACCAGCTTACACAGGCCTCCTATTATGGAAGGTCAGTGACTCTTGTGGCTGTACCCAGCCAGGGCCTTTAAGCACCATCCCAGGATCCTCTTGCAACATTCAATCGAATCGTTCAGGAGGAATTGTCATGTGCAATCCCCAAAGTATAAAGGGCACACCATAGCATTAAAATCTTTAAGACTTTATTAAAAATGCCCAAATTATTGCCCCTACATCAAGAAAAGTAAGTCCTTGCCTTTAAAAACGGTAGCGCTGGCAAAAGAGCATCAGCCCGTCTTTTCTGAGGACCGCAATGATGCCAGCGTATCTCTCCTCCCTACGCATTTCGTCATATAGTGACGTCTGGTGCACCATTATCCTTGCAGAAACATCTGAATTTCAAAGTTTGATGGAACTTTGTAAAAAAATAAAAATCGATATAGAACCTAGAATAAATGATTACATATCGGAAAGATATTGTATCTGTCTATCCAGTCCTGAGATCTCCACAGCCAGCCCTGTCAGACAGCAGAGACGAGTTGGGGACTGAATTTTTCTCTTCTTGCGCCCCAACATGTGATTTGACAGTAAAGTTAATACAACTTTGTAACTTAAATTGGAACAAAGGGTAACTAAAACTTTTTTGTTTCTGCCAGTAGTCAAATACCTTTATTGGACCAGCCAAAGTGGCAGTTACTGGATTGAGACAAACCATTAACAGACAAAAGTGCTAACCATGTTCAGCTTTATTTTTTAATCCAACTTTCTGTAACTCCTTGATGTAGATGAAATAAGGGAGTAATGGTCTTAAAGAAAATTAATGTATCCACCGCTTTCAAGGGTTGGTTTTGAGTGTCTTGAATGGTCCGGCAGTAATCTGGGACATGTGATATGTCCTAGATGACTGCAGGGAGAAGGGGAGAGAACTTCTGATCAGATTGTCTGGGCAATCCGAGCAAAAGGAAGAGTGGGTACCTGTCAATACTAGGTACCTGCCCCCCCCCCCCCACCCAAAAAAAAATTACAAGCCAAAAGTGGCAAGGGAGGGGAGGTGCTTAAAGCAGAACTTCCTCTTTTGGGTGGGGTTCCACCTTAAGTACCCAGAACAAATTTATATATTAAAAAGATCAGGCACTTTTAGCCGGTGTATACGTTACATTTATTGATGTGCCTTTTGATATGTGAAGATACATTTACATTTTAGTAAAAATTTATGTTGGGCTTCATAAGGAATAATAATCTTGGCCTTGTTCTGTAACCTTTGACTTTCTACTTCCAAAGTACTTATTCAAGCATCTTTTCCTATAGGTATGTGAAGGCCTATTTGCTCCCAGAAAAGGCGAAGATGGGTAAAAGAAAAACCGCTGTCAAGAAGAAGACGCTGAACCCGGTTTACAATGAAATACTGAGGGCAAGTATTTATAGGTTACCAAATGTTGGAGGCTTATAGAAGATTAAACCCGAACTCCAGCCAAATATCTTTCATTAGGCTTTAGTTAAATGGGGTTGTAAAGGTAAAACACGTTTCCCCCTAAATAGCTTCCCTTAACTTAGTGCAGTCCTCCTTCACTTGCCTCATCCTTCCATTTTGCTTTTAAATGTCCTTATTTCTTCTGAGAAATCCTCACTTCATGTTGTTCTGTCTGTAACTACACACAGTAATGTGAGTCTTTCTCCCTGGTGTGGAGAAAGCCTCTTGGGGGGGGGGGGGGGGGAGGCGAGCAGGAGTGTCAGTAACACACAGCTCCTTTCTCTATCTGCAAAGTAGAGTATCCTGACTTGCCTGCTCCCCCCCCCTGCTCAAGAGGCTTTCTCCACACCAGGGAGAAAGCCTTGCATTACTGTGTGGAGTTACAGACAGAAGAACAGGAAGTGAGGATTTCTCAGAAATGAGGACATTTAAAAGCAAAATGGAAGGATGAGGTAAGTGAACAGTGGCAGCTGGTGCTCATAATTTTGGGGGGGGGGGGGGGGGGCGGCGTAAAAAAGCTTTGCTGTGCCCATCAATTGCACCCTCCCCCTGCCTGGCACTTACCTTTCTGGGGTCATCTGTGCTTCTAACATCCCTTGATGTCTTCTCCCGCCCTCAATGACGCTTCAGCCAATCAGGTAACCAGTACCGGTGAACCTGATTGGCTGAGACGCTTGTCACTGTTATCCAAGGAACACACCCCCCGTGTATCCTGAGGATAAGCATCTGGAAGCCGTTTACAGCCTGAGGGCTGGCTGGCTCTGATAGGCACTTTCACAGCCGCTGTTATTCAGATGGCCGGCGCTCGCCAGGGGGCAGGCCATTTGAATATTCTGCGGCAATATATAGATTCATGCAATGCATGAATCTATGTATATAGTGTCGGTGCGAGAGCCAGAGGGGGCGGCGCTTCAGCGCCCTCTATACATGCACCGCCACTGTAAGTGAAGGAGGACTCCACGAAGGTAAAAGCCATTTAGGGAATTTTTTTTTTTTTTACCTTTACAACCCCTTTAACCACTTAAGACCCGGACCAAAATGCAGGTAAAGGACCTTGCCCCTTTTTGCGATTCGGCACTGCGTCGTTTTAACTGACAATTGCGCGGTCGTGCGACATGGCTCCCAAACAAAATAGGCGTCCTTTTTTCCCCACAAATAGCTTTCTTTTGGTGGTATTTGATCACCTCTGCGGTTTTTATTTTTTGCGCTATAAACAAAAATAGAGCGACAATTTTAAAAAGAATGCAATATTTTTTACTTTTTGCTATAATAAATATCCCCCAAAAATATATAAAATTTTTTTTTTTTTTTTTCCTCAGTTTAGGCCGATACGTGTTCTTCTACATATTTTTGGTAAAAAAAATCGCAATAAGCGTTTATCGGTTGGTTTTCGCAAAATGTATCGCGTTTACAAAATAAGGGATAGTTTTATTGCATTTTTATAAAAAAAAAAATTTTTTTACTACTAAGAGCGGCGATCAGCGATTTTTTTTTTTTCGTGACTGGGACATTATGGCGGACACTTCGGACAATTTTGACAAATTTTTGGAACAATTGTCATTTTCACAGCAAAAAATGCATTTAAATTGCTTACTGTGGAAATGACAGTTGCAGTTTGGGAGTTAACCACAGGGGGCGCTGTGACTTTTAATGTTCCCTGTGTGTTTACAACTGTAGGGGGGTGTGGCTGTAGGTGTGACATCATCGATCACGTCCCCCTATTACAGGGATGACGCGATCGATGCTGCGGCCACAGAGAAGCACAGGGAAGCCGTGTTTACACACGGCTCTCCCCATTCTTCAGCTCCAGGGACGGATTGCCGCACTGCAGCGGCGATCGGGTCCGCGAATCCCGCGATCCCGGTCCTGGATCTTCGGACCGGGTCACGGGAGCGTGCCGCCGGCGCGCGCCCGTGACCCACGGCTGGGTACTAAAATCAACGTAAATATACGTTGATGTGCCATTCTGCCGACGTATATGTGCAGTAGGCGGTCCTTAAGTGGTTAAAGTGTCAAGTTTTGCCAGACTTTTCCTCCGGTCTGTACCCCCACTAGGGAGATTTTCCATCACTTTTATCTCTGCCATAATCGTACAAGAAATGGGGAAAATGTAAGAGAAAGTCATGGAAAAGGTGTTGTGATGCACATCGGCTCGGCTACAACAAAACTTGCTGTATTCTATGTTCTATGTTTGTCCCCTATTATCAAAACATCTAGTAAGTAAAAAATTGAGGTGCTCAAGAACAAATACTTTATTTTTCCCACTAGATGATACTTCAGTCCTATAAATCAGTTAAGGGACCTAGAATACGGCTATTTTTTTTGTTTTTTGTAGCTGAGCTGATACGTGTCAGATTGGATCAGACTGTTTAGGTCACCCGCTGAACTGTCCGACTTTGGAACAATGTATGGGCAAGGCTGAATGTACCAAGTTGAATGATCGATTAATGTGGTTTCAACCAGCCTGTTAGATTTTACGTGCAATTATCGGCAATGGCTGCTATAGCCCCTAGCAATAATCACTGTCTTTAACCGGCAGGTGTGTTTTCCACCGCCAAGAGAATACAATGTCTTGGTCAACAATGCCTGTGTTGATGGGGGGGGACTTGTGCAAATTTACCAATGACCTAAAACATCTTGTAGGGTTCAGTTCAACTTAAATTGTATAACAAAAATATATTTCAACTTACCAGGCTGTAGATGTGCTGGCTGCAATTTTTCCTTTAAAAATGTAAGCGTGATTCTTGTTCAATGTGTTCTGTTGCCCAAGGGGACAAAGTACATGTAGTACATGACAGAGACGTGGGATTTTATAAAAAAAAAAAAATTCCCCCCTTTTTATTGGTTGAACTAGATGGACTTATGTCCACTTTTTTTTTTTCTCTTCAGTATAAGATTCCCAAGCAGTCTCTTCTGGCACAAGCTCTGAACCTGTCGGTGTGGCACCATGATGCACTGGGCCGGAACAGCTTTTTGGGTGAAGTTAACGTGAATTTAGGAACGTGGGACTGGAGTGACACACAGAGGAAATGGTATCAGCTGGAAGCACGAGTAAGTTGGGAAGCCACTACCGCACAATGCTTCTATGATGTGTACAGGAGCAGCGACATGACCTGTGAATCAAACCCAACTTTTGAAAAAGAAAATAATGAATGCACCCATATTACAAAAATACAAAATGTACAATGATCATTTGTTTGCATTGGAAAGCAACAGTTAATTTATTGCTGGCTACTGCAGACTATTCCTCAGTGGCGACTGGTGCTCCAAATTTTTTTGGGGGGGGCGCAAACAAACTGAAAAATAAAAAAAACATCTAACGGTCACCACCGTTTACCATCTTCCATCAACCCAAGACAGCTTATCAAACACTCTGACAAACCATGTAGACACGATCCATTCCATTCCCCAGAATAACGAGACTCGGCTCTGTTCTCTAGTTTCAAAATGTATGAACAAGCTCTTTAATGGTTAGCTCTCTTATATACAGTACAGCCATGTTATAGTTATCAAAGGAACAAAGAAACTCTCCACCCACCACATTACACAATGACCTTCATACACATTCTTTTAGATAATGACATTCAGGTGAGTTAATTATTAGTCATTCCCCAGACGTCCCGTCTCCGACAATAAGCTATTCTCACCGGATACACAATGCACAAACGTCTGACCTTTTAGAGGTGGCTAACTCACAACACATCTGTCAGCAATAGTATTTTCACACCCTACAGTGTCATTAGCATCCACAGTGAAAGGTTTTTCAGAAACCAGACCTAATTTAGCACCTCAACAGTCTGTTACACAGGAATGAGTCACTATCGACCGGTTGTGGACATCATTAACCAGGGGCGGACTGACCATTGAGGAACTCAGGCACTGCCCAAAGGCCCCATGCCACTAGTGGGCCCCATCAGGGTTTTTTTTTTTTTTACATCTGTCCCTGATATGTCCAAAACCTACATGCTTTTGGTGTGAAAATTCCAGAGATTTTAGCTGCCCCACCTCTGTACTGCCACCTGGCTTGGTGGCCATCTGTAAGCCTGGGGGCCCAATAATCTTCTATTGCCCGGGGGCCCCATGAGTTGTCAGTCTGCCCCTGTCATTAACCAAACTGTAATATTCCAAGATATCCTGCAAACATGATTTATCAGTAATGTCCCATCTCATGTAATTTATGATATAATTTCTCAGTCACCCTATGCCCAAAGGGGCACAGGGTGACCCTAGACCGAAGAGTCATTAGTGAGGCTGGTGCACAGGAGTATCCCCCATCCTTCAAAAGTCTCTGGGTGTCACGGGCCATTCCGTTACAACATCAATTGCAGCCACTGTGACCATCAAACGCACCTACTGTGTCCTATCAGATGCTGCCAGTGTGCCCATCAATTGCTGCCACTGTGCCCCATCAGATGCCGCCTGGCACTTGCCTGTCTCGGAGCGGGTCAGCAGCAGTCTCCTGCACGTCCACAATGTCTTCCCTCAGGCGTCCAATCACAGCGCCCAACGTTTCAGCCAATTAGGTGACCGGTAAAAGACCCAGCAACCTGATTGGCTGAGACGCAGATTCGGTGTTGGCAAAGCAAATTCCTTCACTTCGCTAACACACAGCTGAGTGAACAGCGAACGCCCAGCATGGCGCCTGATGTTAATTTTTGGGCACCTATTAGAGCCCAAGGCTCTAATCGGGCACTTCCAAAAACCTCCCCGCATCTGTAATTCAGCAGCGACCATAGATCGAGTCATGCAATGCATGAACCGATCTATGGTGATTAGAGGGGGCGGCGCTCCTGCGCCCTTTGTGGACGCACCGCCACTGCTATCCCTCCAGGTCCATATGGTGGACCTGGAGGGACAGTGCACAATGGCACTGGTCCCTGCTGTCTTCTGGGACCCATGTGTCTCCCAGAAGACAGCGGGGGGTGCCGCCGGACATGACATAGACCCCAGCAGATAATGTGGCAGTCTATGCCCGGAAATGGGTGCACATACCTGTCTTAGACAGGCATCTGCTTTCCCCTGAAAGGTGTCAAATGTGACATCGGAGGGTGGGGGGTTACCGACGGCAGAGGTTCCATTTTTGTGTGGACCTTTGCTTTAAGGGAGCTCTTTTCGTTTGTGTTTTTTTTTTTTGTTTGTGTTTTTTTTTTTTTTTCAAACAATGTAATCTGAGCACATGGTTTTATCTTTCAGACCCCGGCTGCTGGTATTGGGTTGGAGAACAGAGGAGAGATGAAGCTGTCTTTGAAATATGTTCCGATGTCCTCCTCCGGTAAGTACAGTACATTTAAAAGATGATGCTGCCAGGCCTTGCAAATACTGTACTGTTCAGTCTATGCACATACAGTAACGTTGCTTTGCCATCATATTCAAGGACCTGAAATTCAGTTGAGCCTTGAAGTACTGATACACAGATAATATCTACAGTCACTTCCCCTGCATTGCCATGCAGACTATTTCTCCTCCTCTGCGTATCTCCTGCAGACTATTTATCCCAGGACTTCTCCTCATACGCAAACTTCCGAGGACTTTTCTCCGCGTGCTTCAAACTTTACTGTAGATCATCCATTAATCCACTGTGGTCCACTCACCAACCTCTTCTGCCCGAGTCCATGATGAACACATGTTCCGACAGCTTCTCCAGCCCCTCTGTTCCAGGATACTCCATCCATGACCTTGTAAGGATGTAGCTCCTTCCCAGCTCTCCCGGGCTCCTCCGCTAGACCTCGCGCACCCCCCCCCCCCCAGATGGGGGTGGGGCCCCTGCTGCTGCCATTTCCTCCTTCTCCACATCTCCCCAACGACGACTCCTCTCCAGTGGGCTGAGATCTGAGCTTGTATGGGAGGCCTGACCCCTGCTAATTTCAATTGGGGATTGGTCAGGGCTCCTCACATGAGCTCCCTGTCACTCAAGTCCTGTGCCCTGCACCTCTTCCAGATCATTCTCCTTGGTAGCAGGGGAGGTGCCCCAGAACTAAAGCACAGGTGGTCACACAGACTGCTACACTAACCACTCCCTGCCTCCATATCTAAATAAGCAGGCTTAGCCTGGAGCATAGGCCTGCCTAAATTTACCTGCACTGACAGTTTCCCTTGCAACAATCCTATTCTAGCACCTACCTACAGTAGTAACTTTTGCAAGGAGGTAGTTTTTCGCCTTCACTGATGGACACTGAGGATGGCACTGATTGGCGGTAAATGTGTGGACAGATGTCCCTGTAACAGAACCCGTTTACCAGTTCTGTGATCAGCTGTCATTGGCTTTACGTGGTAGAGGGCCACAGTGAATTGGCCCTTTACCCGGTTCTGTGATCGACTGAGTTCGAAGGATTCGACAATCAGAGCTCGCATGCCAGCAATGAGATCATGGGAGGATGTCTATGAATGCCCTCCTGGCACTGGAAGCCTGCGCTGTAGGCATCTATTGGCTATAGCGTGGGCAGAAAGTGGTTAAATGTCCCAGTTTTTTTTTTTGCCTTGTTTGTGTAGCAGCAAAATCGCCAGATTTGCAAAAAAAAATCCGAGGCAGCAGTTGTGGAGGAATCAGCAGGGTATACAAATATACAAATCTGTTTTGTATATGGATTCAAGATTCATCTCTGTATATGTGCTCATTTTTGGCCATACAGAGAAGATATATAGATAGATATCCATTTATAAAAAAAACAAGGGGGGTTGCCTTCCTGGGCCCTCTAATAAAATATATATATATATATATATATATATATATATATATATATATATATATATATATATATATATATATATATATATAAAATATATATATATATATATATATATATATATATATATATATATATATATATATATATATATATATATATATGTATATATATGTGTATATATATGTATGTTGTCCCGATACCACTTTTTTAGGACCGAGTACAAGTACCGATACTTTTTTTCAAGTAGTCGCCGATACTGAATACCGATACTTTTTTAAATGTGTCCCCAAATGCAGCCATGTGCCTCTAGCCATGTCCCTCATATATGCAGACATGTGCCTCTAGCCATGTCCCTCTCATATGCAGCCATTTCCCCCATACCTTTGCCGCCGAAAGCCACCGCCGCATGGAGAAAATCACAGCATTCATTTGAATAGCTTGGGATTGGACAGATCACGATCACCCATCCAATCCTGAGCAAGGGGGAGTGTCTATACGCGCGGGAACACTACAGCTTTCAAATGAAAGCTGTGATGTTCCCGCACAAAGTATTCTATTTAGGTATCGGGGGTATTTGCGCGAGTACAAGTACTCCTGCAAATACTCGGTATCCGTATCGGGACAACATTATATATATATATATATATATATATATATATATATATATATATATATATATATATATATATATATATATATATATATATATATATATATATATATATATATATTATAAAATAAATAAAATATAAACAAATTTAAGACATTTTTTTATAAAAGAGGGTTGTCATCTGGGGACCTCTGGGCCCGTTAAAATTAATTATTATTATAATAATAATATAAATTAAAAAAAATATATATAAAAAATGTGTTTTTATAAAAAAAAGGGGGGTTGTCATTTGGGGCCCTGGGACCTCCAGACCCCCTTACAGATGTACTGCCTGTACCCCCCTGATGGCGGCCCTGATTGCACCTGCAGCTGTAATTCTGGCTCCTATAGTAATTGGCAATTAAGTACAGTAGTGTGAAACGCTTTTGCTGTTGCTTCTAGAGCTGTCTTGGAAACTTTTTATGCTGGAAGTGCCACCACTTTTCTTTGTCGGGTTGGAAACACTGCCACAGCGTCCCCTGGCATTTTACGGAATACCACCAGAAATGTACCAATGACCTAAAAGTTTGAGTCTTCGAATCAATGCCTGCTAGTTACCCCGAGGCAGAGAGATTCCAGCATCTCTGCCAGTGGAAACTTACTGGATATATGCCCTAGGCGTGCTCTCACCAGGGGGGGTAGTAACTAAGAATTAGAAATAAACACTGCACTATAGAACTGGTACACCATACTATGACATCATGCGTAAGCTGAACTTTTTACTAACGTTTTTTTGACCTCTGCCTCCCACAGGAGACATTGCTTCATTTGTCATTCACAACCAGATACTCGACCCACAACACAGACGAGGTATAATTCACATAATTGCCAGTGGCATTGCATGCACCTGACCATCTCTACCGCTATACACAATCAAACTCATATAATGGTCCTAATGGAATAAGTATTTTCTGTACTAACAGTATTAACATTGTCAACATCCTCACTTTTGGACTACTATCCATTACCTAATGGAGCATAAAATCTGCTTCCAGTAAATGCCATCACTAGGTTGAGTATCATCTCCTACTTATCCTATTGGAATGGATTTATTTTTCCCTATGGTGCATATGGACCCCCAGAGCCTAGTACATACCATTCTCTGCCATTACCGTCTCTGACCCACAGCTCTTGACCTGGCCCTTTTTTTTTTTTTTAAATGTCTCAAAGTATCTTTAAGCCACCCAGTACGGCATCATTGCTATAATTTGCCATAACGACACGATCCACGTGTGTATGGCCACGATAGACTGCACGCCTAGTGTGTCTCCGGCAACACAATCCCAACTCCAGTCATCCAATTACCAGGTCCATACTCCTCCCCTTTTTAGCCTTTCCCTTCTCCTCCCCCTCAACTCTTATAAGCCCACCAGGCGAATATGGGTCTGTCAAAGTCTTCGCGCATGCTCCGAAACACGTTACCGCCCTCACCTGACGCCACATCGGCCGCATGGATCTGAACCCTGGGCTGGCTTACCGTCTCCTCGCTCCTGTGCGACATCAGGGATTCTGACAGCTGCTGGACGAAGACATGAAAGATGAGCGATTTTTGCATGAGGACTCTGTTATACAATAAGGGGAAAAGGTATTTGATTCCCTTGCTGATTTTTGTACATTTTGTCCACTGACCATTGATCTATCATTTTAAAGGTAGGTTTATTTTAACAGTGAGAGACAGAATAACAAAAATATCCAGAAAAACACAAAATATCCAGAAAATATCCAGAAAAACACATTTTAGATAATTAAAGTGGATGTAAATTATGTCACAATATAGAGTATAAGATTTCCTATCATCTGTGCCCAGTCTTGCCACACAGAGTTAATCCAGATCTGAGCAATCCTCTTTTATTGTTGAATGAAAATTAATAGACTTCCAGATAAAAACCTGTCTAAATAAAAAGTCTGTTTCTCTGTTCTTGCTTTAAGTGACATGTTAGTACATATCTAGCTTGGACATGTTTATCATATATGTTATGTTTATCATAACATGAGGTGATCCAAAGTATAAAAAGTGAGAAATCCACCCCTCCCCCACATAACACATCCTGGTTCACCTCATATTATGATTAACATAACCTATGATAAACATGTCCACGCTAGATATGTAAATAACATGTCACTTAAAGCAAGAACAGAGAAACAGACTTTTTATTTAGACAGGTTTTTATCTGGAAGTCTATTAATTTTCATTCAACAATACAAGAGGATTGATTAGAGCTGGATTAACTCTGTGGCAAGACTGGGCACAGATGATAGGAAATCTTATACTCTACATTGTGACATCAAAAAAATAATAATTGAGGTTTACATCCACTTTAAATTGATTTGCATTTTAATGAGTGAAATATGTATTTGAGCCCTTTTGCAAAACATGACTTGGTACTTTGTGGAGAAACCCTTGTTGGCGATAACAGAGGTCAGACGTTTCTTATAGTTGGCCACCAAGTTTGCACACATCTCAGGAGGGATTTTGTCCCACTTCTCATTGCAGATCCTTTCCAAGGAATTAGGGTTTCGAGGCTGACATTTGGTAACTCGAACCTTCAGCTCCCTCCACAAATTTTCTATGGGATTAAGACCTGGAGACTGACTGGGCCATTCCAGGACCTTAATGTGGTGCTTGAGCCACTCCTTTTTTTTTTTTTGGCTGTATGTTTTGGGTCATTGTTATGCTGAAATACCCATCCATGACCCATTTTCAATGCCCTGGCTGAGGGAAGGAGGTTATCGCCCAAGATTTGACAGCACATGGCCCCGTCCATCGTCCCTTGGATGCGGTGAGGTTGTCCTGTCCCCTTAGCAAAAAAACACCCCAAAGCATAATGTTTCCACCTCCATGTTGAATAGGATGGTGTTCTTGGAGGATTAGCAATGCTGCCTGAACACGGTTAAGTTGATGCCAATGGGCTTGAATTTGGTCTCCTCTGACCACAACACTTTCACCAAGTTCTCCTCTGAATCATTCAGATGTTCATTGGCAAACTTCAGACGTGCTGTACATGTGCTTTCTTCAGCAGGGGGACCTTGTGGGTGCTGCGGGATTGGGGTTCTTCACGGCGTAGTGTGTTACCAATTGTTTTTTTGGTGACTATGGTACCAGCTGCCTTGAGATCAATGACAAGATTCTCCTGTGTAGTTGTGGGCCGATTCCTCACTGTTCTCACCTTGTGGAGTTTCAATGATCATGAGGTCTTGTATGGAGCCCCAGAGTGAGGGAGATTGACGGGTTTTTTTTAACTTTTTTTGCGAATAATTCCACCTACTGTTGTCAACCTCTCTCCAAGCTGCTTGGCGATGGTCTTGTAGCCCATTCCAGCCTTGTGTAGGTCTACAGTCTTGTCCCCGTCATCCTTGGACAGCTCTTTGGTGTTGGCCATGGTGGAGAGATTGGAATCCGATTACTTCTGCAGACAGGTGTCTTTTTTTTTTTACAGGTAACAAACTGAGATTGGGAGCACTCCCTTTTAAGAGTGCTCCTAATCTCAGCTCATTACCCGTATAGAAGACACCAGGGAGACAGAAATCTTGCTGATGGGGGATCAAATACTTATTTCACTCCTCAAAATGCAAATCAATTTAACTTTTTTTTAAATGTGTTTTCCTGTATAGTCTTGTTCTGTCTCACTGTTAAAATAAACTGACCATTCAATTATAGACTGATTTTTTTATTTTTTATTTTTTTTCAGTGGGCAAATCAGCAGGGGATCAAATACTTTTGTTTTTTCCTCGCTGTATGCCTGATTCCCACTACAATCTTGTAAGTAGGGCTGCACTGGTACCCGGTTTTTAAGGCTGAGTACTGGCAAATGCCAATTACAGTTACCCATTTTTCTCTTTTATATATATAAAAAAAAACTTTAACTTTTTTTGGGTGGGGAGGGGTGTTATTTAGGGAGCCACTTAAAAAGTGTCAGCAGAGGTGGGGGGGGGAAGCAAAGTGCAGGACATACTACTCACCTGGCAGATCTGTCACCCAACAGCTGCCCGCAGAGGAGCCAGAGGCCGAAAAAAAAAATAGGCACATCGCCCAGAGGACACAAACAACGGAGACTGAGGGGGCGGGTCCAGTGCGGAGAAGGGAAATCTCACTGACGGATAAAACGCCATTGGCCCTGCTCCTTAACCTATGATTGCCTGCATTCTTTTGTATACATTTCATTTGTCAGTGAGGGAAAGAGCCAAACCTGAAGGTATCGGTTTCAGGTATCGGTAACGATACTCGTGCAAATGCTTGGTGTCGGCACCGATACCAGTATTGCTGCAACCCTACGTAAGTGTTTTTAATCCCTTTTGCTCTACAATAAACCTCTTAAGATTGGACTTGGCGGTGCCTTTTCTTTTTTTCATTTTCGCAGAATTTTCCACACTGAGCTCTGCATGCTTTAAAATTCAGAACTTTGAACAGATATAAAGAAGGGTAATACTGCAGCTGCACAGGTACAACTTATGTAAAAGGATTAGTTCCATCCGTGTGTCACCTGAGCCCAGTCCCTTCACTGGGTATATGTAAGGGTTTACAACTTTAGAAACCTTAGTAGAAGGGCTGAAGGTGACCATAAACGGGCCTCAGATTTGTATTGCCTGGCTGCTTCATACCTTACAGACTGGTAGCCTTACTATTTTTGTATCATTTGAAAAGGACATGGCATAATCTGGCACACCTCATTAATATTATTTTTTTTTCTCCTGTATCCAGCTTCAGGGTCAAAGCCGAACCTGACTGGGGAGGTCCACATCTCGATCAAAGATTGTCTGCAGCTGCCTATGCTGCGGGAGAACAAAATTAACTCCTTTGTTAAATGGTAAGCCATACATTCCTCTGATTTTGCTGTATCCTTATGCTCTATTTTAAAGGGGTTGTAAAGGTTTGTTCTTTTTTTTTTTTTTAAATGACAAACATACCATACTTGCCTCCACTGTGCAGCTTGTTTTGCACAGAGTGGCCCCGATCCTTGTCTTCTGGGGTCCCTCGGCGGCTGTCTTGGCTCCTCCCCGCAAGAGCTAACCCTCTTCTGGGAAGTATTCTCCCAAGGGGGTTAGCTTGTGGGCGCGACTATCACCCGGCCCCGCCCTCCAGTGCACCACGCCATTGATTTGATAAACAGCAGTGGGAGCCAATGGCTGCGCTGCTATCAATCATCCATTCACACCTCAGCGTTTTGTAGAGGAGAAAAAAATCAATGATTCTCCATGGAGATGCTTTACATCTTCACTCCAAGTCGTCTGAAGCCAAACGCTACCTCAAAGTTCTGGAGCTTTTTTTTTGTCGAGCAGATTTGAGCATTTTTGGGGCTTTTTTTTTTTTATTTTTGTAGAAATTTGCGTAAACGGAAGTTTTTGTGCAATTTTCTGCCCAAATGATAAAAAAATGTAATAGTAATATGTACAAATGTAAAATACAGATAACTAAAAATCCTTAGTGATAAAATGAATGTGTAATGCCTAAATAAAAAGTAACCCCTAACCTTAAATATTAAAGTGGTTGTAAAGCTTCACTTAAAAAAAAAGTTTGTCATAATAATAATGTCATACTTATGTCCACTGTGCAGCTCGTTTTGCACAGAGTGGCCTCGGTCCACGTCATCTGAGGTCCCTCGGCGGCTGTCTCGGCTTCTCCCTGTGTCAGCTAACCCCCTCTGAGAAGCTCTCTCCCAAGGGGGTTAGCTTGCAGACACGCTCCGGCATCCATAAGCCTCCGACTACAGGACTCAGCCCCACCCCCTGACCCTTGCATCATTGGAGTTGATTGACAGCAGCGTGAGCCAATGGCTGCGCTGCTATCAATCTATTCCATGAAGATCTGAGAAAATCGGGTCGACATCATCAAGCGTTCTCGACACAGGACTTTCAAGGGCTCAGGTAAGTAAAGGGAGGGGGGGGGGCCTGCAATCGCTGAATGGTTTTTCACCTTAATGCATAGGATGCATTAGGGTGAAAAACATGAACCTTTACAACCCCTTTAAATATATTTTTATTAACACTCAAATCTGAACAAAAACATAGTGCATTTCTTTTATGTTGGTGTTTATTATTTTTATTTTATTAGCTTGTCCCCATCATCCGAGCCGTTCTGGCTGGGGGTTAGTCAGCGTGCTCGCCCCCTCCCTTGGGACTACATCCCTGCGGGAGGTGCTGAGCATGCGGACTAACCCCCAGCCAGAAAGGCTCTGATTATGGGGGCAAGCTTACTGAGGAGGAACAGACAGTGAGAAATTCAGACAAAAGAAAAAAAAAAACATTTAGAAGGGAAATCTAAGGAAAAGGTAAGTGAACCAACAATGCACTAGCTTAAAGGAACCTATTTGGAAAATAAACAATCCTTTTACAACCCCTTTTAAGGTTTGGGGGTTGCATTTTTATTTTTAGTATTTATTTTACTAGTAGTAGTAGTAGTACCCAAACTCCTAAACCTAACCTTAACCCCTTACTCCAGGCATGTCCAAAGTCCAATTGTGGCCCCCCTGGTGATTTTAATATGGCCCCCCCTGGGGATTTGAATATATATATAATCATTGCAGCCTTCCATGTGCCATGTGCCCTGGAGGCCACAAAAGATATATACCGTATTTATCAGAGCTGCCTCGGAGGGGACAGGACAAGCGCCGTCAGATTACATGAAGAGAATCTCCTGTTTACTCTTGTCGTCTGTAATAGGAAGTCCCGTTTCCTGGGATGCCATTGGATGACTGTTTTGTTTATCATAGGAGGCGGGACTTTGTATTAAAGAGGCCACAGAGTAAACAAATTCTCCTGTTTGTAATCTGATGGCACTTGTCCCTCCCCCTCCCTGTCCCCTTCGAGGCTGCAAATGGGCATCGACGTCAATGGTGAGGCTGCATTCAGGGCAGTGGAAAGCCTGTGCTTGTTATACACTGATAAATACGGTATATCCAAATAACACACCCAAGCTTATCCTTAGTCCTGAGCAGCGCTTGAGGATTCGTTGGGGCCACAAAAGAGATAAATACGGTATATCCAAATAACACGCCCAAGCTCATCTCTTCACCACACAAAGGCAGGAGAATTCTTGTTGGGCAGTGTATTAGTGCTCGGGCAAACACACTTGGATCAATGGTTCAAAGAATGTCGGGCAAAATGGTCGGCCCTCACGCATGTTCACTTTATCAAATGTGGCCCTCTTTGAAAAAGGTTTGGACATCCCTGCCTTTCCCTAACTATAAAATATAATAATATAAAATAAAAGCTGAAATGCCTAGCAACAAATGATGCAGCAAAATAGTTGTCTCTATTGGCTAATAAACGGCAAAGCTCAAAAATGCTGTAAAAAATGCAGACGCTACGCTTAGGCGTGAATGCAATCTAAAGGTTGTAAAGTAAGCTGTGGTGCATATAAAGGATTACATTGATTAGTGTTTCTTATTTATTATTTTTTGATCTTTTCCAGCACGGTACTTCCTGACACAAGCAGGAAAAGTCGGCAGAGAACGCGCACCGTGGATAAGACACCTAATCCATATTTCAACCACACAATGGTTTACGATGGCTTCAAGGAAGAAGACCTGAGGGAGGCTTGTGTGGAGCTCACGGTGTGGGACCATAACAGGCTATCAAATCACTTTTTGGGAGGAATAAGAATTGGCCTGGGAACAGGTAAGGGAACCCACACACATTTTATATAGCCAAATGTTTGGGACACCTGACATAGGTGTGCACAGCCTATGGCATTAGGGTGTGCACCCCAAAGCTCCGACACACACTACCGATTACTCACGGTGTTCATTCAGAAAGGGAAGGGGCTGGTAAATTACATATTTAGTGGCTCCTTTCCTGACTTCTGAAAAAAACATCCCCACAGCAACAGCCGATGGGAGAGGAGGGAAGCGGGAGGCACTGCAGGGGGAGCGATGGGAGCCAGGGCAGTAGGGGGAATCTGCTGCATGGGGTGATTAGGATTAGTGCCTTGGCACACCTGGCACACCCTGTGCGCATGCCTATGACACCTGACCATCACACCTGTATAAACTTGTTGGCTCTCCCCAAACTAAGCCAATGGGCATTGGTGTAAAGATGACCCCCTCCCTTCACCCCTCCCCCCTTTGCATTTTTTACTTCTGAGAGTTTTGCACAAGATTTTGGAGAGTTTCTGTAGGAACTTATGCCCGTTCAGCAAAAAAGGCCTTTCTACAAAGCCAGCGCCAAAAAAAGAGCTTGGTAACTTATCTCGCAAAAAGGGCACAGTTCTAGCAGAACAGAAAAGGACCTACGAGGTTGGGAACGCATACTGTATACCATATAATTAATGGTATCCTTCACTGTACTCACCCAATAGCAGTGGCAGTTGGTGATTAATATGTTGGGGGGGGGGGGGGGGGGGGCAGGCGTCAAACCTGTGAACCTGCTCTCAAACTTTTGCTGGTGGAAATTCCAACAGCAAAAGTCTGATGGAACATACATTCGGTGTAAATTTCAGATGAAAAGACTTTTGCTGGTGGGAAATTCCACTTGTGTGTATGGGGTGTTAGAGCTCAGAAAGGGGCCAGAAATCCAATCCTATGCCTCACCCCCCCAGACCCCCCCCCCTTCCCACAGGAGACAGGCTGGAAAGCGGTGACGAGGATCCAGGGTAGGGCTGCTGCTCCTCACTCCTGGTTGCTGAGGGTAGAGTCGGGGCCATTGTCTCTCCTCCCAGCCGAACAGGAAGTGGGTCCCAAGACCAGATTTGGCCCAGCCAATCGGGTCTTGGACCCATTTCCTTAAAGAGTTCACCCTTTTTTGTAACCAATTGGAGCCTCAGGCTCTAATCATGTGCTTCAAAAAAAATCCCATTGAAATTCGTGCATCCGGCACCCTGCATGTAGATTAGTGGCCCGGGTGCATGGATTAGGGGGTAGTGCCCCTTATGGACGGGCCGCCACTGCCCAATGGGCATCTAAAAAAATGTATGCGATCTAGTGTTAATCAGTAATTCTTGGAAGTGAGCTTTTAATGCCTTCATCCTTTTTAGCTGTCGAGACTGATTAGAATTTGTTCATCTTTGCTGGGAATGGGGTTTGGGGGTTCTCTGCTATTCAGGGCTAGTGGTAAATATTAAACATTTCCCATATACGGCTATTTTCTCGCATTTTGGGAAGAAACCCCAACAAATACTAAGCTGTCCATGTTGCTGGTGACTGGCATGTGTGTTTACCTCTTAGCCACCTTTTTATCAATAGGAATCTTTTTCAGATGTGAGAAGTAGACATGTGCACACTGAAATATTTTTGTTTCGTAATTTCGTTTTCGTCCGAAAAATGTATTTAGTTACTCCCGAAATTAGTTTTTATTTATTTAGTTTTTCGTTAAAAAAATGCATTCGTCTGAAAATCCAAATTAAGGTTGAATCTGTCATTATGGCTTATGGTGTCTGTCGAATGTTCTATGAAAAAAAAAAAAAGATTTTTATGTCTGTCGACTCATTATGTCTCTCTCTCTGTCGACTCATTATGTCTCTCTCTCTGTCGACTCATTATGTCTCTCTCTCTGTCATCTCATTATGTCTCTTTCTCTGTCGACTCATTATGTCTCTCTCTCTGTCGTTTCATTATGTCTCTCTCTCTGTCGACTTTGTCTCTCTCTCTGTCGACTTTGTCTCTCTCTCTGTCGACTTTGTCTCTCTCTCTGTCGACTTTGTGTCTCTCTCTCTGTCGACTTTGTGTCTCTCTCTCTGTCGACTTTGTGTCTCTCTCTCTGTCGACTTTGTGTCTCTCTCTCTGTCGACTTTGTGTCTCTCTCTCTGTCGACTTTGTGTCTCTCTCTCTGTCGACTTTGTGTCTCTCTCTCTGTCGACTTTGTGTCTCTCTCTCTGTCGACTTTGTGTCTCTCTCTGTCGACTTTGTCTCTCTCTCTCTCTGTCGACTCTTTGTCTCTCTCTCTCTCTCTGTCGACTCTTTGTCTCTCTCTCTCTCTCTGTCGACTCTTTGTCTCTCTCTCTCTCTCTGTCGACTCTTTGTCTCTCTCTCTCTCTCTGTCGACTCTTTGTCTCTCTCTCTCTCTCTGTCGACTCTTTGTCTCTCTCTCTCTCTCTGTCGACTCTTTGTCTCTCTCTCTCTCTCTGTCGACTCTTTGTCTCTCTCTCTCTCTCTGTCGACTCTTTGTCTCTCTCTCTCTCTCTGTCGACTCTTTGTCTCTCTCTCTCTCTCTGTCGACTCTTTGTCTCTCTCTCTCTTTGACTCTTTGTCTCTCTCTCTCTCTGTCGACTCTTTGTCTCTCTCTCTCTTTGACTCTCTCTCTCTCTCTCTGTCGACTCTTTGTCTCTCTCTCTCTCTGTCGACTCTTTGTCTCTCTCTCTCTCTGTCGACTCTTTGTCTCTCTCTCTCTCTGTCGACTCTTTGTCTCTCTCTCTCTCTGTCGACTCTTTGTCTCTCTCTCTCTCTGTCGACTCTTTATGTCTCTCTCTCTCTCTCTGTCGACTCTTTATGTCTCTCTCTCTCTCTCTGTCGACTCTTTATGTCTCTCTCTCTCTCTCTGTCGACTCTTTATGTCTCTCTCTCTCTCTCTGTCGACTCTTTATGTCTCTCTCTCTCTGTCGACTGTCTCTCTCTCTCTCTCTGTCTCTCTCTCTCTCTCTGTCGACTCTTTCTGTCTCTCTCTCTCTCTCTGTCGACTCTTTATGTCTCTCTCTCTCTCTCTGTCGACTCTTTATGTCTCTCTCTCTCTCTCTGTCGACTCTTTATGTCTCTCTCTCTCTCTCTGTCGACTGTCTCTCTCTCTCTGTCGACTCTGTCTCTCTCTCTCTCTCTCTCTCTCTGTCGACTCTGTCTCTCTCTCTCTCTCTCTCTCTGTCGACTCTGTCTCTCTCTCTCTCTCTCTGTCGACTCTGTCTCTCTCTCTCTCTCTCTGTCGACTCTGTCTCTCTCTCTCTCTCTCTGTCGACTCTGTCTCTCTCTCTCTCTCTCTGTCGACTCTGTCTCTCTCTCTCTCTCTCTGTCGACTCTGTCTCTCTCTCTCTCTCTCTCTGACTCTCTGTCTCTCTCTCTCTCTCTCTCTCGACTCTGTCTCTCTCTCTCTCTCTCTCTGTCGACTCTGTCTCTCTCTCTCTCTCTCTCTGTCGACTCTGTCTCTCTCTCTCTCTCTCTGTCGACTCTGTCTCTCTCTCTCTCTCTCTGTCGACTCTGTCTCTCTCTCTCTCTCTCTGTCGACTCTGTCTCTCTCTCTCTCTCTCTCTGTCGACTCTGTCTCTCTCTCTCTCTCTCTCTCTCTGTCGACTCTGTCTCTCTCTCTCTCTCTCTCTCTGTCGACTCTGTCTCTCTCTCTCTCTCTCTCTCTGTCGACTCTGTCTCTCTCTCTCTCTCTCTCTCTGTCGACTCTGTCTCTCTCTCTCTCTCTCTCTCTGTCGACTCTGTCTCTCTCTCTCTCTCTCTGTCGACTCTGTCTCTCTCTCTCTCTCTCTGTCGACTCTGTCTCTCTCTCTCTCTCTCTGTCGACTCTGTCTCTCTCTCTCTCTCTCTGTCGACTCTGTCTCTCTCTCTCTCTCTCTGTCGACTCTGTCTCTCTCTCTCTCTCTCTGTCGACTCTGTCTCTCTCTCTCTCTCTCTGTCGACTCTGTCTCTCTCTCTCTCTCTCTCTGTCGACTCTGTCTCTCTCTCTCTCTCTCTGTCGACTCTGTCTCTCTCTCTCTCTCTCTGTCGACTCTGTCTCTCTCTCTCTCTCTCTGTCGACTCTGTCTCTCTCTCTCTCTCTCTGTCGACTCTGTCTCTCTCTCTCTCTCTCTGTCGACTCTGTCGACTCTGTCTCTCTCTCTCTCTCTCTCTGTCGACTCTGTCTCTCTGTCTCTCTCTCTCTCTCTGTCGACTCTGTCTCTCTGTCGACTCTGTCTCTCTCTCTCTCTCTCTGTCGACTCTGTCTCTCTCTCTCTCTCTGTCGACTCTCTCTCTCTCTCTCTCTCTGTCGACTCTGTCTCTCTCTCTCTCTCTCTGTCGACTCTGTCTCTCTCTCTCTCTCTCTCTCTGTCGACTCTGTCTCTCTCTCTCTCTCTCTCTCTCTGTCGACTCTGTCTCTCTCTCTCTCTCTCTCTCTGTCGACTCTGTCTCTCTGTCGACTCTGTCTCTCTCTCTCTCTCTCTCTCTCTGTCGACTCTCTCTCTCTCTCTCTCTCTCTCTGTCGACTCTGTCTCTCTCTCTCTCTCTCTGTCGACTCTGTCTCTCTCTCTCTCTCTCTGTCGACTCTGTCTCTCTCTCTCTCTCTCTGTCTCTCTCTCTCTCTCTCTCTCTGTCGACTCTGTCTCTCTCTCTCTCTCTCTCTCTGTCGACTCTGTCTCTCTCTCTCTCTCTCTCTGTCGACTCTGTCTCTCTCTCTCTCTCTCTCTCTGTCGACTCTGTCTCTCTCTCTCTCTCTCTCTCTGTCGACTCTTTGTCTCTCTCTCTCTCTGTCGACTCTTTGTCTCTCTCTCTCTCTCTCTCTCTCTGTCTCTCTCTCTCTCTGTCGACTCTGTCTCTCTCTCTCTCTCTCTCTCTCTCTGTCGACTCTGTCTCTCTCTCTCTCTCTCTCTCTCTGTCGACTGTCTCTCTCTCTCTCTCTCTCTCTCTCTCTCTCTCTCTCTCTCTCTCTCTGTCGACTCTTTGTCTCTCTCTCTCTCTCTCTCTCTCTCTCTCTGTCGACTCTTTGTCTCTCTCTCTCTCTCTCTCTCTCTCTCTCTGTCGACTCTGTGTCTCTCTCTCTCTCTCTCTCTCTGTCGACTGTCTCTCTCTCTCTCTCTCTCTCTCTCTGTCGACTCTGTCTCTCTCTCTCTCTCTCTCTGTCGACTCTTTGTCTCTCTCTCTCTCTCTCTCTCTCTGTCGACTCTTTGTCTCTCTCTCTCTCTCTCTCTCTCTCTGTCGACTCTTTGTCTCTCTCTCTCTCTCTCTCTCTCTCTCTGTCGACTGTCTCTCTGTCTCTCTCTCTCTCTCTCTCTGTCGACTCTGTCTCTCTGTCTCTCTCTCTCTCTCTCTGTCGACTCTGTCTCTCTCTCTCTCTCTCTCTCTCTCTCTCTGTCGACTCTGTCTCTCTCTCTCTCTCTCTCTCTCTCTCTCTGTCGACTCTGTCTCTCTCTCTCTCTCTCTCTCTCTCTGTCGACTCTGTCTCTCTCTCTCTCTCTCTCTCTCTCTCTCTCTCTGTCGACTCTGTCTCTCTCTCTCTCTGTCTCTCTGTCGACTTTGTCTCTCTCTCTCTCTGTGTCGACTCTCTGTCTCTCTCTCTCTGTGTCGACTGTCTCTGTCTCTCTCTCTGTGTCGACTCTTTGTCTCTCTCTCTCTCTCTCTCTCTCTCTGTGTCGACTGTCTCTGTGTCTCTCTCTCTCTCGGTGTCGACTTTCTCTCTCTCGGTGTCGACTTTCTCTCTCTCGGTGTCGACTTTCTCTCTCTCGGTGTCGACTTTCTCTCTCTCTGTCTCTATGTAGAATAATATTGGACTAATAGAGTTAAGGTTAGGCACATTCGACTGCAACGAAAACTAAAATAAAGCATTTGTTTATGCCGGATCTTTCGGTTTTCTGTGCTTTTTAACAAGCGATAACGAAAATACCTGAAATTCGGACGAAAATGCATTCGGACGAAAACGAATGCACATGTCTAGTGAGAAGTAGCAGACGATGGTTGCTAATCTGTGACCTCCAAGGCGGTTAAGCTAGAACTTTTAAAATGTTGGTATAAGTTGTTAAAAACTGAATTTACCCATTACATTGGGCTTTTTATTATTTTAGGAAAAAGTTACGGGACACCTGTAGACTGGATGGACTCAACCCCTGAAGAAGCGATAATGTGGGAGAAGATGATGGCCTCACCCAATACCTGGATTGATGGCATGCTGCCATTGCGCATGTTCAAGATGGCCAAGCTTGCAAAATAAATCCCATAATGCCGTCTACTCATCCATAATTTTCTAGCACTGTAAACACTTTCTTACCTGGAAACCTCACCCGGCTTCTTGTGGACGTCGGCACTCGATGTATCTTAAGCCACAAATTGTTTCAAGTTACGATCTGTAGATGTCCCAAAGACTGTGGACCTCCACTGTGTTCTGGTTACAAGGTCTACTGCTATTGGTACAAGACCCCAGGACTTTCTCTACAGAGATCCTAACATTTCCCATATGAATATCTGTCTCTCAGCAGTTGAAAATGTACATTGTACCCCTGATACCTATAGAAAATGTCTTGGTATTGTTTTGTTTTCTTTTGTGGAGGCCAATTTTAATTGCCAGCCCTTCTGTCTTGGGGGAACCAGACAACGTGGAAACGGTCTTGTTTTTAGGGGGTTTTTTTTCTTACAGAAAATGTGGCAAAAGGTGTAAAATATGGTAAATATAGATCTCTATAAATATATTTAATTTCTATTGACAACATGATTTTTGTTTTCATATGTGGGTTAATTGGTAAGGAGCACGTTTCCTATATTATCGAATATTCATGTATTTTTTTGTTTCTGTTCTTTCAATGTTTTGGGCTATGTATATGTACTTGTGGGTTTTGTACAAAATATAAAATGTCAGTACTGACGAAGAAATTGCTTTTAGAATAAAGATGTATATATGTAATTATCTTAATAAAATGATTGAATTTATACACCAATTGGCTTTATATTTTGGTATATTAAAAGCAACCGAGTCTCTTTTCTATTTCCAATATATAATTGATCACACTGAAGGAATTTCTGACACTTTTTCTCTTAAGATTTCCAGAAATAGAGGAAACTAGTCTGCAGCGCCTGGTCACCTCTACCCATGGTGACTGTTTTTGGTAATGCCTTTTCGACCACATTAAGGTAAAGGGATGTAATTCAAGCGGAGTTCCACCCAAAAGTGGAACTTCCGCTTAATCCACTCCTCGCCCCCTTACATGCCACATTTGGCATGTCATTTTTTTGGGGGGGCTTCAGGAGGAATGGCACGGCTGGGCACAGGCAGGTACCTGTACGTCCTCTTTAAGAGCCCAGCCGTGGGGTCGCGTGTGCTGCCGTGCTCGCGACCCGGTCCGAAGTTCTGCGCCAGCGGGACCCGTGTACCCGATCGCCACCGGTGTCCCGCGATCGGTCTCAGGAGCTGAGACCACTGGGCACAGTGCTGCATGACTGCACAATTGTCATTCAAAGTGCAATAGCGCTGAAAGATGAAAATTTACCTAGGCAGGAAGCTAGTAAAACTTACGATCTTGTAAATCCCGAAATTCTGAAAAATCGAAAATCCGGAAATTCAAAATAACTAGCAACTATTAAATTATGGGCATTGAAATCTCATTTCAAATTTGGCTGTTAGTGATCGTAACAAGTACAAATGTATCTGAAATTCTGAACAAATGCTACTGAATTAAAAATAAAAACTTTTTTTTATTATTAATTAATTCCGCTCCATTCGTTTAGATACGGCATTCGTTATTTTGGAAAATTCTTAACTTTGGATAAGTTGGTATTCGTTATGTTCACTAACGGCCAAATTTGAAAGCAAGCAAACAAAATCACACGTGAGGATGGTCACCTTTTTAGGCTTCATTTCCACTGGTGTTTTTACAGCCACTTTTCTGAGCGTTTTTTACAGCTTAAAAACGTCTGTCCATGTTTATTTTAGAAACATTTTTTTTTTTTTTTTTAGCTGGAGCTTTAAAAACGCTGCGGCAGCGTTTTTAAAAGTTTTTGAGTGTTTGCGCGTTTTTGAACGTTTTTTAATGTCTGGCGTTTTTTACAGCTCTATTGCTGGAGCTTCAGGATGCACTGGTCCCCTGTTTTTTTTTGCAGCTTAAAAACGGTTCAGCCATCTACAGCTCAAAAACGTCATGGTGGGCATGAGGCCATAGACTAACATGGACGGGCATTTTTAAGATGCACAAAAACGCCCTTAATAGCAACTTGTGTAAATGTCATCGGGCCAAAATCACCAAGGTATGTAAATTTTCTATCGGGTTATTTGAGTAGTTTCTGTTGTGATCAGTGGCGGTGCGTCCATAGAGGGCGCCGAAACTCCGCCCCCTCTCGCTCCTGCACCGTAGATTACATAGATTCATGCATTGCGTGAATCTATGTATTGCCGATGCTGCCGACTATTCAGATGGCCGGCCCCCTGGTGAGAGCCGGCCATCTAAATAATGGCAGCTGGTTGGCTGTGGAAGTGCTTTCCAATTACAGCCCTCAGGCTGTAATAGGCTTCCAAATACTTATCCAGGGACACATGGGGGTGCGTTCCTTGGAGAAGACTGACAGGCTTCTCAGCCAATCGGGATTCACCGGTTCTGGTTACCGGTAACCTGATTGGCTAAAGTGTCTTCGAGGGCGGGAGAAGACATTGAGGGACTGTGGAAGGAGGATGGCCGACCTCAGAAAGGCAAGTGCCGGGGGGGGGGGGGGCTTAGCATTTTACAGGGCACAGTGGCGACAATTTAGGGGCACAGTGGCTGTTTGATGGCATATATAGAAAAAGTGCAGCGCAAATATAAACAAATATAAATACTGTGACCAGTATATAAACTAAAATGTGCATAGAAAATAATCGTGATAATAAGGTCCATGTGTGAAAAAAAGTCCATAAATCAATCCGCAGCAAGACCCAGCAGACAAAGGATTCCAGAATGGAAGTGAAAAAGATGACACCAAAAGATATCCTCCACCAGTGACAGATGGACTCTCACCTCATTACTTTGACCCGTATGGATCTCAAAGCTTAATCTGTGTAATCAGAGCTTCAGCTGCCAGCTCCCATAGGAAACTAATGGATGGAAATTACACCTTAGATCCAGACCCAATGGCTTAAACCGATCATAACATCATATAGAAAAAGAACAGCATGTAACAGCATGTGTACAGTAACGTCTCTCTGTACTCTGCAGCGATCGTGGGTGACGTTCTGCGTGGCTCCTTCCCCTGTACGCGTTACATCCCGTGGGGGGACTTCCTCAGCGTGGGTTAAGGGAACACCTTAACCCTTGTTCCCTTAACCCACACTGAGGAAGTCCCCCCACGGGATGTAACGCGTACAGGGGAAGGAGCCACGCAGAACGTCACCCACGATCGCTGCAGAGTACAGAGAGACGGTCCTGTACACATGCTGTTACATGCTGTTATGCTGACACTCGGCTTACAGAGTGTCCTTACATGTGAGTGCAACTTTTTATTGCTTGATTAAAAGTCTTTTTCTACCGGAGAGCACTAGATTTTTCCCTTTCTTTTTCTATAAGATGTTATGATCGGTTTAAGCCATTGGGTCTGGATCTAAGGTGTAATTTCCATCCATTCGTTTCCTATGGGAGCTGGCAGCTGAAGCTCTGATTACACAGATTAAGCTTTGAGATCCATACGGGTCAAAGTAATGAGGTGAGAGTCCATCTGTCACTGGTGGAGGATATCTTTTTCACTTCCATTCTGGAATCCTTTGTCTGCTGGGTCTTGCTGCGGATTGATTGATTTATGGACTTTTTTTCACACATGGACCTTATTATCACGATTATTTATTTTCTATGCACTTTTTAGTTTATATACTGGTCACAGTATTTATATTTGTTTATATTTGCGCTGCACTTTTTCTATATATATCTGTTATTGGGATTTTTTATGAATTATCTCCAGTGCTGGCTTGCATAGATTAGGTTCTAGTTTAATAATATATTTTCCAGCGCTGAATATCTTTTTCACTTATGTTTGATGGCATGGCACAGTGGCGACAATAAATGGCCGAGTGGTTGTATTTCATGGGCACAGTGAGGCTGCAATTGTGTTTTTTTTTTTTTTTTTTTTTTTAGTTTGCGCCCCTTCAAAAATTTGGAACATCAGCTGCCACTGGTTGTGATTATGATTTAAAGAGTAAACACAGTTGATTGATTAATAATAAATGGCTTCAGCCAAACACTAACTATCAGTGAAAATCAAGTTTTGGTGTTCTTCGGATTTTCGTTCTTTCGAATTTTTGCTTATTTTTGAATTTCTGGATTTTAAAATTTTTGTACATTTAGAATTCTGAAAATTGTGTTAAAAACGAATTGCACACATTGCAGCTACTGCATACATCTGTTTCAGGCTTCATCATCATTGCAGTGTATAGAAACAGCTGTATGCAGTTTGGAAAAAAAGCCTCTGTTATATAAAGCAGCGGTTTTGGGTGTGCAGTTAACTATTGGCAGTGCTTTAAGTGGGCCGGAACGCGGCGGTACTCAGTACCGCCACTTCCAAAAATGGCCCTGGAGAGTACCAGCACCTCTCCGTGCGCCCAGTACGTGGGTTTCCCGTACCGGAACGCACTGGCGTAGCGGGGGGGCTCCTGCACCAGGCGAAAAATCCTGGCGTCCGCAGAATGCGCCACCGCCGCCTTAGGAAAGGCCACGGCTTTGGCCTAGTTCTGGAGCTATCGGCCATCTTGGTACACCCGGCGGCGGCGCGCGATGAGTTTTTTTTCAACCTTCTGCCTGGTTGGCTGGTGAAACTGTCTGTCTCCCTTGATGTGGGAGTGGCGGGAAACACCAGCCAACTAGGCAGAAGGGCTAAAAAAAAAACAGATAACGGCGCAGGAGATTGGCGGGCGGTGGAGTGGGAGGCGCTGTACCTCTGGGCTGCGCTGATTGGCCTGGAAGTTCGGACATGTGTTACAGTGCGGCGGCGGCAAGTTTCTCCAGCAAGGTAAGCAAAACACTCTCCTGTACCACAGGGGAGAGAGAGAAGGGGGGGGGGTGGTCGGTGTAAATCTAAAGGGGTGCACTGCCTGATCCCCACCTATCCACCTCAGAGCCTGTCATTTTAGTAAGACTGCTGGGACTTGTAGTTCTCCATCTTCTCCTGGGGCTCATGGAGATTGGAGAACTACAAGTCCCAGCAGGTTATACATACAATAAGGCTCTGAGGTGGATGGGTGTGGATTGCATGCACCTGAGCCCCAGGAGAAGATGAAGAACTACAAGTCCCAGCAGGTTATAATATAAGGCTCTGAGGTGGATGGATGTCCGGACACCCATCCATCTCGGAGCCTTATATTATAACCTGCTGGGACTTGTAGTTCTCCAATCTCCATGTGCCCCAGGAGAAGATGGAGAACTACAAGTCCCAGCAGTCTTACTAAAATGACAGGCTCTGAGGTGGATAGATGTCTGGACAGTGACAATTGGTGGCACAGTGGTGACAATTGGCATGGTACAGTGACTGCATTTGATGGCATGACACAGTGGTTGCGTTTGTTGGCATGGCACAGTGGTGACAATTGGTGGCACAGTGGTGACAATTGGCATGGTACAGTGACTGCATTTGATGGCATGACACAGTGGTTGCGTTTGGCATGGCACAGTGGTGACAATTGATGGCACAGTGGTTGCGTTTGTTGGCATGGCACAGTGGTGACAATTGATGGTACAGTGGCTGCATTTGATGGCATGACACAGTGGCTGCGTTTGATGGCATGGCACAGTGGTGACAATTGATGACACAGTGGCTGCATTTGATGGCATGGCGCCCTGTGATTGGGCGTATGTGGTCATGCGTTAGCGCCGGGGGGGGGGCGAAAAACCGTTCTGCCCCGGGGGGGGGCGGGCACCGGCGCCTAATAGAGTACCGGCACCTCTTTTGGTCCACTTAAAGCACTGACTATTGGGGTGTAAAGAAATGCTTTTCATGGCTGCCCTCTCTCCTGAGTGTCCTAATCCTCATATCTTGGTGGATTTGAGATAGAATGCGACATGTAAATACCTTGTGTGCCAAGTAAAAGAATCAGAAAAGCTAAAAGGGAAATTTCTCAGCCCTCCTCGTAATGTTGGTTGTGTAACATTGGCAGCAATCTCTCCGATCACTCGCATCACTGAGTCACTTTTGGAATTTAAGCTTACACACTGTCTAGACTGCAGACTGGCATCAACGTCGTACACAGAGAAGCCCCTCCCCCTGGCACTCAGCCACTCCCTTTTATTGTAAAGTGTTGGCTGATAAACACAGAGCGACATCAGTGAGACCAACAACATCCCTCCGACATGACCCCCCTCCGCATGCTGGTCCTGATGCTGCTGCTGCTGCTGGCCATCACTCTGGTGCTTGGTATGTAGAACATTCCATCACTTATATTTACAACTCTGTGTACTGCTATTTACGTTGGATAGAACTGAACTGCAATCACAAATCTCATGCCAAATTATCAGTTTTTAATCTATCCCAAAATAAAGCTGGTAGCACAATTACATTCGTATGCAAATATCTTTGTATTATGCAAAATATGGAATATATACAAAAGTTAAAGAATATTTAGTAGAGAAAAGTAATGCATGGGATAGTTGGTAAAAACAAGGACAGGTAAATGCATTAAAACAATTCTATTTAGGTGCAAAGAAAAGGTGGCATAAAACCCACAAAACTATTTTTTTTTAATTGTTTTTGGTATAATGAAAGATCTTTAGACAACAGCAAGAAGAAAAGCAATGTACAAAAAAAAAAAAACACAAAAAGTGCTTCTTTTTAATCTCGAAAAATAGATTTTTGAACAAAATTTAAAATTTTCATTAAAGTGGGAACTCTGTATTACTTTATAGAACCGATTTCTACTCTTCTTTTTTTTTTTTTTTTTTTTGCTTTTTTTTTTTTGGCGGCTCAAATTGGAGGTATGCGTTTGTAAACTGTCACAAGTCCATTTACATCTGCCACTCCTTAGAGGTGAATGGTGGGTCCGATTGTTCTATTTGATATCATGTTATTTTACTTAGTCCTGACCTGGGAACTCTGTATCTTTTATCCCACAGCGGGCAGCAGCAAGGACACCGAGATGTCTCTCTGGATGTGTGGCAATCACCAAGGCTACTGCCGCCGCTACTGTTTTTCTCATGAGAACTTTGTGGGAGCGTTTGGCTGTCCTCGGAAATTCAGGTATCCCAATGTCTCCTTGGCTTCTAGAATAGTTTTCAAAAACAATATGTGTCTTCATTGCTTGGGTATCTGATACTATTGTGCACATTCAGGAGCTAGGAGCCAATATGTGCTAGTAGATTGGGGTCAGGCCGTTGACAGGGGAGGAGAGTTCTGATCTCTGGAAGAGAAGTAAACCTGCACAACTAAAAATCAAGATTGGATATTAGACGTGTTGCAATGGCCCAGTTGGAGCTGTTTCTCTTTGTACTAAGTGACCCCAAATGTTACTTACTATGTTCCTGTCTGTCCTGTTTGCTAAGCTCCCAGAGTTCCCATTATGTTCATTTTTTGAGTGTGAGAACAGGCTGTATAGCCACCAGCAACACACATAAAACAGCTGAAATATGCTGCATTGTATTTTTGAAAGTCAGAATTAAAGGGGTTGTAAAGGAATCCCCCCCTAAATAGCTTCCTTTACCTTAGTGCAGTCCTCCTTCACTTACCTCATCCTTCCATTTTGCTTTTAAATGTCCTTATTTCTTCTGAGAAATCCTCACTTCCTGTTCTTCTGTCTGTAACTCCACACAGTAATGTGAGGCTTTCTCCCTGGTGTGGAGAAAGCCTTTTGAGGGGGGGAGGGGGTGAGCAGGAGAGTCAGGACGCCCACTAACACAAGTCCTTTCTCTGCAAAGTAGAGAGTGTCCTGACACTCCTGATCACCCCCTCCCCCTCAAGAGGCTTTCTCCACACCAGGGAGAAAGCCTTGCATTACGGAGGTGAGTTACAGACGAAAGAACGGGAAGTGAGAATTTCTCAGAAGAAATAAGGACATTTAAATGCAAAATGGAAGGATGAGGTAAGTGAAGGAGGACTGCACTGAGGTAAAGGAAGCTATTTAGGGGGGAAAAAATAAATCCTTAACAACCCCTTTAAAGGGGTTGTAAACCATGATGTTTTTTCACCTTAACCACTACCTGACGGCCGTACGACTTTGTACGGCTGCAGGGTGGTTCTACTTCTCTGGGAGGCCGTGTTTTCACGCCCTCCGCTCCTCCAGACCACTGGGTGGCGCACGAGCGCTGCCGTTGGCGCACGCGTGCCCGCCGCATCGCTAAGATACCGATGCGCATGCCTGGCGGCCGCTATGTCTGCCAGTCACTCGCGATCGGCGGCTACAGGGACAAGACGTGTGTGTGTGTGTGTGTGTGTGTGTGTGTGTGTGTGTGTGTGTGAACACACAGATCCATGTCCTGTCAGGGGAGAGAGGAGACCGATCTGTGTCCCTTGTACATAGGGACATCGGTCACCTCCCCCAGTCACCCCCCTCCCTCCCCCCACAGTTGGAACACAATTCAGGGTACACGTTTTAACCTTTCTCACCCCCTAGTGTTATCCCCTTCAATACCAGTCACATTTATACAGTAATTAGTGCATATTTATAGCACTGATCGCTGTATAAATGTGAATGGCGCCAAAAATGTGTCAAGTGTCCGATGTGTCCGCCATAATGTTGCAGTCACGAAAAAAAAAACACGCTGGCCTATTTATTATAGCAACAAGTAAAAAATATTGTGTGTTTTTCAAAATTGTCACTCTATTTTTGTTTATAGCGCAAAAAATAAAAACCGCAGAGGTGATCAAATACCACCAAAAGAAAGCTCTATTTGTGGGGAAAAAAGGACGCCAATTTTGTTTGGGACGACCGCGCAATTGTCAAAGTGATGCAGTGCCAGAAGCTGAAATTTCACCTGGTCAGGAAGGGAGTATACGTGCCCAGTAAGAAAGTGGTTAAAGGGGTTGTAAAGGTTCGTTTTTTATTTTCTAAATCGGTTCCTTTAAGCTAGTGCATTGTTGGTTCACTTACCTTTTCCTTCCATTTCCCTTCTAAATGTTTTTTTTCTTTGTCTGAATTTCTCACTTCCTGTTCCTCCTCTGTAAGCTGTTCTGGCTGACTAACCCCCATGGATGATGGAGGGCAAGCTTACTGAGGAGAAACAGGAAGTGAGAAATTCAGACAAAGAAAAAAAAAATTTAGAAGGGAAATCGAAGGAAAAGGTAAGTGAACCAACAGTGCACTAGCTTAAAGAAATCTATTTAGAAAACAAAAAACAAAGCTTTACAACCCCTTTAATGCATCCTATGTCAAAATGTAGAGTATAAGATTTCCTATCATCTGTGCCCAGTCTTGCCACACAGAGTTAATCCAGATCTGAGTAATCCTCTTTTTTATGTTCAGTGAAAATGAACAGCCTTCCAGATAAAACCCTGACTAAATAAAAGTCAGTTTTCTCTCTTCTTGCTTTGAGTGACAGGTTATTTACATATCTAGCTTGGACATGTTATGTTTTGTTTATCATAACATGAGGTGATATAACATCATAACACATCCTAGTAATATACAATGAACTTTGGATCACCTCTTGTTATGATAAACATGTCCAAGCTAGATATGTAAATAACCTGTTACTGAAAGCAAAAACAGAGAAACTGACTTTATAATTTGGCAAGTTTTTATCTGGAATTCTGTTAATTTGCACTGAACTTTAAAAGAGGATTACTCAGCGCTGGATTAACTCTGTGGCAAGACTGGGCACATATGATAGGAAATCTTATACTCTACATTGTGACATCCACTTTAAGGTGAAAAAATACCTTGCTGTGTCTGCCCCCCCAAGCCCCCGTTTAACTTACCTGAGCCCCGAATTTCCGAGGGTGCGCAATCCCACAACGTTCTCTCCATGGTTGATTGGCTCCTCATTAGATAGATTGATAGCAGCGCAGCTATTGGCTATGCACGCTGAGTGTATAACACGGGAGCGCGCCTGCAAGATAACTCCCTCGGGAGAGAGCTTCCCAGAGGGGGCTAGCTCTCACGAGGAGGAGCCAAGAGCCACCGCGGGACCCTAGAAGAGGATGATTGGGGCCACTCTGTGCAAAACGAACTGCACAGTGAAGGTAAGTATGATATGTTGTTTAAAAAGGAAAAAAAAACTAACCCATAGTATCACTGTAAGGCAAATTAAGTGGACTTTATGCTTTTAGAAAATTTTCTTAAGTTTGCAAGACAAATTACTGATTTGAAATGCTCTGTGTGTTAGATGGACATTATCAGCATAATTTCACCCCCTGGCCTACTATATTTCTTGGTGATGATGGCAATTTTGGTCAAAGTTCAAGGTTCCCTCGTCGCCACCAGGCAGTCTCTTTTCTGCTGCTTACTTTCTTTCAGTTGTGGTCAAAGAAATTATTGGACCTTTTGAAGCTGTTATATCTAAGGTACAAAAGGTGGTGGATAACTGTTGACTCTTTCCTAAAAAAAATATTGAATTGCAGAGAATTCAGCAAAAATGTGTCAGGAAGAGTTGTCACTGAATCAGAGTCCCTGGTGCAAAGAGCAGGGCCGTCTTTAATATTGATTGGACCCTGGGCAAACATTTCTCTGGTTCCGCCCCCCTCCAGCCAGGCATAGCAGCACTCTGGAGCCTCACCCTTTACTCTACTAACACTGGCTGCCGCTGCCCTGTTATCTGGGCCAGGCCACCACTCTCGTTGGCCCTTTACACTGTTCATTTACCGTCGGGCTGCTGCTGATTGGTCTCCCAGGGTGGAGGCTGCATGTGTTGTGTGTCCGCATATTGCGGAGTGTACATGCTGGAAAGCAAAACCTGGGAAAATTATTTGTGAGCAGCGTGGGCTCAAGGGGCAGCTGCTTTGGGCCCCACAACAATGACTGGGCCCGGGGCAGCTTCCCTTTTGCCCCGCATTAAAGATGGCTCTGGCAAAGAGCGATGGCTTACCTAAATCTCCCTTCCACTAAACCACCTTGAGACACGAATAATACCCCCAACATTAATCTTACTTCAAGTCCTCCTAACCCTCCCATAACATTAATACTGATCTACCCTGTGATCCTCACTTTGTACCATCGAGTAACCTTCCTTGTAACCTTCACACTGACCTACCCTGTGATCCTCATGCTGTACCATCCAGTAACCTTCCTTGTAACCTTCATACTAACCTAGCCTGTAACCCATACAGTGTGCCATCTTGTAACCTTAATACTAACACTCCTAGAGACCTTTACAGCAAACCTCCATATAATTCTAACACTGACCCTTTCTGTATCCCTCATATGAAACTTTTCTGTAACCTTTACACTAATCCCTGGTAAGCCTTACACTAACCCTCCCTGTAACCCTTCTTATAAACCTAACACTGTTTCTTTCTGTAATCCTTATAGGAACCCTCCCTGTAACCTGAACCCTAACACCCCTAAACCCTCAAACTAACCCTCCCTGTAACCTTAACCCTAACACCCCTAAACCCTCAAACTAACCCTCCCTGTAACCTTAACCCTAACACCCCTAAAACCCTCAAACTAACCATCCCTGTAACCTTAACCCTAACACCCTCAAACTAACCCTCCCTGTAACCTTAACACAAACCCTTTCTTTACCCCAAAACTAGCCCCTCCTAATACCCTTACTGACAACTTTTTCTGTAATTCGAACACTAGCCCAACCTGTAACCCTAACCCTAATTCTTCCTACAACCCTAACACCGACTTGACCTGTAATCCTTACACTAATCCTCCCTGTAACACTTCCTATAAACCCAACACTGACCCTTTCTCTAACCCTTATAGGAACCCTCCCTGTAACCTTGACCCCAAGACCCCTAAAACCCTCAACACTAACCCTCCCTGTATCCTTAACCCTAGGGTTGTCCCGATACCACTTTTTTTGGACCGAGTACAAGTACCGATACTTTTTTTCACGTAATCGCCGATACCGAATTCCGATACTTTTTTTAAAACGTGTCCCCCACATATTGCAGCCGTGTCCCCCACATATTGCAGCCATGTCCCCCACATATTGCAGCCATGTCCCCCACATTGCAGCCATGTCCCCCCCACCTGATGATGATGCCACCGCCGTATTTACAAAGCCGCCGCCGTGAACATTATAGACAGTGCCTTTCAATAGCTATTTTCCCTGCCGCGCGCCATGTTAACCTCCCTGGCGGTATTCCCGAGCGTGACTCGGGGTTAACATTCAGTGCCAGAAGCGGTAACCCCGAGTCACGCTCGGGGTGCATTTTTTTTTTTCCCCCAAAAATTCCTGGCGATCCGGCGGGGGTTTCCCGCTGGATCGCCGGTCAGACTAGCCTCCCTGGCGGTCTTCACGTGTGTGGCACGGGGTGAGATTTTTAAGCTAATATCGGTAACCCCGTGCCACACACGCGCTTACCTCGCTGGATGCAGAAAAAGTTTACTTACCTTTTCTCTGCGATCCAGCGATGAATCCCCGCAGTACACGGCGGGCGGATGTCCGCCTGATGCTGTGTGTTCCGCCGATTCCCTTCCCTGCGAGCGTCGCGACGTAGGGGGGGGAACGGCGCCAAATTTAAAAAAGTAAACAAACACTATACATACAGTACACTGTAATCTTATAGATTACAGTACTGTATGTAAAAAATACACACCCCCCATGTCCCTAGTGGTCTGCCCTGTACACTACATGTCATTTTGTATAATAAAAACTTTTCTTTCTCCCTGCAAACTGTAGATTGCCCATAGCAACCAAAAGTGTCCCTTTATGGCAAAAATTGTTTTAGAGCAGCTAAAAAACAGCGATAATAAATCAGAATCACTTGCAGAATTTAGCGATAGCGATTTATGGGGAAATTCGTCATAAAAAAAAAAAAAAAATGACAGCAAAAATTCTGCAACTGAGCAAATTTCAGTGATTTTGATTTGATTACATTATTGAATAATTTTTACTATAATTATATTATCATTTGTGATCATTTTTTATAATTATTTATTATATTATAATTTTTAATTAAAAAAAAAAAAAAAAATCATACCCGGGATGCCTATTAGACTCTTGTTTGAATAGATTTAAGTGAGTTATTCCTAAGAATTACAAGCCTACAGTATAAAACGCCAAATTCCCTTGCAAATAATGGTACCGCTTTTAGCACCTAAAATCTTAAAGAATCATACCGCCAGGGAGGTTAAGGACCCTCCCTCTTGCTCGGGATTGGACAGATCCGAGAAAGGGGGAGTGTCTATACACGCGCAGCGGGAAAACAGCTATTCAAAGGTGCCTATAATGTTGATGGCGGCGGCTTTGTATATACGGCGGCAGGGTCGGATTCGCTTATGCGACGTTGGCGGCGGGGGCGGCGGGGGGGGGGGGGGAGTATTCTATTTGGGTATCGGGTATTTGCGGGAGTACAAGTACTCCCGCAAATACTCGGTATCGGTACCGATACTAGTATCGGTATCGGGACAACCCTACTTAACACAAACCCTTTCTTTACCCCAAAACTAGCCCCTCCTAATACCCTTACTGACAACTTTTTCTGTAATTCTAACACTAGCCCAACCTGTAACCCTAACACTAATCCTTCCTACAACCCTAACACTGACTTGACCTGTAATCCCTACACTAGCCCTCCCTGTAACCCTTCCTATAAACGTAACATTGATGCTTTCTGTAACGCTTATATGAACCCTCCCTGTAACCTTAACCCTAACACCCCTAAAACCCTCAACACTAACCCTCCCTGTAACCTTAACACAAACCCTTTCTTTACCCCAAAACTAGCCCCTCCTAATACCATTACTGACAACTTTTTCTGTAACTCTACCACTATCCCAACCTGTAACCCTAGCACTAATCCTTCCTACATCCCTAACACTGACTTGACCTGTAATCCTTACACTAATCCTCCCTGTAACCTTCGCAGTAACTCTCCTTAAAGTTATACTAAACACACAGGGCCAGATTCATCGAGCCGCGCATAAAGTTGTGGCGGCGTAACTTTTCTTATTTACGTTACGCCGCCGTAACTTAACATGCAAGTGCTGTATTCACAAAGCACTTGCGTGTTAAGTTGCGGCGGCGTAGCGTAAATTGGGCGGCCTAATTCAAAATAGGCGGGTAGGGGCGTCTCCTATTTAAATTAGGCGCGTCCACGCGCCGAACGTACTGCGCATGCCCCGGCCATAGAAAAAACCCAGTGCGCATGCTCCAAATCTCGTCGCTACTTGTCAATGAAAGCGACGTAAACGTAACTTACGCCAGACCCATTCTGAATCGACTTACGCAAACGACGAAACTCACGTCCAATACGATGAGGTCACGACGTCCATACTTAACATAGGATGCGCCTGCTTTTGGCAGCTTTATCTTTACGCCAAGAAAACCCTTATGTAAACGGCGTAAAGTGACTGCGTCGGGCCCGCGTACGTTCGGTAATTGCCGTATCTCGCTGATTTACATATTCTCGGCGTAAATCAGCGAGAACGCCCCCGGCGGCCATTTTAAAACTGCATTTAAGATCCGACGGTGTAATACAATTACGCCTGTCGGATCTTTGCTGCAAACCGGCGTATCTTGTTTTCTGCATACAGAAAACGGATAAGCCGGCGCAAAGTGTAAGTTATGCCGGCGTATCACTGATACGCCGGCATAACTCTACCTGAATCTGGCCCACGCTGTTTCATTTACATTGTCCTATTTCTGTATATGGATGATAGCACTGTAATTATTTTAATTAAAAAAAAAAAAATCCTACTTACCTTTTTCCTAATTGATATACAGCTGTCACATGACCCAGCTCTTTCCCAGCCTGTCTGCAGGGAAACATAAGCAGGAGGAGCTTCTAGTCCTCTGCTGCTAGTCACATGTTAAAAAATAAATAAACATTCTTTACAGAGTAGAAATAAAAAATTCATATCAATAAACTGTTTTAAATCTTCGTAGGAATATATATTTAAAGTGGATGTAAACACAACATTTTAATTTTTGTTGCTGTCACAATGTTAAAGTAAAAGATTTCCTATCATCTGTGCCCAGTCTTGCCACAAAGAGTTAATCCAGCTCTAAGCAATGCTTTTTCTTTTTTAGTGAAATAAAAGGACCCTTACATATCTCATGCACTAGCCTGGAGACGGGCATTATTTTTTAATTCCCACCCCCACTCCTTTTCTGAAGTCATGTGGTTACTTTTCTGGATTTTGACTGGATATTGGTTATCATAACAGGATTTAGTGTAAGGGATACACAGGACAAAATGCATGTTGACAAGGGAAATGTAGAGGTGGACGGGGAGTCTACTGACATCACGACTCCACAGAGCTCCAGACAACAGATCCACCCACAGAATCTGCATTTTTTCAGTTCTTATAACAGACAGAGGGGAGACATTTGACAGGTAAGGATACATGCAGGAGGCATCTATATCCTTATAGATCAGCACTATGGCAGTAGTTTAGAAAGGATGAGAGTGGCTTTACATCCACTTTAAAATCAATTCTTCATTATTTTGTGGAAATAACATGGTGTGGGCAGGTTCCTGCCAGTCGCAGGCTGTGCCACGCCCCTCCAGCCTGTGTCTTAGAATAAGAGGGAGGTGAAGCCTCTATTAATCTACATATAATATCCCAGGAGGGAGGGAGTGGGCTGTCATTTACCACTGTGTATAGCCCACATGTGTGACTCTATAGTCACATGGGCTGCTCAGATGTGATGGGGAGGAAATGCTCAACATAGAAACTTGCTGAAAACTGAGCATGTGCAGAGCTGCCACCACAGCTGCCAAATCCCTAGCTGAATTGCGGACATGAACAGAAGGGGGAGATATAGAGTAGCAGGATCAACCAGGTTTTAGCAGAATACAGAAAACTAATCCCATAGTGACTGAGTATGAACAGCATGTAATACACCATTTATTGAGAGTTTTTTGGGTGTGGGTTTAGTGACACTTTAATGCTGTGTGCTAAATTCTTCTGTTTTGGAAAAAGTATCAAATTGGAATATGCTCTGTGGTGGTAATATGTAATTCCTTGTTGTTTTAGATGCTGTGTTCCTGGGACCTAACTGAGTATTGAATCTGCTCCAGCAAAAGACAGCTATGATTACTGCTCCAGTACGAGGTGTTTAATAATTCTGCACCGGCAAAAAAGTGAAATACCGGAAGACAAGATCAAGAAGTCCCATCCACTGACCACACTATGGCTTCGCTATCTTCTCCTCTATCCAATGCAATGTCCACTTTACAATCCCTCCATAATGTGAATACATCTTGTACTGTTTCCATGCTGTAAACTGTAGTAAACGTTATTTATTCTAAACCATGCTATGTCATTTTTTGACAGTTGTCTATTAGTTTTTCAATAGATTTTAGTCTTCATGTCAGGAATAACTTCTTATTATCAAGACACATGATATTGTCAAAAGTATTGGGACACCTGTCTTTACACACATGAACTTTAATGGCATCCCAGTCTTAGTCTGTAGGGTTCAGTATTGAGTTGGTCCACCCTTTGCAGTTATAACAGCCTCAACTCTTCTGGGAAAAGCAGCAAAACAAATACTCTTGCGCACAAATGCATTCACGATCCAAAGTTCAGAATGGATATTATCTCAGGCTTTGCTGCCCTCCAGGATAGGGGTATCCTAGCAGTCAAAGAGAGAATAGAAAAAAAGAGGACACACCAGCCTTGTGCATTATCCTTGGATATATTTATTAAAATGGAAAGTATTAAAAAACTCTTCTGGGAAGTCTGTCTGCAAGGTTTAGGAGTCAGGACTCTGTGCAGGCTTGTCAAGTTCCTCCACCCCAAACTCGCTCATCCATGTCTTTATGGACCTTGCTTTGTGCCCAAACCTGCTAGGATAACCTGTAGTGTATACTCTATGCTGTTTTTTTAAATTTGTCTTCTAAATACCTTCTTCTTACTCACTGACCAACAGTCACGTGACTGCATGTCACCAGTGGAGGTGCGTCCATAGTGGGCGCAGGAGCGCCGCTCCCTCTCTCCTGCACCGTCACTCAACAATACATAGATTCATGCATTGTCGCCGCTGCCCACTATTCAGGTGGCCGGCACCCTGTTGAGCACTGCGATGGATGTGTTTTGGAAGTGTCTATCAGAGCCAGCGGCTCTGATAGGCTTCCCGATTACAGCCTGTGGGCTTTAATCGGCTTCCAAATGGTTAACCAGAGGGTGCACAGGGTGTGCGTTCCCTGGTTAACACTGACACGCGTCTCAGCCAATCAGGTTCACCGTCTCTGGTTCCTGGTCACCTGATTGGCTGAAGCGACATCGAGGGCGGGAGAAGACATTGAGGGAACGTGGAGGAGGATGGCTGACCCCGAGAAAGGTAAGTGCCGGGGGGGGGGGCAATCTGGCGGCATTTGAGGGGGCAAACTGGCAGCAATTGATGGGCACAGTGGCGAAAATTGATGGGCATAGTGGTGACAATTGATGGGCACAGTGGCGACAATTGATGGACACAGTGGTGACAATTGATGGGCACAGTGGTGACAATTGATGAGCACAGTGGTGACAATTGATGGGCACAGTGGTGACAATTGATGGGCACAGTGGTGACAATTGATGGGCACAGTGGCGCTGCAATTTGTTTTTGTTTTTCATTTGTTTGCACCCCCAAAAAAATTTGAGCACCAGCCGCTACTGCCCTTCACTCTCTTCCTCCGATGTATACACTACAGAGGGAGGTCAAATGACCGCCTGGCAAACTTTAGATCTAAACCTAGAGATCTCGAGACCTCCCTCCCTCCCTACATCAGTGAGATGATCATGAAGAATGAATAAGGTATTTAGAAGATGAATTAAAAAAAACGGCATACAGTATATACTACAGGACAGGTTATACTAGCAGTGCAGTGGGGCTGCCAGTGCTTGTGTGCACTGCCTTAACCACTTAAGTCCCGGACCATATTGCTGGTCAATGACCAGGCCACTTTTTGCGATTCGGCACTGCGTCGCTTTAACTGACAATTGCGTGGTCGTGCGACGTGGCTCCCAAACAAAATTGGCATCCTTTTTTTCCCACAAGTAGAGCTTTCTTTTGGTGGTATTTGATTTTTTACTTTTTGCAAAAGTAAATTTCCCCCAAATTCCTCAGTTTAGGCCGATACGTATTCTACACATTTTTCATTAAAAAATAAGCGTTTTACGTGTGAATTGCTACTATGTTTTGTATTGAACCTTTTCGAAATAAAAAAATGTTATTTGAAAAAAAAAAAGCCTTTATTGATTGGTTTGCGTAAAAGTTATAGGGCTAGATTCACATACACTTAATATTCCGCTGCGTAATCAAAATACTCTACGCTGCCGTATTTTACCAGGCTCTACACCGAGTTCTGGTAGATTTTTGCCCGTACGCTACGGCGGCGTAGTCCATTTCTCGCCGCGTAATCGAAATACGCGATTAGGGGGCGTGAAGCATTTAAATTAAGCGCGTCCCCGTGGCGATCGAACTGCGCATGCTCCGTTCAGAAATTTCCCGCCGTGCATTGCGCGAAATCACGTTGTTACGTCATTCGTTGTTTGAGTAGCGTCGTTTACGAACATTCCTACTCCCGGACGACTTACGTAAAAAATAATAAAAGACGTCGGAAAACGTAGAAATTCGACGCGGGAACGACGGCCATACTTAACACGGGCTAGTATAGTGTTACGCAAAAAAAAGATGACTAAAGGTGCCGTAAGAGATTGCGAATGAAGATCGTAATTTTGGGGATCGCCGGCAAAAGCTCATTTGCATACCCCGACGCGGAAAACGACGGGAAGCCCACCCAGTGGCCGCAATTTTATTGCAGCGTAGATCCGAAGGCGTACGAAGGCGCAGCGTAGATCCGAAGGCGTACGAACACGTAATCCAGTCGAATTAAAGCCCGCAGCTGTCTATTCATGGTTTGAAGTTTTCGACTAGCTAAAAAACGCGCGTAATTTTAAATTACTCCAGTCTAACACCAGTTAGACAGGAGTAAGGGCTCTGTGAATCTGGCCCATAGCGTTTACAAAATAGGGGATAGTTTTTTATGGCATATTTATTAATATTTATTTTTTTACTAGTAATGGTGGCGGTCAGCGATTTTTTCTTATCGGTACTGCGACATTATGGCGGACACTTCGGACACTTTTGACACATTTTTGGGACCATTGGCATTTTTATGTGTCTTCTAACTGAAGGGGGGGTGGGACTGACATGGGGAAATGACAAATTGCTGTTCATACATTGTATGAACAGACGATGGGTCATTCTCCCGCCCCCCCCCCCCCCGACAGGACCGGGAGCTGTTTACACACACAGCTCCCGGTTCTCGCTCTGTAACAAGCGATCGCGGGTGCACAGCAATGATCGCGCCCGACAGGCACCCGCGGAACCAGGGGCAAACGGGCGCCCCTATTGGTTAAACGGCAAGATGATGTATAGCTACGTGATCTCGCCCAGCCGAGACAACCTGCCGCCGTGTTATACGGCGGCTGGTCGGCAAGTAGGTAACAACCCTTTTAAACGATTGACATTTATTTAAAAATTGTACTTTACATTTTTTAAACATTTTCATTCACATAGCATAAAATATTAAAAAAAAATAGCTGATTACCGTTTTAGATGCTCTTTTCTGATAACTCTAGCACTGAAAACCCTGCTTAGTTTTCTTTGTTTATGACCGTACAGTACAAGGGGAGCCGTGCTTCCCAGAATTAACCCTGACTGTACTGTGCTTTACCACTTGTAAACTAGATTTGAACACAGTCCATCCTAACAAAGAGTTAGGGCCCATTCAGTCACTTTTTTTTTGCATTAAAAGTAGGTTATATGGGTTCCAATGGCATAGTTCACATCAGTGCAGTGCGTTTCAGTGCTTTTCAATTCCCCCAAAAAAGTACAACTTGCTGGGTTTTTTTTTCTGCACAGAGCTGTACAAATAGGGTCAGTAGTCAGCGGATCTCACCATCTGCTGCACCTACTACGCAGACTCACTCCTTTTATTCCCAAGGAAGACATAGCGGTCGTGGTGGGAGCGATTGTAAACTCCAGACTGGACTATGCAAATGCCCTTTACCTCGGACTCCCCAAGTACCAAATCGCTCGTCTTCAAGTCGTTCAAAATACGGCGGCCAGACTTGTGACTGGGAAAAAACCCTGGGAATCAATCTCACCTTCGCTGAGAACCCTTCACTGGTTACCAGTAAAAGACAGAATCACCTTTAAAGCACTCTGGCTAACGCATATGTGTATCCATGGGAATGCTCACCATTATCTATGCGAAAAAATAAAAGCTCACAATCCCAATCGTATTCTGCGATCCACCAATCAAAATCTGCTTCAGATACCGAAAGCCAGATACAAGTCCAAAGGAGACAGGAGATTCGCTGTCCAAGGTCCCAGACTATGTAATGTCTTACCAGCCAGCATTCGGTTGGAGGAGAACCACTTAGTCTTCAGGAGAAAGATCAAGACTCATCTCTTTTGATTTCAAAGGAGACAGGAACAACAAGCGCCCAGAGGCGATTTACTTCGCATGTGCCGCGCTATATAAGTTTTCATTCATTCATTCATTTATACTGGAAGCAGTAAACGGCATCATAAATCGAAAATGCACCAGAACCTAGTACACTGAAAAATAAAACTGCAAAAAATCATCTGGAAAGCACCTGGAAACGCAACAAAAATGCACCGGAATACATAAAAACACGCATGCAGAAACGCATCCAGAACCTGTAGCAAAAGGTCCCACACTCAGCTTAAGTGCTGTCCTCCTATACCAATTCCTCCCAGTCTGAATATAGATATCAGATATTCCAACCACTATCAACAACAAACAAGACAATACTCATTTGATTTCTGAACATGAACTCTTTATTTGAACAAGAATACGTCTTATATATAGTTAGAGGAGGTTCCCCCCCCCTCCTGCTCATATTACTCTAACAATACACCTGTAACCAGAAACATAAATTAACATGAGCTAATTAAGGAATCCCTTAAGGCTGGGTTCACACTGGTACGACAAACTCTCTGACATTGGGAGCTCATTTCGCATGACGTTTCCCTATGAGAGCCGTTTTAACTGGTCCAACACAAGTCGGCCCGACTTTGAAAATGCTCCCTGTACTACTTTGGTCCGACTTTGATCCTACTTCAGCCCATGGAATATCATTAAAGTAGGATCCTTGTCCTTACCAACTGTCTTGTGACATCCGACATTGTGATTACAGCAGCAGTAAAATGAATTTATTTCACACTGGGATTGTTTTGATTGGTCAAAGAACAAGTCAGACTATCACAAAGATCAAAGGAGTATCCTGTTCATTCAAGTCAGATGGATGTAGGACCGATGTGGGACTGATGTCTTAGAGCAAATTAGGATTAGGAATGTATTCAAATATGTCACACACCTTGTTCAGATATGTTAAAAAATAGTTCTCCTTTTACTTAAATTATTTACTGCCTCTTTGTCCTGCTGCTCTGGTGGCAAAATATTACTTACAATTATGTTGGATGTTCTAAAAGCACAGTAAGTTCAGGAAGAGTTCTGGCATATCAGGAGATAGAGCTGATTCAGGAGGAATTGAAATAAATTTGAGCCATGCACGGTCAGAATGACCTTATTGCCCACTCCCACAGTCTTCCTAAATACCAGGGTCATCATGTACAAGCCAGACCAGTAGGACCAGTTGTGGCTCTTCTCACATTCTGAGACCAGAGGAGAGCACGGGAGAGTGGACTAAATGGAGAAGAGTGCCACCTGTCATAGAAATGAAGAATAAGGTAAGTATTTCTCTACTTTACACCTCCTAAACAAGCATTTAATCGTTGCTATCCATGGGGAGGGAGCCACAAACGACTTATATTTAATGGATGCTCAAAGTTCAGCTTTCATCCAACCTCTAAATCAGACGTTCTAATCAAAGGGCCAATTCACTGACCTTTGGACCGGAGAAGGGCCAGTCTGTGGCCAATGGGAAGGGAACATGCTCTGGTGTAAGTGGTACACAGGCGTAAATGTCTCATCGCTGGTGTCAATGACAGGAATAGTGGCTCATCTTCGAAGTAAGTGGAATAGTAGAATAGCGCTACAGCATTGGTGTCAGAAAAAGCAATAGTGCCCCATTGTTGCTGTCAACAGGGGGAAATAGTGCCCCATCATTTGTATCAGTGAGAGGAACAGTACCCCATCCTTGTTGTCAGGGGAAGGAGTAGTGCTTCATCATTGGTGTCAATGGAAGAAATAGTCCCCTTTATTGATGTCAGTGTAAGAGATAGTGTTTCATCATTGGTTTCACTAGAAGGAATAGTGCCTCATTGTTGGGGTAATAAAAGGGACAATGAACAATCAATAGGGTCAGTGGAAAGAATTGTGCCCCATCATTGGTGTCAGGCAGAATACTGCCTCGTTATGGCTGTAAGTAGGAGGAATATTGCCCAAGCATTTGTGTCAGTGGATGGAATAGTGTCCCATTATTGGTGTCTATGGAAGGAATAGTGCTCCATCATTTTTGTCAGTGTAAAGAGCAGAGCCCTATCATTGGTGTCAGTGTAAAGAGCAGAGCCCTATCATCGGTGTCAGTGTAAAGAGCAGAGCCCTATCATCGGTGTCAGTGTAAATAGCAGAGCCCTATCATCGGTGTCAGTGTAAAGAGCAGAGCCCTATCATCGGTGTCAGTGTAAATAGCAGAGCCCTATCATCGGTGTCAGTGTAAAGAGCAGAGCCCTATCATTGGTGTCAGTGAAAGGAATTCTGCCCTATCCTTGGGGTCACTAGTGCCAGTGTAAGGTTTATCAAACCATCATTTATATCGGTGGAAGGAATAGGGCTTCATCATTGGTGTCAGTGGAAAGAATATTGCCCCATAGTTGGTGCCAGTAGGATTAATAGTGCCCAATCATTGGTGTCAATGGAAGAAACCGTGCCCCATCAATGGTGACAGCAGGAGGAAATAGTTCACCCTTCATTAATGTCAGCAAAACAAACATTGTTACATCATTGGTGTCAATGGAAGGAATGGTGCCCCAAAGTTGGTGTCAGTGGAAAGAATAGTGCCCCATTGTTAGTCAGTGGAAGGAATAGCACCCATCACTGGCATCAGTGTGTATAACAGTTCCCTATCATTGGTGTCAGCAAAAGGGATTTGTGCCCCATCATTTGCGTTAGCAGAAGGATTAATAAACCACTGTCTATGTGAGCAGGGGGAATAGTTCCTGTTGCTGTTAGTAGGAGAAATATTATCCCATTGTTGTTAGTAGAAGGTACAGTGCCCCATTATTAATGTCTATGGAAGGAATAGTACCCCATAATTGTCGCTCGAGTGAAGAAAAAGTCCCCATCATTGGTGTCAGTGGAAGGAATTATGCCCTGTTCTTGCTGTCAGTGGAAGGATTAGTAAACCATCATTTATACTGTTGGAAGGAATAGTCCCCCATCATTGGGTTTCAGTGTAAGGCACTGTGCCCCATCATTGGGATTACTTGTGCCCCAGAATTGATATCAGTGGAAGAATAGTGCCCCATTGCTGTGGTCAGTTGCAGGAATAGTGTAATTTGTGTCAGTGGGATAAATAGTGTTCTATCATTAATTTCAGTAGAAAGAATAGTGCCCCATGATTTGTGTTAGTGGGTGGAAGTACTCTATGACTGATGTCAGTGGGAGGAAGTACTCTATGACTGATGTCAGTGGGAGGAAGTACTCTATGACTGATGTCAGTGGGAGGAAGGACTCTGTGACTGATGTCAGTGGGTGGAAGTACTCTATGACTGATGTCAGTGGGTGGAAGTACTCTATGACTGATTTCAGTGGGAGGAAGTACTCTATGACTGATGTCAGTGTGTCAGTGGGAGGAAGTACTCTATGACTGATTTCAGTGGGAGGAAGTACTCTATGACTGATGTCAGTGTGTCAGTGGGAGGAAGTACTCTATGACTGATGTCAGTGGGAGGAAGTACTCTATGACTGATGTCAGTGGGAGGAAGGACTCTATGACTGATGTCAGTGGGAGGAAGGACTCTATGACTGATGTCAGTGGGTGGAAGTACTCTATGACTGATGTCAGTGGGTGGAAGTACTCTATGACTGATGTCAGTGGGAGGAAGTATTCTATGACTGATGTCAGTGTGTCAGTGGGAGGAAGTACTCTATGACTGATGTCAGTGGGTGGAAGTACTCTATGACTGATGTCAGTGGGAGGAAGTATTCTATGACTGATGTCAGTGGGAGGAAGTACTCTATGACTGATGTCAGTGGGAGGAAGTACTCTATGACTGATGTCAGTGGGAGGAAGTACTCTATGACTGATGTCAGTGGGTGGAAGTACTCTATGACTGATGTCAGCGGGAGGAAGGACTCTATGACTGATGTCAGTGGGTGGAAGTAATCTATGACTGATGTCAGTGGGAGGAAGTACTCTATGACTGATGTCAGTGAGAGGAAGTACTCTATGACTGATGTCAGTAGGAGGAAGTACTCTATGACTGATGTCAGTAGGAGGAAGTACTCTATGACTGATGTCAGTGTGTCAGTGGGAGGAAGTACTCTATGACTGATGTCAGTGGGAGGAAGTACTCTATGACTGATGTCAGTGGGTGGAAGTACTCTATGACTGATGTCAGCGGGAGGAAGGACTCTATGACTGATGTCAGTGGGTGGAAGTAATCTATGACTGATGTCAGTGGGAGGAAGTACTCTATGACTGATGTCAGTGAGAGGAAGTACTCTATGACTGATGTCAGTAGGAGGAAGTACTCTATGACTGATGTCAGTAGGAGGAAGTACTCTATGACTGATGTCAGTGTGTCAGTGGGAGGAAGTACTCTATGACTGATGTCAGTGGGAGGAAGTACTCTATGAGTGATGTCAGTGTGTCAGTGGGAGTAAGTACTCTATCACTGATGTCAGAAGAGGAAGTACTCTATGACTGATGCCAGTGGGAGGAACAATGCTGCAAACGCCAGTTAAAGGCAAGCAAAGGGCACATCCAGGCCATGGGCTGCAGTTTGGAGACCACTGCTGTAATATATTGTATTTGTTATGAAGGAAAGAAGTAGTGAAAAAAGGCCATTGAGGATTTAACCAATTGTTTTATTGCTTATTTACTCACTTGCATAATTCCTGGAACTGGGGTCATGACACAGGGTGTGTACTTCACCTAAATACTTTGTGCTTCTTACTCATCTCAGAAAATTGAGAGGTATGGACTACCTGGAGGCAAACATTTATGTTTTTTTTTTCTTTTTTAAATAAATGGAGTGTCTCTTTGCTGCCATCTCATGTCTATTCTCATTTTTAGACACTTGGCATTAAATCAACAACATCATGTGACCCGTTCGCCTGTATTGATATTTGTAATTCAGTTTTTGTGTTCCAAGCTTGTGTATGAATTGATAAATCCCCTTTAATCTGTTTACTTGGCCAGAGATTCATTCAGCAGTGAACGAGAATCCCAGCATAATGCCTATCGAGTTCTACTACTCCAGAATTCCAAGCTGGAGCACCAAAACCTTGGTTTGAGAGTAACTTGATGTGAGAGCGTTTTGCAAGACAAGCAAAATGTTTTAATAAATTTTGCCTTGATATACAAGCGATGTCTTGATATAAGAGTAGTGTCATGTCACACCGGAGTATAAAAAAAAAGAGCTGAGCCTCTAAGAGTAGCAATATGGTTACATTTAATTAACCACTTAAGACCCGGACCATTATGCAGGTAAAGGACCTGGCCAGTGTTTGCGATTCGGCACTGCGTCGTTTTAACTGACATTTGTGCGGGCGTGCGACGTGGCTCCCAAACAAAATTGGCGTCTATTTTTCCCCACAACTAGATTTTTCTTTTGGTGGTATTTGATCACCTCTGCGTTTTTTATTTTTTGCACTATAAACAAAAATAGAGTGACAACTTTTAAAAAAAAATGCAATATTTTAAACTTTTTGCTATAATGAATATACCCAAAAAAAGATATAAAAAACATTTTTTTTTCTCAGTTTAGGCCAATATGTATTCTTTTACCTATTTTTGGCACAAAAAAAAAATCACAATAAGCGTTTATCGATTGGTTTGCGCAAAATTTATAGCGTTTACAAAATAGGGGATAGTTTTATGGCATTTTTATTCAAATCTTTTTTTTTTTTTTTACTACTAAGGGTGGCGATCAGTGATTTTTTTTCGTGACACTGACATGGCGGCCACATCGGACAATTTTGACACATTTTTGGGACCATTATCATTTTCACAGCGAAAAGTGCTATAAAAATGCACTAATTACTGTAAAAATGACAATGACAACCCCCTTTAGGGGTTGAGTGTGACCTAATGTGTGTTTCTAACTGTAGGGGGGCGGGGCTGGACGTGTGACATCAGTGATTGTCGTTTACACTCACCTCTCCCCGTTCTTCAGCTCCTGTGACTGATTGCAGGATACCGGCGGCGATCGGGTATCGCGCCGCCTGGTCCGAAGCTCCGTGAACACACCCGTGGGACCCGATTGCTGCCGGTATCCCGCAATCATTTACAGGAGCTGAAGAACGGGGAGAGTTGAGTGTACACGACAATCACTGATGTCACACGTCCAGCCCCGCCCCCTACAGCTGGGCTCTTAAAGGGGACGTATATATACGTCCTTGTGCCCAGCCGTGCCATTCTGCTGATGTATATCGTCATGCGGCAGGCCTCAAGTGGTTAATGAAGGTACAACATTTAGCAACATATTGCTACACTTAGAGGCGCCTCTCTTCTCTTTTATACCCTGTATAAAAAAATGCTTTGATATACAAGTGCTTTGGATTACAAGCATGTTTCTGGAACCAATTATGCTTGCAAACCAAGGTTTTACTGTATTCTCTTGAAACAGCCACAGGCAATCCCCTGGCAGAATTTTCTATAGCGCATTTGACATGCCTTATGACAGGTTGCATACATTGTAATTTTGCCTTTTGTGCACAAGATTTAACATACAAGGCTTGTTGGCTGCTCTGTTGGCCGCAACCGTCTGGTGAGGGCAAACTTCATCTGGGCACGTGGAAGAGCACTTTTCACATTAGGAAGAAAGGTCACTTTTTACACTGCTCAAAAAAATTAAAGGAACACCTTGAATACACATCAGATCTCAATGGGGAAAAATATGCTGGATATCTATATTGATATGGACTGGGTAATGTGTTAGGAATGAAAGGATGGCACATCATTTGATGGAAATGAAAATTATCCACCACAGAAGGCTGAATTCAAAGACACCTCAAAAATCAAAGTGAAAAAATTATACAGCAAGCTAGTCCATTTTGCTGAAATTTCATTGCAACAACTCAAAATGGTCCTCAGTAGTTTGTATGGGCCCCCCAAGTACTTGTACGCATGCCTGACAACATCAGGGCATGCTCCTAATGAGACGACGGATGGTGCCCTGGGGTATTTCCTCCCGGATCTAGAGGTGCAACCTGAATTTAGGTCAGGTGAGCTTGGGGGCTATTCAATAGTATCAATTTCTTTACCATTGAGAACGTCAAACATATGACGAAACGTGTCTTGGACGGCGTGCAGTGATGTCACCGCATTCTACGGAGGAGGAAGGGCTCCTGTTGTGCCGGCCGGCATTTGTTTTTCATGTGATTTTATCATGAATCAAATGTGAGTAGCATTTCTAAAATGTATTAAATGTTATCCAAACGATATCACGCCATGGTTTTGGTCTCTTTTGCTTGTTTGTGACCCACGGACGTCTATTGGCATACTCCTGAGGGTATCCTCTGAGGGACTCGTGACACCTGTCCATCCTGGCTGGATTCCATCGTTGGTTTATTTCTTATTGCCACAATCTACCTTTTTTCTGGTAAGCTGCATTCCATGTGGTGGTGGTCTTCACTGAAGTCAAGTGCACTTGGGTGCTGTTCGTTTTTCATGATTCACGGCCTTGGATCTTTAATTCATTATTGTGGACTGAATAACTGAACTTTAGTTGGCGCAGTTTTGTTTTTTTATTTAATATTTATTTTATTTAATATCAATTTCTTCATCATCCAGGAACTGGCTGCATGCTCTCGCCACATGGGGCCGGGCATTGTCGTGCACCAGGAGGAACCCAGGACCCACTGCACCAGCGCAGGATCTGACAATGGGTCCAAGGATTTCATCCCGATACCTAATGACAATCGGGGTGCCATTGTGTAGCCTGTAGAGGTCTGTGCGTCCCTCCATGGATATGCCTCCCCAGACCATCACTGACCCTCCACCAAACCGGTCATGCTGAACGATGTTACAGGCATCATAAAGTTCTCCGCGGCTTCTCCAGACCCTTTCACATCTGTCACATATGCTCAGGGTGAACCTGCTTTCATCTCTAAAAAGCACAGGGTGCCAGTGGCAGACCTGCCAATTCTGGGGTTCAATAGCAAATGCCAATCAAGCTCCACAGTGCGGCCACCCTCTTGAAATCTGTTTCTGATTGGTTAGAGATATTCACACCAGCGGCCTGCTGGAGGTCATATTGTAGGGCTCTGGCAGTGCTCATCCTGTACCTCCTTGCACAAAGGAGCAGATACCAGGCCATGTCTAGCTCTCCTAGAGTAACTGCCTGTCTCCTGGAATCTCCTCCATGCTCTTCAGACTGTGCTGAGGTCATCATGAGCCTGGTGCTGAGGATTGTGGTGGGACCTTTATAAATAAAAATGTTTTTTTTTTGTTAAAACAAATTAAATTAAAGAGAGAGAGGGAGGATGAGAGAGAAAGAGAGAGAGGGAAAGAGATTGGGTTAGAGAGGGGTAAGGGAGGATGAGAGAGAAAGGGGGGATTAGACATGGGCGCCATCAATAAATTTGTTTCGTTCCGTTCCGTATTAGCCGCTAATTGCTTATTCATCATAACGAATGTTCGTAACATTTACGAACATTTGTTATGATGACTAAGCAAACCCAGGAAGTCAGCGCAGCACAGGGATGGTGGGTGCACCTCATAATAAAGTTAACGAACATTCGACCAAAATTTGTTTTCAATCCAATGGCAGTCGTCGACTCATTGTGAGGGGCTCCCACCATCCCTGTGCTGTGCCGACTTTCTCCTGGGGCTGTACCCCTGCTGTGCTCATTATGGGGGGCTCCCACCATCCCTGTGCTGTGCCCACTTCCTGGGTTTGCTTATACATCATAACGAATGTTCGTAATTGTTACAAAAAGTCAACGAACATTCGACCCGTTCTGTAAGAAGCTTCCGAATGTACAAATTTTTGGAAACAAACCGCACATGTCTAGGGGGGATGAGAGAGAGAGAGAAGATGCGCATGAGCATGCGTGGGAATGAGATCAACGCAGCCCGGCCAAGGCAAGTGACCGAAGAGAGAGAACCCAGAAGGAAGACCGGGTAAAGATGGAAGTGCCCAGGCCCCCGCCGGATTGATCACAGCGCAGCACTGGAGGGCTCAGATTTTGACAATTTAAGTGTACCCTGCTGTGTACATTGTGGCATAACCTACCTCAGGGCCTCTAAAAAGTAGTAATGTTAGCAAAGTTAACTACTGCTTTAATATCACAGCATCTCAAGAGCCTCTCATGGGGCCCCCTGCTGACCCGGTAGCCCTTGGGCAGGGCCCAAGTGCATAGTTGCCAACATTTCAAAAATATTTTAAGAGACACTTTTTTTTATAAGTGCTATATGATTTATTGTACACAAACTGCATGGAAGTGCTAGCACCTACTTTTGGTCATAATGTTATGGCTGATTGGTGTATTTTTTAGTTTTTATTTTTTTCAATCACAACACCCCCCACGCCAATACTTTACCCTACAACGCCCACCTACCCCAATATTTACCCTACAACACCCCACCTACCCCACTACTTTACCCTACAACACCCCACCTACCCCACTACTTTACCCTACAACACCCCGCCTACCCCACTACTTTACCCTACAACACCCCCCCACCCCAATACTTTACCCTACAACGCCCGCTTGCCCCAATACTTTACCCTACAACACCCCACCTACCCCACTACTTTACCCTACAACACCCCCCTACCCCAATACTTTACTCTACAACACCCCGCCTACCCCACTACTTTACCCTACAACACCCCCCCACCCCAATACTTTACCCTACAACGCCCGCTTACCCCAATACTTTACCCTACAACACCCCCCTACCCCAATACTTTACCCTACAACACCCCACCTACCCCACTACTTTACCCTACAACACCCCCCTACCCCAATACTTTACTCTACAACACCCCGCCTACCCTACTACTTAACCTACAACACCCCGCCTACCCCACTACTTTACCCTACAACACCCCCCTACCCCAATACTTTACCCTAATAAGGAAAGGAAGAAAAGATAACCAAAGCCCCTACAGGTATGCATTCTGTTTAAAACCTATTGCATTTGCCATGCTGTTGAACCCAGTCAGAGCACCGGGTACCCAGCTTTTTTTTGTATGCAGGATGATACCATTATACACATAGTCATGTCTCAAACCTAAAGAAATGATAACATTGATAAAGAGCTCAAACATTGACAAATTATTTGTGGACATTTGTAAGAGTATTGATAATTTTGTATCAAACCACAAAGCTTCTTAAAAAAGATGCTTTGAAAACATGAACTCAAAATGTTCCTTTATATCTGCCCTATCCCTGCAATGGTTTAGCCCAGGCATAGGAATGGAGGCGTCCTCAGATGACCTGGCCCTGTATGACCCGGGGCCGTGGCATCAATGAATGTGTCAGCTGTCACATACTACACGACCCATGCAAATGTTTTTAAGCAGATGCATGATTTGCATATCCTATGTGTGATATATATATATATATATTACATACATACACACACATATATATACACACACGCACACCAACAGCCACTTTAATAGGTACACCTTTTCAAGTGCCTGGTAACACTAATTGCTAATCAGCCAATCATATGGCAGCAGCTGAATGTATTTAGGCATCTAGACGTGGTGAAGATGACTTGCTGAAGTTAAAAACCGAGCATCAGAATGGGGAAGGGAATTTAAGTGACTTGGCTTGGCATGGTTGTTGGTGCCAGAGGGGCTGGTCTAAGTATTTAAAAAACTGCTGATCTACTGGGATTTTCACACACAACCATCTCTCGAGTTTACAGAAAATGGTCCAAAAAAAGAGAAAAATATTTGAGCGGTAGTTGTGTGGGCAAAAATGCCTTGTTGATGTCAGAGAATGGACAGACTGGTTCAAGATGATAGAAAAGCAATAGTACCACAGATAACCACTCATTACAACCAAGGTATGCAGAATACCATCTCTAAATGAACAACGCATTGAACCTTGAAACAGATGGGCTACAACAGCAGAAGACCCCACCTGCCAGCTAAGAACAGGAAACAGAGGGTGCTAGCCGCACAGGCTCCAAGAAATTGGACAACAGAAGACTGGAAAAACATTGCCTGGTCTGATAAGTCTCGATTTCAGCTGCGACATTCAGATGGGAAGGTAAGGCCCCTTTCACACATGCGGACCGTATGTCCGCTTTTTCATCCATCTGTTTACGGATGAAAAATGTACATTGATCCCTATGAGACGGCGGTTGGACAGCCGCTGACACCCGATCTCATCAGCGTCCGCAATCCTCTGATTCTGCAGACGGAGGAAAAAACTTTTTTTTTTTTCGAAGTACCAAGAGTTACAATGTTTCTTCTTATCTACTAGCACAGACAATGTTGTTAAAAACTTGGCTGACTGCCAGAGTGAGCAGAGAAGTCTCTACACTTGTTACATGAAAGAATCTGGAAACACTGCAATTGATTGTGCAGCTCTACTGCATTATGACTTCTATAGACGGTCAGTGTAAGCATTGAACACAGTCTACACCTATGTATGGAGGATTGTTTGGAGGTGGGGTCACACTAAAGAGGCGGGCTGAACTTTGCCAACTGACAGATGACTCCAGATCTTACGCAGATGTTCTCCAAAGGGGATCATTTGATAGCTATGGATAGCCACGTTGTGTGGGTCCAGCCTCGATCACCGCAGGCCAGTGCTGGGACAAGGCCATTTGGTGCCCAGGGCGAAAATGGCAAACTGCGCCCCCCCCCCATTTTTAAGAAAGATGGGCACAGTAGCTGCGTGTAATTGGCACAGTAGCTGCGTTTGATGGTCACAATGGCGACAATTCATGGCACAGTGGCGACAATTGATGGTGGCACAGTGGCTGCCTGTGTTGGCACAGTGGCTGCGTGTGATGGCACAGTGGCTGTGTGTGATGGCACAGTGGCTGCATGTGATGGCACAGTGGCTGCGTTTGATGGGCACAGTGGCTGCGTTTGATGGGCACAGTGGCTGCATTTAGTGGCACAGTGGCTGCGTGTGATTGGCACAGTGGTGACAATTGATGGCACAGTGGCTGCGTTTGATGGGCACAGTGGCTGCATGTGATGGCACAGTGGCGACAGTTGATGGTGGCACAGTGGCTGCGTGTGTTGGCACAGTGGCTGCGTGTGTTGACACAGTGGCTGCGTGTGTTGACACAGTGGCTGCATGTGATGGCACAGTGGCTGTGTTTGATGGGCACAGTGGCTGCGTGTGATTGGCACAGTGACGACAATTGATGGCACAGTGGCTGCATGTGATGGCACAGTGGCTGCGTTTGATGGGCACAGTGGCTGCATGTGATGGCACAGTGGCTGCGTTTGGTGGCACAATGAGGCTGCGTGTGATGGGAACAGTGGCTGCGTTTGATGGGCACAGTGGCTGCGTTTGATGGGCACAGTGGCTGCATGTGATGGCATAGTGGCTGTGTTTGATGGGCACAGAGGCTGCATGTGATGGCAAAGTGGCTGCGTTTGGTGGCACAGTGAGGCTGCGCGTGATGGGCACAGTGGCTGCGTTTGGTGGCACCGTGGCTGCATGTGATGGGCACAGTGGTGACAATTGTTGGCACAGTGGCTGCATGTGATGGCACAGTGGCTGCGTTTGATGGGCACAGTGGCTGCATGTGATGGCACAGTGGCTGCGTTTGATGGGCACAGTGGCTGCATGTGATGGCACAGTGGCTGCGTTTGGTGGCACAGTAAGGCTGCAATTAATGTTTTTGTTTTTAGTCAGAGAAAGCAAGTGTCGCTCAAAATAACACAAAAACATTTTTTTAAACTGCCATTTTTTATTTAAAAAAAATGGTCAGCTCAGTCCCTTCCACTGCACCTTTGCATTTTAGTCAATCATTTGGCACGTCCCCCCCTGCCTCCACCACGGGGGACCACCCTTTTGTGGCGCCCAGTGTCCCGGGTCTAATAGGGGCTCTAGACATTCTCCTGATGAAGCGGTATGACCGTGAAACTAGTAGAGATGCCCTTCGCAACCCACGTCCCACTGTGATTCTCCCCTCCCGAGGATTCTTATAATGGCGATTCGTATGGTCTGCCACAATATGTTTTTAATTGTACATCAATGTTATTGTCTTTTATTAATTTCATATTAAAAAAATGTAGCTATTTTTTTTATACATGTGTATTTACTTTTGACTTTACCCTCTTATCTGTACCGCTATAGTCCTACTGCCCCCCTCCAAATAGCATTGGTCATGTGATCTCTCCTAACACTTTCAGATAGTCACTGATTGGCCAGCCCTTCAGAAGGGATCATGTGACTAATGTGCTGGCCGGTGGTTACATGACTAGCTCTGTATAGAGTCCATGAGTTGCAGGATGTTTTTGGTGGTAGGGGGAGAATGCTAACTCAGTATATGTCTGCATTAATGGATACAAGTATTAGAGAAAGCTGGATTTACAAAACAAGGAGCTTATACATTGTCCAGAGGTAGGTCATTATGTACAATTTCAAAAGGAAAAAAAAAATAGAATTGTCCAGTTAAATTTCTAGAACCAGGCAATTGAAAATAATCCTCACATCCTGTAAATGTAATGTACTGTTCTAGTTTATGGTAAATAAAAATAAAAAGAACATCAATGACTTAATCACAATAGTTAACAAAAGGTAAAAAACGGCCATTCTGTTTAAAGGCCATTCAGGGTCATGTGAGGTGACTGGAACTTCATTAGAGTCCAAACACGCAATGCAGACAAACTGTCATCATGAGCACATAATGTATATAACAGGACCTCTGTTACCTTAACCACTTCAATACCCGGCACTTTTACACCTTTTACTGCCCAGGCCAGTTTTCAGCTTGCTGCGCTGTCCCACATGGAATGATAAATGCACGGTCATGCAACACTGCACCTACAGGTATATGACATTTTTATTACTTTTTTTTCACACAAATAAAGCTTACTTTTGATGTTATTTAATCACACTGGGCTTTTTATTTTTTTGCTAAATAAACAAAAAGAAAAAAAAAATATTTTGGGAAAAAATGATCTTTATATGTTTGTTATAAAATTTTGCAAATAAACAATTGTTCTTAAGAAATTTAGGCCAAAATGTATTCTGCTACATTTCTTTAGTAAAAATAACCCAAAATCAGTGTGTATTATTAAAGGGTCACTAAAGGAAAAAAAATGTTTTCCTAAAATGACTGTTTACAGGGTATAGAGACATAATAGCTAACTGATTCCTTTTAAAAATGATTAAAAATAGATACAAATCAATCATATAATGTGCCTGCAGTTTAGTTTCACTTTAAACCTGGTTTCATGTTTCTGTGAGACACACAGAACAAAAACAAACAAATACAGGGCAGTGTTTTGTTTTTAAAATGAATCCGATGGTTCAGAGGAGTTTTAGACACACAGTAATGACAGCTTGGACCACCGTGAAAAGCTGCCATGAGATTTTTCATAAGGAGCCAGACAAGCAGGAAGGGTGGAGATCAGAGCTGAATTACAGCAACTTCAAAGCAAAAACTAACAATGAGGACATGAAACCAGGACTGCAGTGAGGTAAAGGAAGTGATCCCTTAAGGCTGTAGAAGAGTCCACAAATGGTACAGTGCCTTGAAATAGTATTCATACCCCATTAACGTTTTCCATATTTTGGCATGTTACAAAATGTACATTTTATTGAGATTTTAGGTGATAGATCAACACAAAGTGGCACCTAATTGTGAAGTGGAAGGAAAATGATAAATGGTTTTCAACATTTTTTACAAATAAATATGTGAAAAGTGTGGCGTACATTTGTATTCAGCCCCCTTTTCTCTGATACCCCTAACTAAAATCTAGTGGAACCAATTGCCTTCAGAAGTCACCGAAGGCGAAAAAACACACCAGACAGGTTAGGGATAAAGCTGTGGAAAGGTTTAAAAGCAGGGTTAGGTTATAAAAAAATATCCCAATCTTTGAAACATCTCACAGAGCACTGTTCAATTCATCCTCCGAAAATGGAAAGAGTATGGCACAACTGCAAACCTACCAAGACATGGCCATCCACCTAAACTGACAGGCCGGGCAAGGAGAGTATTCATCAGAGAAGCGGCCAAGAGGCCCATGGGAACTCTGGAGGAGCTGCAGAGATCCACAGCTCAGGACAACTATTAGTGGTGCTCTCCACAAATCTGCCCTTTATGGAAGAGTGACAAAAAGAAAGGCATAAACTTCTCCACATTATCCCTGACCTGTCTGGTGTGTTCTTTGGCCTTCATGATGCTGTTTGTTCACTGAGGTTCTCCAACAAACCTCTGAGGGGTTCACAGAACAGCTGTATTTATACTGAGATTAAATTACACACAGGTGGACTCGATTTACTAATTAGGTGACTTCTGAAGATAATGGTTTCCACTGGATTTTAGTTTTGGGTTTCAGAGTTAGGCTCCATGCACACTGAAGCTGATAAACTGCAGTTTATTGGCGTTTTTTAAAAAGCCCATAAACTGAATTCTATGTTAGCCTATGTGTCCATGCACACCTGGGCGTTTTTTAGCTTTAATGAGCTTTGGAATTTATTGGCTTTTTCCTGAACGCCCGTAATTTGCGTTCAAAGTGCTGTTTTTTGGCGTGAAAAAAGGCTAAAAAAACGCGATATGCTAATTAACGCTAATTAGCGGCCGTTTATGAGCTTTAAAAAAAATGCATTCTGAGATTTTTGGAGTGTCCTTAGTCATTATACAATAAAAACGCTCATTAACGCTGATGCTGATAAACGCTGATACAAAACACTGATAAAAGCTAGATTTTAAAGCAGCTTTTTCTGCCAGAAATCTGGCGTTCAAAACGGCAGTTTATCAGCTTCATTGTGCAATGAAGTCTAATGCCGCGTACACACGGTCGTTTTTTGTGATGAAATAAAACGACGTTTTAAAAAACGTCATTTAAAATGATCGTTTGTGGGCAAAACGTTGTTTTATGTCTTCAAAAAAACGACCAAAAAAAAATTCGAACATGCTTGAATTTTTTATGTCGTTTTTCAGAATATCGTCTTTTGTTTCACAAAAAATGATCGTGTGTGGGCAAAACGACGTTTAAAACAACGTTTTTAAACCCGCGCATGCTCAGAAGCAAGTTATGAGACGGGAGCTTCAATGGAACAGAGTGCCGTCGAAAGTGTCTTACGTAACCGCGCTTTGCAAGAGCATTTTCAGAAAACGATGGTGTGTATGCAACGTCGTTTTTTAAAATGATGTTTGAAAAACTTTGTTTTGTTTCGTGAGATAAAACAAAGTTTTTTACATCACAAAAAGTGATCGTGTGTACGCGGCATAAGGCTCCATGCACACTGAAGCTGATAAAAGCAATAAAAAAAACGCCAGTAGCTTTGCAGGGAGCCTTGCAATGTTTTTTAAAGTTTTTGCAATAGCTTTAATCAGCGTTTTTTCAGTGTAGCCTTTATCAGCTTTTTTTAACCACTTAACCCCCGGACCATATTGCTGCCCAATGACCAGAGCACTTTTTGCGATTCGGCACTGCGTCGCTTTAACTGACAATTGCGCAGCCGTGCGACGTGGCTCCCAAACAAAATTGGCGTCCTTTTTGTCCTGCAAATAGAGCTTTCTTTTGGTGGTATTTGATCATCTCTGCATTTTTTATTTTTTGCGCTATAAACAAAAATAGAGCGACAATTTTGAAAAAAATGCAATATTTTTTACATTTTGCTATAATAAATATCCCCCAAAAGATATATAAAAAAAAGTTTTTTCCTCAGTTTAGGCCGATACGTATTCTTCTACATATTTTTCGTAAAACAAAAAAAAAAAAATCGCAATTAGCGCTTATTGATTGGTTTGCGCAAAAGTTTTATGGTATTTTTATTAATATTTTTTTTTTTTACTAGTAATGGTGGCGATCAGCGTTTTTTTCAGTACTGCGACATTATGGCGGGCACTTTGGACACTTTTGACACATTTTTGGGACCATTGGCAATTTTTTTAGCGATCAGTGCTATAAAAATGCATTGGATTACTATAAAAATGCCATTGGCAGTGAAGGGGTTAACACTAGGGGGCAGGGAAGGGGTTAAGTGTGTTCTAACTGTATGGGGGGGGGTGGCCTCACTAGGGGAAATCACTGATCTTCTGTTCATACATTGTATGAACAGAAGATCAGCGTTTCCCCCACTAACAGGACCGGAAGCTGTGTGTTTACACCCATAGCTCCCGGTCCTCGCTCTGCACCGAGCGATCGCGTGTGCCCGGCAGCGATCGTACCTGCCGGGCACGCGAGCGGGACTCGGGGGCGAGCGGGGACGCGCACTCGCCCCCTAGTGGCCGCAAAGTAGCTGACGTAGAGCTACGGGCTCTCACCCAGCAGAGCCGACTTCCCGCAGTTATATGACGGCGGGCGGTCGGCAACCAGTTAATTGATTTAAAAAACGCTGGCGCCAGAGTTTTTGAGTGTTTTTGGGCGTTTTTTATGCCAAAAAACGGCACTTTGAACGCAAATTTCGGGCATTCAGAAAAAAGCCAATAAACTCCAAAGCTCATTAACACTGAAAAACGCCCAGGTGTGTATGGACACATAGGCCAACATAGAGCTCAGTTTATGGGCTTTAACCACTTTAGCCCTGGACCATATTGCTGTCCAATGACCAGAGCACTTTTTGTGATTCGGCACTGCGCCACTTTAACTGACAATTGCGCGGTTGTGCGACGTGGCTCCCAAACAAAATTGGTGTCCTTTTTTTCCCACAAATAGAGCTTTCTTTTGGTGGTATTTGATCATCTCTGCGTTTTTTATTTTTTGCGCTATAAACAAAAATAGAGCAACAATTTTGAAAAAAATGCAATATTTTTTACTTTTTGCTATAATAAATATCCCCCAAAAATATATTAAACATTTTTTTTTTTTCCTCAGTTTAGGCCGATACGTATTCTTCTACATATTTTTCGTTAAAAAAATCGCAATAAGCGTTTATTGGTTTGCGTAAAAGTTATACAGTAGCATTTACAAAATAGGGGGTCGCTTTATGGCATTTTTATTAATATTTTTTTTTACTAGTAATGGCGATGATCAGCATTTTTTTTTCAGTACTGCAACATTATGGCGCACACTTCGGACACTTTTGACACATTTTTGGGACCATTGGCATTTTTATAGCGATCAATGCTATACAAATGCCATTGGCAGTGAAGGGGTTAACAGTAGGGGCAGGGAAGGGGTTAAGTGTGTTCCTGGGTGTGTTCTAACTGTATGGGGGGGGGGGGGGGGGGTGGTCTCACTAGGAGAAATCACTGATCTTCTGTTCATACTGTCCTAAATCTGTCCTGATTCATTAAAAAAAAAAAAAAAACACTGCCCTGGATTTGTTTGTTTTTGTTCTGTGTGTCTTCTCTACTTCACAGAAACATGAAACCATTTTAACAACTAAAGTGAAACTAGAGGCACATTATATGATTGATTTTTATCTATTTTGAAAAGGAATCAGTTAACTTTTATGTCTCTATACCCTGTAAAGAGTCATTTCAGCAAAAAAAAAAATTCCTTTAGTGACCCTTTAAGGCTAGGTTCACACTGCCCCACAGAGAGGGGCTCAAAGCAGGAGTCTGGTGCGCCCCTGTTCAACGTTTCATGTCTGATTTCAGTTCGAAATTTTGGCTGAATTCAGATATAATAAAAGGACCAGAAGATGCACAGGACTCCTGTGCAATTCGCTTCGGAGAGGTGTGAACTAGCTCCATAGTGAGCCAGTCATAATCTTGTGACATGCGATTTGGATGTCAGAAAAACCACATCCAATTCTTAATAGTGCGAACCCAGCCTTAAATGAGCTTCAACATGCCTCTTCTTCAGCAATCGAGTTTTGCATGGTGAGCGTGCATACAGGCCATGGCGGTTGAGTGCATTACTTTGTTTTCTTTGAAGCAATTTTACTTGCTAATTCCAGGTCTTTCTGAAGCTCTCCACAAATGGTCCTTGGCTCTTGGTCAACTCTTCTGATAATTCTTTTCACTACTCTTCCAGAAATCTTGCGAGGAGCACTTCATCATGGCCAGTTTATGGGGAAATAATTTTCTTTCCACTTCTGGATTATGGCCCAAACAGTGCTCACTGGAACATTCAGAATTTTAGAAATGCTTCTGTAACCAATGTTATCAGTATGTTTTGCAACAATATGGCTGCAAAGGTCATGAGCGAGCTCTTTGCTTTTACCCATCATCAGACGTTCCTGATGCGACACCTTGGTAATGAGACACCTTTTTATAGGCCATTAAATGAGTCTGAATCAGTGGATAATAATGTGCACTGACAAGGGGCAGGATTGCTTTCTAATTACTGATTGATTTCAGCTGGTGTCCTGACTTTCCATGCTTTTTTGCACTTCTCTTTCTTCATGCGTTCAATACTTTTTCCCCTTTGTCAGTCCACTTTATTACACATAATTTCTGAACGTATTAGTTTTGGTTTCTTTGTGTGTATGGATTGCATGGGTTGTTACCAACATGTGGTGAATAGTTCATGCCAATAGCCCCTTAACAAATACATTTACATGGAAAAATGGTGATGTGTTCAATACTTATTTTACCTGCTGTACATTTCTGAAAATAGATCAATCCCGATATACAGTGCATCCGGAAAGCATTTGTTTGAAATCTTTGCAAATTTATTAAAAAATGACAAAAATCCCATAAGTATTTACAGCCTTTGCTCAATACTTTGTTAAAGCACCTTTGGCACCAACTACAGCCTCAAGTCTTTTGGAGTATGATGCTACATGGCTTGGCACACCTAGTCTCGGGCAGTTTCTCACAATCTTTTTTGCAGGACCTCAAGCTCAGATTGGATGGGGAGCGTTGGTGCACAGCCATTTTCAGATCTCTCCAGAGATGGTCAATCCGGTTCAAGGCTGGGCCACTGAAGGACATTTAGAGTTGTCCTGTAGCCACTCATTTGTTATCTTGGCTGTTGTCCTGTATAAAGTTAAACCTTTGCTCCAGTCTGAGGTCCATAGCGCTCTAGAGCAGGTTTTCTTTAAGGATGTCTCTGTACTTTGCTGCATTCATCTTTCCCTAAATCCTGACTAGTCTCCCAGTTCCTGCCGCTGAAAAATATCCCCACAGCATGATGCTGCCACCACCATGCTTCACTGTACGGATGGTATTAGCCAGGTGATGAGCAGTGCCTGGTTTTCTCCAGTCATGACGCTTACCATTCAGAGTTCAATCTTTGTGTCATCAGACCAGAGGCCCTTGTCCCCAGATTGCTCATTTACAGATGATGGAGGCCACTATGCTCATTGGAACCTTCAATGCTGCAGACATTTTTCTGTACCCTTCCCCAGATCTGAGACAGGATTGTATCGAGGCACAGAGGTCCTTATGGACTTCATGGCTTGGTTTGTGCTCGGACATGCACGTTACCTGGGGAACCTTATATAGACAGGTGCCTTTCCAAATCATGCCCAATCAACAGAATTACCACAGGTAGACCCCAATCAAGTTGTAGAAACATGTCAAGGATGGTCAATGGAAACAGGACACAACTGAGCGCAATTCTGAGTGTCAAAGCAAAGGTTGTGAATACTTATGTATACATGTGATTTTTTTTCCCCCCATTTTTAATACATTTGCACGTGTCATTATGGGGAATCGTTTGTAGAATTTTGAGAAAAATAATACAGCCTTATTCCAAAATGGATTAAATGTAACATAAAATGTGGAAAGCGTTGTGGATATTTGCAGATGCACTGTAGTTTTTGGAAAGTAGACAGTCCAAAGTATTTAGTAAGAGGCATAGCAAGTCTGATGTCATTTTTTTGGAAAATTAAGAAATTTAAATTCACATTGTAGTACAGCATCATTGCATAACTGGTGTGGCATTGATCAGGGACACTGACTGGTGACCGTACGGAAAAAAAATGTGTACATATTTTTTTAACACACTGTGACCAGAGCAATATAATGTTACCATAGTAACATTGGACTACTCTGAGAAAGGGATCAGTTTTTTTTTTCTTTTATACACATTATGATTACTTATAGCAATGAGTTTTACTGAATCAAGTTGGTTTGTGTTTTTTCGATTAGCTGTGATTGGTCACAGCCAAAGCACATGGTACACACTGTAGCATGTGATCACTGTGGCCACAGTTAACACTATTGTATCAATGAATGGAATAGATTAAAGCCATTCCTTGTTTACAATTGCCATATGATCTGTTGTTAATGGTAAAGCCCAGGCACAAACTACTGGAGCTCTCTCTACATAAATGCAGTGACAAGAAAAAGTATGTGAAACCAATCGGAATGAATTGATTTTCTGCAGTAATTTGCCATAAAATGTGATCTGATCCCGCTAAAAATCACAATAGACAAATTTCTTGTGTCTATTGAACACTAGCCATTAACCACTTAACACCCGCCGCCGTCAAATGACAGCGGACGAAATGCTCTATTGTTCTGATGACGTCCTGTCATTTAAAACCGCTAGGGGGCACGCACGTTACTGGGAACAGTGCACGTGCCCAGCGACCGCCAGACACCCACAGTTGCCCAGTAACTGAGCAAGGACGTGGAGCTCTGTGTGTAAACACAGCGCTCCATGTCCTGTCAGGGAGAGAGGAGACCAATCTGTGTCCCTTGTACATCGGGACACAAATCAGTCACCCCCCCTACAGTTAGAACACTACTTAGGACACACATTTAACCCCTTCCCCACCCCCTAGTGGTTAACCCCTTTCCTGCCAGTTACATTTATACAGTTAGTTATCAATGTATATTTATAGCACTGTTCACTGTATAAATGCGAATGGTCCCAAAAATGTGTCAAAAGTGTCCGATGTGTCGCTATAATGTTGAAGTCCCGAAAAAAAAAAAATCACATGTCACCGCCATTCCTAGTAAAAAAAAAAAAAAAGAAAAAAAAATCATAATTATGTCCCCTATTTTGTAGGCAATATAACTTTTGCGCAAACCAGTCACTATACGGTTATTGCGATTTTATTTTTTAGCACCAAAAATATGTAGAAGAATACATATCGGCCTAAACTGATACTTTATTATAGCAAAAAATCGTGTTTTTTTCTAAATTTACGCGCTTTTGTGTATAGCCCAAAAAATAAAAACCGCACAGGCGATCAAATACCACCAAAAGAAAGCTCTATTTGTGGAAAAAAGACGTCAATTTTGTTTTGGAGCCACGTCGCACGACCGCGCAATTGTAAAGCGACGCAGTGCCAGAAGCTAAAATTTCATCTGGGCAGGAAGGGGGTGTAGGTGCACAGTAGGCAAGTGGTTAAATATCCACATTGCTGAAGGAAAAAAGGAAATTCAGAGACTGACTCCAATTAGCTTTTGACTTAAGGGGTTGTAAAGGTACATTTTTCCCTAAATAGCTTCCTTTACACTTGTGCGGTCTTCCTTCACTTACCTCATCCTTACATTTGGCTTTTAAATGTCCTTATTTCTTCTGAGAAATCCTCACTTCCTGTTCTTCGGTCTGTAAATACACACCGTAATACAAGGCTTTCTTCCTGGTGTGGAGAAAGCCTCTTTAGGGGGGGAGGGGCGAGCAGGCAAGTCAGGACACTCTACTTTGCAGATAGAGAAAGGAGCTGTGTGTTAGTGCGTGTCCTGACACTCCTGCTCAAGAGGCTTTCACCACACCAGGGAGAGAGCCTTGCATTACTGCGTGTAGTTACAAACAGGAGAAGTGAGGATTTCTCAGGAAAAAGGTACAGGAAGCCATTTAAGGAAAATATTTTTTTCCTTTAAAACCCCTTTAGTTTGCACACCAGCAATCTAATTAATACAATGAGTTTGGAGGTGTGGTTTAGAGCTACTTTGATTGAAAAAAGACACTTAAACATTTTAAGATTGCTGTTAATAAGAAGTTGCAAAAAAGGAGGACTTGCAGACTAATAAAGAGTAGTTGAACTGCAAAAGGCTAGAAAGGGATACAAAGGGATACAAAGCAATCAACGTGTTTAGGCATCCTTCAGTGGACAGAAAAATGGTCTATAAATGGAGACAGTTTAGTAAGGTGGCTACTCTTCCTAGTGGGAGGTAAAGAAGTGCCAATCTCAAGACATCACTGGAACTAGCAAACATCCCTGTTCATTAGTCTACCATATGCAAGTCTTTGAACAGGCAGGGTGTCCATGGAAGAACACCACAGAGGAAGCCGTTTGTTCACTCAAAAAAATAAATACCCGTACTTATCGGCGTATAAACATGCACAGGCGTATAACACGCACCTTAACCACTTTAGCCCCGGGCCTGTTTTTCAGATTCGGTGTTTACGAGACTAAAATATTTTTTTTTTGCTATAAAATTACTTAAAACCCCCAAACATTATATATTTTTTTTTCTAACACTCTAGAGAATAAAATGGCAGTCATTGCAATACTTTTTGTTACACCGTATTTGCGCAGCGGTCTTACAAGCGCACTTTTTTTGGAAAAAATTCACTTTTTTAAATAAAAAAATAAGACAACAATAAATTTGGCCCAATTTTTTTACATATTGTGAAAGATAATGTTACGCCGAGTAAAATGATACCCAACATGTCACGCTTAAAAATTGCGCCCGCTCGTGGCATGGCGTCAAACTTTTACCCTTAAAAATCTCGATAGGCGATGTTTAAAAAATTCTACAGGTTGCATTTTTTGAGATACAGAGGAGGTCTAGGGCTAGAATTATTGCTCTCGCTCTAACGATCGCGGCGATACCTCACTTGTGTGGTTTGAACACCGTTTTCATATGCGGGCGCTACTCGCGTATGCGTTTGCTTCTGCGCGCGAGCTCGTCGGGACGGGGCGATTTAAAATTTTTTTTTTTTTGTTTTCGTATTTATTTGGATTAATTTTACCAATTTTTAACACTAAAATAAAAAAAATAAAAAAATTATCACTTTTATTCCTATTACAAGGAATGTAAACATCCCTTGTAATAGAAAAAAGCATGACAGGTCCTCTTAAATATGAGATCTGGGGTCAAAAAGACCTCAGATCTCATATTTAGGCTAAAATGCAAAAAAAAAATAAAAATTTTTAAATGTCATTTTTCAAATGACATTTAAAAAAAAATGTCTCTTTAAGAGGCTGGGCGGAACTGACGTTTGACGTCACTTCCGCCCAGCAGAGCTACGGGGATGGACGAGGGAAATTTTTTCCCTCACTCGCATCCCCGCTGACCAGACGAGCGCACCCGATCGCCTCCGCCGCTACCGACGGCTCCGGTAAGCGGCGGAGAGCGCGGGAGCGCAGCGGGGACGCTCGTCCGCCACCGATAACGGCGATCTCGCGGCGATTCCGCCGCGGAGACCGCCATTATCGTTTACCCGACCGCCCACAGAAGAGATGGATATCTCGGTTGTGGCAGCAGCTGCTGCCGTTACCGAGATATCCATCTCTAAAGTGCCGACGTATACCTGCGGTGGGCGGTCGGGAAGTGGTTAACTTTAGGAAGAAAGTTTCAGGGAAAAAAAAAAAATTGTACAACACGCAGGCACAGTTTACCTTCTATTTTCAGGGTAAAAAAGTGAGGGTTATACGCCAATAAATACAGTAATATTGCCGAGCTCCTGAAGTTTGCAAAAAAAAAAAAGCACATTGGCGAACCACAAAGCTACTGGGAAAATGTATTGTGGACTGATGAAATAAAAGTTGGTTTGGCAAGAATACTCCGCTCTATGCATTACGCAAAAAAAGTTATCAAAACATCATCCCAACTGTGACATGTGGTGGAGGGAACATCATGATTTGTGCTTACTTCGCTGCCTCAGGTCCTGGATCACGAATAAAATCGAGGGGATAATGAATTTCCAAGTTTACCAAGATACCCTACAGGATAATGTCAGGGTGGCCCTCTGCCAGCTGAAGCTTAGTAGAAGTTGGGTGATTTTGGTCCTATTTGGATTTGAAAAAAGGTATTTGTTGCACACCAAGTGAATTTATATCTTGTTGGCACTGACAAATAGATTTTAACTTAACTTTTTTTTGTGTCCAGAATTCAGCCTCATACCTGTAGGTGTTACTTAACCGCTTGCTGACCTGCTCATGCAGGTATATACTGTGTCAGGTCTGCTCTCCTGCGTGAATAACCATACCGGTATTGCGGGAGCGTGCTCGTGGGATGTGCAGACTATGTCCACTGGCAACCTATGATCGCCTTTTACAGATTTGTAAAACAAGGCGATTCCCCGTTCTGACAGGGAACAGGTTAGATCTTCTGCTCCCATCGATCAGGAACAGTGATCTCAGTCATGTCCCTGCTAGCCCATCCCCCTACAGTTAGAGCACACCTAGGGAACACAGTCAACCCCTTGATCGCCCCCTAGTGTTAACCCCTTGCCTGCCAGTGTAATTTTTACATCGATCAGTGCATTTTTATAGCACTGATAAATGTACAAATGTCACTGGCCCCCAAAAAGTGTCATTTGGGGTCAGATTTGTCCGCCGCAATGTCGCGCTGTCCCACAAAAAAAAAAAAAGATTACCGCCATAACTAGTACCAAAAGTCATTAAATCTGTCCCATAGTTTGCAGATGTGATAACTTTTGTGCAAAATTATTATATACGCCAATTGCGATTTTTTTTTTTAATCAACAATATGTAGAATATATAAAAATCGGCCTAAACTGATGAATTCATTTTTTTTATATTTTGTTTGGATATGTATTTAAAAAAAATGTAAATAAAAATCGTTTTTTTTTTTCAAAACGGTCACCTTGTTTATAGCGCAAAAAATAAAAACAAAAACCACAGGTGGTGATCAACTACCACCAAAAGAAAGCTCCATTTGTGGGGAAAAATAAAAAAATTATGTAAATTTTGTTTGTTTGTGTACAGCGTCACACAATCACACAATTGTCAGTTAAAGCGGCGCAGTATCGGATTGCAAAAAATGGCCTGGTAATTAAAGGGGTTGTAAAGGTTTGTTTTTTATTTTCCTATTTGGTTTTTTTAAGCTTGTGCATCGTTGGGTTACTTACCTTTTCCTTCAATTTCCTTTCTAAATGTTTTTTTCTCTGTTTTCTTTGTCTGAATTTCTCACTTCCTGTTCCTCTTCAGTAAGGTGTTCAGTAAGCTGTTCTAAATGACTTTCCACCGCTCGGATGATGGTGGAAAACTTACTGAGGAGAAACAGGAAGTGAGAAATTCAAAGAAAAAAACCCATTTAGAAAGGAAATCGAAGGAAAGGGTAAGTGAACCAACAATGCACTGGCTTAAAGGAACCAATTTAGAGGATAAAAGACAAGGCTGGGTGGTGCGCGGACCGTACAGGAGACCCTATCCGCCCACCCGTGACTGTCCATACCCGGATCGGAGGAGTAGCAGACGCAACTCCAAGGGGCCCTGGCTGTACCAGCATCCGGGACGGCGAGCGCCCGGGAAACCACCGGGAGAGGAAGCGGCGGGACCCGATCGGAACATCGTACAGCCGCAGGAGGAGTTCGTGAGATGCACATCACAGCTGCCGAGCGGGTGGAGAGCCAAGGGTCTGGTGAGGCGCTCAATAGAGCCGAGAACTGACGTGACCCGGTGGGTCCCCCCCCGGTTTCCAGCAACCACCCCCCCCCCGCAAAGGGATCCTTCGGTCATCAAGCAGTACTGGATTAATTGATTTAGTGACCATGATCAATGACACTGGCTATTTGAAATGATAATGAAATGTATGAAATGCACAAGGAAGTAGGTATAAGCTTAGGCAATGGAGATCAGTGGCGGTGTTCCCGTGGAGAATACCAGAAAGTGAACCCTGGGGATATTTGCTGACGAGTGGTGTGGTAGCAGAAAATATTGAGGTCGTAATCAGGTGAAGGAGCCTGGACCTGGATTCATGGGATTATTTCAACAGACAATCATACATTTAATTAAGACGGTAAAAGGATATTTGGACTAAGGAATAGAAAAAAATACGTAAACAGGTGGTACGGAACAGGGGGAACCCCTAATAAATCAAGGGGATATAGCGGGTCCTGGGGCCGCATATGGGAGCATAAAGCAGGCTGAAAAGTTAAGCAAAAAGCAGCCCCTACATCACATGGGGGCATAAGAGACTCTTTATAATAATTAAATAAGAAAAAGAAAAAAAAGAAAAAAAGAAGAAAAAGAAAAAAAAAAAAAGAAAATCAATTAAATCAACTAATCTAAGTTAATAAATCTAGAAAGCTACCTACAAGCCACCTAAAAATAAGGAGGCGAGAAATGGTACGCTGCACAACATACATCAACAAGGGATCATCTTTAAAAATACAGTATCAGGCCTATACCAGTAAGAAACCCCCAGGTTCCAGGAGGTAGAAGAGAATTAGCAGAGTTGGAAAGTAATTGGGCACTCTATTCCTTCAAACGTCAAACTGGGGAAGAGAATCAGACCAACAAATAAGATCAAAATGAACAGGTCAACAAGAGGCACTGCCTCAAAGACTTCGAAAAGCAATGCGGGAACAAGTTTGATACAGCAGTACATGACACAAGAAATTAACCCCAAAAGTCCAGGTCTAGGAAGGAAAACGGATAAAAAGAAAACAGGAGAGGCAGCGGCGAACCGGTCCAAAGAAGAGATGACATTGGAAGGCGAGCTTGAGCAAAGCAGACTAGAAGAAATAGGACAGGACACACAACCACCATCAAAAGCAGAGATGAACGAGATGCTCCTGAGGATGGAAAATTTAATAAAAACTGAAATTAATAGGATAAGAACAGACTTGGGAGGGCTATTAGAAAGAATAGAGGAGACGGAAAAAAGAATAGTCGAACAAGATCAAGAACTGAATAAATTAAAATCACAAGTACAAGTGATGACAGATAATCAAAGAATCCTAGCATATCGACTAGAAGATCAGAAAAATCGCAACAGGCGACAGAATTTAAGAATATGGGCGATAGAGGAAGAGCAGGGAGAGGATTTAAGAGAGATCATGAATATACTCTTTAAGCCCCTGATGGGAAAATCGGCAGATGCTAAGCCCCTGAAAATGGATCGGGTTCACCGAGTGGGGAGCCCCAAACAGGCAGAGAGAAGGGGCCCAAGAGACATTATAGTACGCTTCCGTAATTATGAAGATAAGGCTATGATTTGGGGAAAGCGGAGGGGGGTATCCCCTATTAAATATAAAGAAAAGGAGATTCAAATATTCTCGGAATTATCAAGAGAAACCTTAGAAAGAAGAAGACACCTGAAACCCCTACTGGACCTGCTGCGTACAGAGAACATTAAGTACCAGTGGGGCTTTCCGGCATGCCTGATCGGGTTCAGGGGGGGGGGGCATCTGCTCGCTTAAGATTCCCAGACGAGCTAGGAAGATTTTGCCAAAAAATGGATATAATAGCACCCGATTTGCCAGACTGGACAGCTTAGATGACGGAGGGATTCAGAAGATAAAGGGGGGGGAGGGGAGGGGAGGGTCACGAGGTAAAAGAGGAGATAGACAGCCATGGAGAATTTCCAAGGCCCAACCTCGGGGAAAGGAGCCGATGGTGATGGAGTGGAGGCAACCAAGGAAGGCTCCCAGGCCGTTAATAGGCCAAGGGGGGAGGGGGGAGGAGGGGGATGGGGAGGAGGGGGGGGGATGGGGAGGGGGAGGGGGGGTCAGGGAGGGGGGGGATGGGCTAGGGAAGGGAGGGGTGGGAGGGGGGGCCATCTCGTTGATTCCACATTGCTCTGTTAGTTACCCCCTAAGTAGGATCCCAAGAGATGGAATAAGGAAACAACTAAGCAAGCAAAAAAATTACAACACAACAAGATGACAGAAATTAAATTTCTATCATATAATGTGAAGGGTCTAAATTCCCCGGTAAAGCGATATAAAATTCTGAGGGAACTACAATTTTATAAAGCGGATGTAGCCTTCTTGCAGGAGACCCACCTGACATGGGAATCTAATATAAGATTGTATTCCCGTGGTCATCCTATATGGTACTACGGAGATACAATTACGAAGCGGGCCAGAGGGGTCGCAATAGGCTTAGCTGGAGGCACGTGTTTTGAGTTGGAAGTCAGATTAACAGACCCTGAAGGAAGATTCCTATTTTTAAAAGGGAAGCTGAGAGGGGTAGAATGCACATTGGCTAACACTATGCCCCCAACAACAATGCCGTGAAATAAAGTCTTGATAAAACTTAGAAATTTTAGGGCCGGACACCTGATAATAATGGGGGACTTTAATTTTTGTATGGATCCGGCTCTCGATAGTACGTCCCGGGCACAGGGGACTAACGACAGCCAGTTGAAAATATTAAAACAAAGGCTGCATCAGGACCAGTTGGTAGATGCATGGCGTGTCAAACATCCCAAGAATCGGGATTATACGTTTTATTACCCTGTGCACGAGACGTACTCTAGAATAGATTATGCTTTTATAGATCATCGACTTCTAGAAAGGGCACTTGAGACCGGTATAGAAGTCACTACAGTATCCGATCATGCACCTATATTTATTAAGCTAAACATATCTGACCAGAAAACAAATCCACCAGAGTGGAGACTAGATGAGAGCTTATTGGGGGATGAAGAAATAGTAGGAAGAATACAGGGAGAATTAGAAAGGTATTTGAGAGAATGATACGGAGGGGATCTCTAGGACCACACTCTGGGAAGCCCACAAAGCTTATATAAAAGAGGAATAATTATCATGGAGGGAGCCAGGAAAAAGAAATAAAAAATTAGGAAGCTAAAAGGAATTAGCGAAATAAATTTTAAACTTAGAACAAGATCATAAAAATGGTCAAAAAATAGAAACCTGGCATAAACTAATACTTAAAAGAGATAAGTATAGAGCACTTACAGAGCTAGAGATTAAGAAAGAACTAAATAGCATTGAAAGGGAATGATACATATGGGGGGGATAAACCTAATAAAGCCCTTGCTAGAATGGTAAAGAAAAAGAAAGCCAGGAACTTCATAGAAAAAAATAAGGAAAAAGAACGGGGACCTAGTATATAAAACAAGGGACATAGCAGAAGAGTTTAGAAGTTATTATGAGAACCTTTATAATGTAAAACAAAAGAACTGGAACCCTGGAGAGAAAGAGGCAAAAATAGAAGAAGTTTTGAGAAAAGCCAACCTCCCTAGAATAGACAACGATATAGCTGAAAACCTAGAGAGGCCCATAACGGAGGAGGAAATAAGGAGAATTATAAAATAATTCCGCCAAAGGGAAAAGTCCCGGACCCGATGGCTTCACGACTAGGTATCTACAAAAGTTTGGATCTATATTAATACCAAGACTCTGTCATTACTTCAACAGAATAGGGGTTGATTACGAACTGAGTAGAGAGGCGTCGACAGCAAATATCACGGTTATAGGAAAGGAAGGGAAAGACAACACGCTATGCGCGGGCTATAGGCCCATTTCACTATTGAACGTGGATATAAAGATATACGCTAAGATCCTGGCAGAACATATGAAGGAGACAATGGCGTCTCTGGTCTACCCCGACCAGGTAGGATTCATACCAGGCAGGGAGGGGAAAGATAACGGGATTAGAGTACTTCTAATCCTTAAGCAAATCAAAGAAAATGGAGCCCCCAGTCTACTTCTCTCAGTGGACGCTGAAAAAGCTTTCGACAGGGTGGACTGGGGGCTCATGATGCAAACACTAGAAAATGTAGGGTTAGGCCCAAGGATGAGAGAGAGGATCAAAACTTTATATCGGCACCCTCGAGCAAGGGTTAAAATCAATTGTTCCCTATCGACATCTTTTGAGATGAGAAACGGGACCAGGCAGGGATGCCCCTTGTCCCCCCTCCTTTTCGTGTTAACGCTAGAGCCTTTGCTTGCTATGATACGGAATGACCCCAATATAAAGGGGGTAAGAGCAGGGCTGGTGCAAGGATTTCTGACACCCTAGGCGAAGCCTCATTTTGACGCCCCCCCCCCCCCGTGCCATTTGCTCCGCCCCTCACTGAGCCATCATGCCTCGTTAATCTGTTAAAAAACAACAGATTAATAATCAGGAGCACCAGGTGAAATTCCAAAAAGAAAACCAAAAAAAAGAAAACAAATGCAGCCATTCCATTTAATAATTGGTAAGTCTCAATATAATAAATGATTGTTTTGGGGTTTAATACTGCTTTAAATGAAACCTGTTGCTCTGCCCTGTCTGGACAATGCACAGGTCCACTTCACGTGCAATATAAAGGCTTCATTTGGCATTCATATTTATGCAGATCTGTTAGTCAGACCTCAAAAAAGTGGCCGTTGGTGACTGCGGTCGGAGGAGTCAGTGGATCAGGGTGTTTAGCCTTTTGAGTCCTTTGTTGTGTCCTGGCCCCCAGGCCTGCACCACCATCAGCTCCCAAAACAGAGCCTACCCCCTTTTGTTTTCGCTTGCTGGGGTGATCCATGTCTTGTTTACCTTGTTGGGACCTTTTTGTTCCTGCACTCTCGCCTATATGTCTCTTCTTTTCTACGGACGTCCCCCCTCCAGTTCCCACTCTGTACCTCCATGCACATCTGCCCCCGCCCACAGCAGTTCCCACTCTGTCCCCCCCAGTCCCCACTCTATACCCCCCCACACACACACACACACCTGTCTCCGCCCACACCAGTTCCCACTCTGTACCCACTCCAGTTCCCACTCTGTACCCCTCCACACACACACATATGTCCCCCCCCCACACCAGTTCCCACTCTGTCCCCCCTCCAGTTCCCACTCTGTACCCCCATGCATATCTCCCCCCCCCACAGCAGGTCCCACTCTGTCCTCCCCAGTCCCCACTCTGTATCCCCCCACACACACACACACACCAGGTCCCACTCTGTACCCCCCCCCCCCACACAGACACACACACCTGTCTCCGCCCACACCAGTTCCCACTCTGTACCACACACACAATCTGCCCCCCCACACACGTTCCCACTCTGTAACCCCCTCTACACACACACACAATCTGCCCCCCCACACACGTTCCCACTCTGTAACCCCCCCTACACACACATCTGCCCCTCCACACACGTTCCCACTCTGTAACCCCCTCTACACACACACACACACACACACAATCTGCCCCCCCACACACGTTTCCACTCTGTAACCCCCCTACACACACACACATCTGCCCCCCCACACACGTTCCCACTCTGTAACCCCCCTCTACACACACAATCTGCCCCCCCCACACACATTCCCACTCTGTAACCCCCCCCCCTACACACACACATCTGCCCCCCCACACACGTTTCCACTCTGTAACCCCCCCTACACACACATATCTGCCCCCCCACACACGTTTCCACTCTGTAACCCCCCCCTACACACACACATCTGCCCCCCCACACACGTTCCCACTCTGTAACCCCCCTTACACACACATCTGCCCCCCCACACACGTTCCCACTCTGTAACCCCCTCTACACACACACACACACACACAATCTGCCCCCCCCCACACACGTTCCCACTCTGTAACCCTCCCCTACACACACATCTGCCCCCCCACACACGTTCCCACTCTGTAACCCCCCTCTACACACACACAATCTGCCCCCCCCACACACGTTCCCACTCTGTAACCCCCCCTACACACACATATCTGCCCCCCCACACACGTTCCCACTCTGTAACCCCCCCCTACACACGTTCCCACTCTGTAACCCCCCTCTACACACACACACAATCTGCCCCCCCCCCCACACACGTTCCCACTCTGTAACCCCCCCCTACACACACATATCTGCCCCCCCACACACGTTCCCACTCTGTAAACCCCCCCTACACACACACATCTGCCCCCCCCACACACGTTCCTACTCTGTAACCCCCCCTACACACACACATATCTGCCCCCCCCCCCCACACACACACAAACTAGTTCCCCCTCTGTACACAATGTAAACTTTACAGCACAGCAGAGTACATTTTATAATTTCTTGCAGGGCTGGTGCAAGGATTTCTGACACCCTAGACGAAGCCTCATTTTGACGCCCCACCCCCCGTGCCATTTGCTCTGCCCCTCACTGAGCCATCATGCCTCGTTAATCTGTTAAAAAACAACAGATTAATAATCAGGAGCACCAGGTGAAATTCCAAAAAGAAAACCAAAAAAAAAGAAAACAAATGCAGCCATTCCATTTAATAATTGGTAAGTCTCAATATAATAAATGATTGTTTTGGGGTTTAATACTGCTTTAAATGAAACCTGTTGCTCTGCCCTGTCTGGACAATGCACAGGTCCACTTCACGTGCAATATAAAGGCTTCATTTGGCATTCATATTTATGCAGATCTGTTAGTCAGACCTCAAAAAAGTGGCCGTTGGTGACTGCGGTCGGAGGAGTCAGTGGATCAGGGTGTTTAGCCTTTTGAGTCCTTTGTTGTGTCCTGGCCCCCAGGCCTGCACCACCATCAGCTCCCAAAACAGAGCCTACCCCCTTTTGTTTTCGCTTGCTGGGGTGATCCATGTCTTGTTTACCTTGTTGGGACCTTTTTGTTCCTGCACTCTCGCCTATATGTCTCTTCTTTTCTACGGACGTCCCCCCTCCAGTTCCCACTCTGTACCTCCATGCACATCTGCCCCCGCCCACAGCAGTTCCCACTCTGTCCCCCCCAGTCCCCACTCTATACCCCCCCACACACACACACCTGTCTCCGCCCACACCAGTTCCCACTCTGTACCCACTCCAGTTCCCACTCTGTACCCCTCCACACACACACATATGTCCCCCCCCCCACACCAGTTCCCACTCTGTCCCCCCTCCAGTTCCCACTCTGTACCCCCATGCATATCTCCCCCCCCACAGCAGGTCCCACTCTGTCCTCCCCAGTCCCCACTCTGTATCCCCCACACACACACACACACCAGGTCCCACTCTGTACCCCCCCCCACACACAGACACACACACCTGTCTCCGCCCACACCAGTTCCCACTCTGTACCACACACACAATCTGCCCCCCCACACACGTTCCCACTCTGTAACCCCCTCTACACACACACACAATCTGCCCCCCCCACACACGTTCCCACTCTGTAACCCCCCCTACACACACATCTGCCCCTCCACACACGTTCCCACTCTGTAACCCCCTCTACACACACACACACACAATCTGCCCCCCCACACACGTTTCCACTCTGTAACCCCCCTACACACACACATCTGCCCCCCCACACACGTTCCCACTCTGTAACCCCCCTCTACACACACAATCTGCCCCCCCCACACACATTCCCACTCTGTAACCCCCCCCCTACACACACACATCTGCCCCCCCACACACGTTTCCACTCTGTAACCCCCCCTACACACACATATCTGCCCCCCCACACACGTTTCCACTCTGTAACCCCCCCCTACACACACATCTGCCCCCCCACACACGTTCCCACTCTGTAACCCCCCTTACACACACATCTGCCCCCCCACACACGTTCCCACTCTGTAACCCCCTCTACACACACACACACACACACACACACACAATCTGCCCCCCCCACACACGTTCCCACTCTGTAACCCTCCCCTACACACACATCTGCCCCCCCACACGTTCCCACTCTGTAACCCCCCTCTACACACACACAATCTGCCCCCCCCCCACACACGTTCCCACTCTGTAACCCCCCCTACACACACATATCTGCCCCCCCCACACACGTTCCCACTCTGTAACCCCCCCCCCTACACACACATCTGCCCCCCCACACACGTTCCTACTCTGTAACCCCCCTACACACACACATATCTGCCCCCCCCCCCCCCCACACACACACACAAACTAGTTCCCCCTCTGTACACAATGTAAACTTTACAGCACAGCAGAGTACATTTTATAATTTCTTGTTGTGATAGTGTGCAGGCTGCAGCACTGAGCGTCCTGCCTGTGCTTCTATTGTGTACCTGAGCCAGCGGGGGTTAAGTCTTTACTAAAGAACGGCGCTGCTGCCTGTATGTCTTCTCCTCTGACAACAGATCCCGACCCCGAGTGACCAGGAGGAGGGGGGGAGGCGGGGGTGCATCGGACATCGCGGCTTGCATGCAGGGCTTCCAGCTCTCTCCCCTCATCTCACTGACGCTGCAGGCTGGGAATATCGTGATAAGGGTGATGTCTCCAGGGCGCAAACCACCTCCTAGCCTGGCGGCTGGCACCATAAAACATGTTTTTTTTTTAAATTCCGGTGAAGGAGGAAGTTAATGATCCACTCGCTGGGGATCTGTATTTTGCCGCTCCCCCTACTCTGGCGCTCTAGGCAGCCGCCTGACTCGCCTATGCCTAGCGCCGGCCCTGGGTAAGAGCAGCAGAAGAAGAGCACAAATTAGCCGCATTTGCTGACGTCTTATTTTTTGTGGGGAACCCAAAATTTACGCTCCCTATTTAACGGCCAGTATTAAATAATATGGAGAGATCTCCAATATTAAGATGAATGTGTCCAAGACAAATTTTGAACGTAAACATTAATAAAGTTGAAGAACGATTCCTTAAAAAAAGAGTAGAACTTTAGATGGCAGAAAGAGATAAAGTACCTAGGAGTCAAATTAGCTAACTCTCCCAAGAAGCTATATAGATTAAATTACATTCCCCTATTAGATGAAATAAAAGGCAAAATTAATAAAATAAAATCAAGAACCGGACGATTTCCTGGTTTGGTAGGATTAATATAGTGAAAATGATTAATTCCGAAAATTTTGTATAAATTTCAAATGGTCCCAGTTGCCTTACCACAGTCTTATTTTAGAATACTTAACTCCTTGCTATTGAATTATATTTGGAATAAAAAAAACACAGGATATCCTTCCAGGTTTTAAAACAAAAAAAGAAACAAGGGGGGCTAGCGGTGCCGGATATAAGTATTATAATGCTTCAGTAATTTCCCGTATAATAGAGTGGGCTAAAGAAAAGAACAATAAAAGATGGGTTAAGATTGAGAGTACACTGGCAGGGACACAGTTAGGTAGAATAATGTGGAATCCACCACAATTTAGAAATGTACAGATAACTACACATGAAATCACATGGACAGCACTAAGGATTTGGGATAGAATACATAAACAGTTAGGATTAGAACACAACTCGCCACTTATAGATTTAAAAGAAAATACATTTTTTGCACCAGGATTGAAAGGAGAGGGTGGGAACTGGATCAAAAATAGAACCCAGGTTAAAGATATTATTAAAAAGGGAAAATTAATGACACTTCACGAGATTAAAGCCAAGAGCGAATTCACAGGGTGGAATGAATGGCGATACCTACAGGTCTCCTCCATCAGGAGTCTCCCGGGCCCATTACGGGAACAGAAGGAGTACACACTATTGGAACAGCTATGCTTGGCTGAAAGCTCAAAAGGGAACATCTCAAAAATATATAAATTCCTGATGAGGGCGAAGGAGCTGGGGCTGCTTAAGTATATTCAAAAATGGGAGAGAGAATTGGAAATTACTAGGGGGAAAACGACAGTAGAAAGAATAATCAACTTAACCCATTCCTCAGCAATTGATGTGAGAACGGCTGAGATGAATTATAAACTTATTACGGGATGGTATGCCACCCCAGACAAAATTAGTAAATATAGGGAAGGGCAGTCGGCAGACTGCTGGAGAGGTTGTTCGACAAGGGGGTCAATGGCCCACCTCTGGTGGAACTGTCCAAGGATCAAAAGCTTCTGGGAAAAAATTCTCTCATTAATCAAGGCCATAACTGGAAATGAGATGAAAGAAGATCCTTGGGTAGTGCTTTTCCATGGGGGAGTGGATTCTATAAAGGAATACAAAACATCTTTGACACCCCACCTCCTTAACGCAGCCAAATGGTTGATCCCTAAAAAATGGAGGGAAAAGGAAAGCCCCCAGATCTGGGAGTGGATCGATTTGGTGGAGGACACCCACAGGAGGGAGGAGTTGAAACCCAGAGGGGAGGAGGATAGGGTGGATATACGAGACAAGTGGAGTGCATGGAAAGAATTTAAAAAAACTTGGAATTTTGCAGAAAATCTAAGAGGGCCGCGAGTTTGTAGGGATGGAACAGGACCAATACTCCGGGGCGACGCTTGGGGGGGGGGGGGGGGGGGGGGGGGGGGGTGGAATCACGGATGGAGGGGAGGGGGGAGAGGAGGAGGGGGGTAATGGGAGGAATATCCACTAGTATTGTTTCCTTTGGCTAGAAGGAAAAAAAAAAGAGAAAAAAAAAAAACAGAAAACATTAAGAAGTAATTGAGAAGCCACAAGTGATGCAAAGACTACAGAGGTAAGCGAAGGGCGGAAGGGTCCGTGAGCTTGTCAGGAGACTGGTACATCTAGACTGATGTGGAAAAAAAAAAAGAAGAAGAAGAAGAAGAAGAAGAAGAAGAAGAAGAAGATAAAAGACAAACCTTTACAACCCCTTTAAGGGGGCAAATCTTTCCAGGGTGAAGTGGTTAACGTGGTTGTAAACCCTCACATTTAGTGAAGTGAACAGCCTCAGATGACACAAAGATTAAACAAATCCTCCTACATAGGTTTTACTTGTTTATCTGCAGTCTTTCAATTTCCACATACCTTCAAAAAGGGCAGATCGCATTAAAAAATAAAAAAATCTTTCTTCATCTGTCAGCACAGAGGGGGCAGCAGAGAACAGTGTTCCGAATAGACAAGCGCCGGTCTGAGCTAATGTCCATTCCCCCCTTTCTTTCCTGACACAAAACTCTCAAAAATGGACAGAAACTCAAAGCCCCGCCTCAGGTAAAACAGCTCCCATAGATGTCATATGTATTTAGCAGTTTGGCCAATTTGCCACAAGTTGGCTCAAAATATAAGCCCCTCCTACTGGTGCGATTTAGCTACACCAACAATTTGCCACCTATTTATTTTCCTCTGTGTACAGAAGGCGGACACACCCACCCCAGTCAAATTATTTACAACCCTGAACAGAGAAGAGACTTGAGATTGGAACAAACCTTACACTGACAGAGGTGCTTCTCCAATGTTGGATAAACTAAATTAGGTCTAAAGCCAACATTTTTTTTTTGTTTTTAAAGCCCAGCTTTAAAGCACCCTGCACCAAAAAACACACACACACACACACACACACACACACACTTCCAGTTATCTTCTTGTCTAGTGATGTCATGGGGTCTCTTTGCCCTCTTCTTTCCCCAGAGATGGACAGATCCTAAATGCTGCAGACCGCAGCACTACATAATGTGATGCCATGCTCTGATGCATTTTCAGGTGCGTTCAGAGCAGAAGGTGGAGCCTTGACACCCTGGATACACGAAGACTGACATCCAGCACTAGATTGGCGAGTGGCCAGAGCTACTTTTTTTGTTTTCAAGAGCTGACACTTTTTGGTATATTGGCTAAATTGGTATTACAATTCATATAAAAAAAAAAAAAGGAAGAAGGTTAGAACCCCTTGTAAGTCGTTCAAATATTATATAAGCCAAGCTTTCTCGCTTCCCTTAGTTCAGACTTGCCATAACCACACACACACGCCAAATAAACGCGGTGAACAAAGCATTCATGTGCATTTAAACAACTTTAATAACAAAGTATAACTTATTACTAAAAGAAAACCGTAAATTTCCAATTTTTTGGCAGAAAAATAAGCAATGCAATTAATAAGCCAAGGCCTACGATGTTGCATAGTACATTTAATGTAGATCTCCCTCTTTATAATTTGATTGGCTCTTGCTCCATATAAAACAGCTTATGCAACTTGGAGAGCAAAACATAAAAAAATAAATAAAATTATTATTAATAATACAAAAAACAAAAACAAACATAGTACATACCTTTGCACTTTCTTTGCCAAAATCCTGGCCACAATTTAAAGGAAACCTGCACTGCGTGAAATATGGAGCCCAACTTCTCCATGTGAAAATGCTAGCTGCCTGGTTGTCATGTGGAGTCGATGGATTTAATATTACAAGGAACAGAATTTAAACTAAAAAAGTATGCAACAAAAACAAAAACCGAAAAGCACACCGCCAGTATAGTATAAAGTAGGTATACTTCAGAGAGAAAAAGCGGCCCACTTCCAAATAACAAGAGCTCTTGGAGTAATTAAATTAGCTTTGTTAATTAACAAATTAATGGCAACAGCTGCTGCCTAACAAGCAAGGTTCATAAAAAAATAAATAAAAAAAAAAAGTATATATGCTCATTCAGTATAGTCCATCAAATGTGGGTTGGTTGCCAAATGTTGAAGAGAAAAAATCATCCTTACCGATCAAATACTGTATTTAATGGCGTATAACACTCACTTTTTTACCCTGAAAATAGAGGGTAAACTGTGCCTGCGTGTTATACGCAGGGAGCTGTGGAAAGTTTTTCTCCTGAAACTTCCCTCTTGGGCTGCATACACATGATCGAATTTATCTGCTGGAGATGGACCGTTTCAGCAGACAAATTCGATCGTGTATACGGGCGGACAGACAGGTTTTTCCAGCAGACAAATTTTAAAGCATGCTTTAAAATCTGTCTGCTGGGAACCCGTCCGTCCGACATGTCTGCAGGTTAGTACACTACCAGCGGACATATCTGCCCGCACATGCGTCAAATGGATTAGACGCATGCGTGGAAGTATTTTACTTCCTGGTGACGTGGCGGCGTCAACGTCACCGCACTGTCTGCCGGCGGGGATTTTGGTTTGATCGTGTGTACACGATTAAACCAAAATAGCCCAGCAGACAAATCCGATCAAAACTGTCTGTCAGACCGATTTGATCGGATTTATTTAGTGGTGTGTACGCGGCCTTAAAGTTAGGGTGTGTGTTATATGCCGATAAATACGGTATGGCGATACTGATGACCCCAGAAATTACACCTCCACATGTGCAGGTAGAAAAGAGGGGAGTGTGCAAGGAAAAACCCCCATCTTGGAAAAACTCCTTACTCCTTACTCGTTTCCCAGGTCACTCTGTGCCAACCTGCTATAAATCGCTCAGTTTAATCAAATTAAAGAAGTGAGATTGGACATAGTGTAATCTAATTTTTGACAACTTAATACCACTTAGAACAAACCCCCCTTTAAGATCTACACTTGCAAAAAACAGCATATATCCAGACATGTATCACATATAGCCAGCCACTAGAATTAGGCACCATACTGCATCTCCTACCACACTCCGCTCGTATGACCAGCGGAGCTATCCTGCCATGTCCCCGAACTTTGACGTCACTATGGTCATCATATGGCTCCACCCTCAGATGCTGTGAATGACGAAACACGTCAGGGTGGAGCCAAACGACAACTGTAGTGACGTCAGCAAGTTCGTGGACACGGCAGAATACATCTGCTGGTCAGAAAACCCGAGTGTGGTAGGAGAAGCCGTATGGTACCCAATTCTAGTGGCTGGCTATATGTGATACATGTCTGGATATATGCTGTTTTTTGTAAGTGTACATCTTAAAGGGGAGGGGGGTTTGTTCTAAGTGGTATTAAAAGTTGTCAAAAATGAGATTACACCATGTCCGATCTCCCTTCTTTCATTTGATTAAACAGAGATTATGGCGGCTGGCACAGAGTGATCTGGGCAAGCAGACTCCCGCGCAGACGGTCTAACATCCTATTTATACACAGTAATTAGGCTCTTTCTGGTAAGATTTTTTCCAAGACAGGGTTTTTTCCTTGCACACCCCCCTTTGTTCTACCTTCACGTGCGGGAGGTGTCATTTCTGGTGTCATCAGTATCAACATATGCAATCGCTAAGGATGATTTTTGCTCTTCAACATTTATGACAATCAACCCTGCTGTTTTTGATGGACTATACTGAATTTGCATATATTGATTTGATTCCTCATGTTATGTGAAGACACTATGTGTATAGCGCTGCCTGGGTCTACTTGACTTTATTTTTTGAAGGTATAGTATAAAGGTTTACCATCAAAGGAACTAGAAAAAATTAAATAAAAATTGCATTATAATAAAGCATGCAAGTCTGATATAAATTGCCAGCAGCAAATATAGTCCATGGTGAGTGGAAACAGCAGCAGTCAGGACTATTTCAACAACGGCACACAAACCAACTTCAAAATCACCTACAGACTTGATTAAGAGTATTGAAGAAGCTGGTAATAAAGTCTGCGGTGTGTGTGGTCTGCATGGCCTGCCCTGACTACTGCGGTTTTCACAACCTGATGAACATATTACCAGCTGCTGGCAACGGATGGACACAACAGACTCGATTCCTCTATGCATGCTTCATTAATGCAAGTGCAATTTTTTTTTTCTATTAAGTGATGCTAAACTTTCTTACAGCATGCCATGTTGCAATCTTTGTAATATTTCCCAGTTGTAAGATTTCCCTAGGTAATGTTTAAGTAACCCTATAATACCGAGACCAGAGATGGCCACATTGCCCTCCTTCTGAAGATGATGGCAGCCTCTCTTTGGCCTCAGCAATTTCACAGTCAGACCACCTGATCTGCAAATTGGCTCCAGGTTGGTAACAAGGTCTATCCAGGCCGTTAAGCGGATCCAATGAGCATTTTAAAAACTAGAGTTCAATGACAGGCTCCATAGTTTCTCAGTGCAGGTTTCGTTAAAGCCTGGGAAGAAACTCTTCCATAGGCAGACCAAAAGTTCAGTCCATATACTGGCTGCCCCCTGGGTAAGCAGCAGCTTTAACAGTAACACAAACTTGAGAAAAATGAAGTAGGTAACTTCCTGTTTTCTAAATGCTTCCCAAATGACACATTTTAACATCAGCAGAAAAATAGCTCCAAACTCCAATTCCTGAAAGACATCTCAGACAAATGGTGGTCTTGTTTTCATCCCGTAGCTACAGGTAGTAGAGTAGGTTAGCCAGGGAATTGTGTGGCTCCTTGTGAATGCTCTGGCCAACCAGGAAGGCCAGTTTGTGGGCATACTGGCAAGGAGCTGGCACTCTAATCACTCCCTGGAAAGAGAAAAATAAAAGACAGGTCATGTTTTATTATAGTCTAATAATTTTGTAATAAAAGGTCACCCAAAAGTGATAAACTACAAAATGTGGAAAATTTCAAAGGTTATGAAAACTTTAAGGCACTGTAGTATTTATTTAGAACCTTTGACATTTTCCACATGGTCATGTTGGTTACAACCAAAAATTTTATTGAGATTTTATGTGATAGACCAATGGTCTCCAAACTGCGGCCCTGGGGCCAGGTGCAGCCCTTTGCCTGCCTTTATCCGGCCCTTGGGTCACTACTTCAAAAGATACAAGACATGATTCTGCCAACTGATACCAGCAATGAAGCACAATATCTCCCACTGACACCAATAATGGGACACCATTTCTCCCACGGATACGAATGATGGGGCATTATTGATTTCAAATGATACAGATGATGGGGTATTATTCCTCCCCTCCCAATGATACCAATAAAGGGGCACTGTTCCTTCCAATTAAACCAATGATGGGGTACTATTCCTGCCAACGATAGGGTACTGCTTCTCCCCCAATACCAATTATGACAATGTTTACTCCCACCAATTCCAAGAAAATTTCCACTACCGCTAGCCATAGTCCAGCCGCCTAAAGTCTGAAGGTCCATAAACTGGCCCTTTGTTTAGAAAGTTTGGAGACCCCTGTGATAGACCAACACAAATTGGCACACAATTGTAGAGGGGAAGGAAAAAGATAAACAGTTTTCAAATTCTTTTTTTTTTACAAATAAATATGTGAAGTGTGGGGTACATTTGTATTCAGCCCCCCCCCCCCCCAATACTTTGTAGAACCTTTGTCTCTACCAACTGTGCACATCTAGGGATGGACATTTTTGCCCATTCTTCTTTGCTAAATAGCTCAAGTTCTGTCAGATCAGATGGCAAGTGGCTGAACAGCAATTCAAGTCTTGCCATAGATTTTTAACCGGATTTAGGTCTAGACTTTGACTGGGCCATTCTAACACATAAATATGCTTTAATCTGAACCAATCTATTGTAACTCTGGCTGTATGTTTAGGGTCGTTGTCCTGCTGGAAGGTGAACCTCCACCCCAGTCTCAAGTCTTTTGCAGACTCTAACAGGGTTTCTTCTAAGATTGCCCTTGGCTCCATCCATCTTCCTATCAACTCTGACCAGTTTCCCCGTCCCCGCTGAAGAAAAGCATCCCCACAACATGATGCTGCCACCACCATGTATCACAGTGGGGATGGTGTGTTCAGGGAGATATGCAGCGTTAGTTTTCCATCACACAGTGTTTTGCTTTTAGGCCAAAACTTTCAATTTTGGTCTTATCTGACCAGAACACCTTCTTCCACATTTTTTCCCGTTTCCCCCACATGGCTTCTCACAAACTGCAAACTATACTTCCTATGGCTTTATTTCAACAGCTTTCTTCTCGCCACTCTTCCATAAAGGCCAGATTTGTGGAGTGTTCCTTGGCCTTCATGATGCCGTTTCTTCACCAAGGTTCTCTAACAAATCTCTGAGGGCTTCACGGAACAGCTGTATTTTTACAGAGACTAAATTACACACAGGTGGACTCTATTTACCAATTAGGTGACTTCTGAAGGTAGTTGGTTCTGCTAGATTTTAGTTGGGGGTATCAGTGTAAAGGGGGCAGAATACAAATGCACGCCACACTTTCCAGATATTTGAAAAAAAAATTGAAAGCCATCTACCATTTTCCTTTCACTTCACAATGATGGGCCACTTTGTATTGGTCTAGCATATAAAATCCCAATAAAATACATTTACGTTTTCGGCTGCAACATTAAAAATGTGGACAATTTACTTTAAGGCACTGTACATCATAGATGGTGTCCATTGGTCAAAGTCATCTTCTGGCTTCTCTTGTGGACTCAAATGGTAAACTCTCCATTCAATCATTTTTCACGCTTCTACCATCTACCTTGGGGTGGTTCCTACCTAGCTTGGGGTGCCCTAGCCAACCATAGAGACTGGCCTCATCAGCCATTCATAGTGATCTGTGAATGGGAAAAATCCAAGTCTGGAGAGCCTTGCGGCTGTCTGCATGTAGTTCTCAATTAACTACCACAGCACTGTGGTAGTTCATGGATTCTTCCTATTGGTGTAAAACAGCCTGTCTGTACAATGTACGGGCAGTCATCTTACACCAACAGTCCGCTGGTTTAATGCAGGTCTCCTGCAATCTGCTGAACACTGGTGCAATGCATTCTAGGCTTTTAAAACCAAAAATATTTTTGCAGGTACAAAAATTTGCATTTATTTATAGATGGGGCAACCGCTTTTTCTCCAATGCCCCTAAAGAATCACAGTAGGAATCTGCTGGGCGAGAGGTCTCTCCGGTCCCTCTGCAGCAAAGGCACAGCAGTGTATCGTGCACCAAGGGCAACTCCTTCCCTTTCCTCCTGGGCTTCCTAACCAATCTTTTCCAACCCAACCAGGCAGCAACCAGCCCTGGATGCAGATGTGTGCTCCCAAAGTCCCTTGAGCCAAGAGTGTGAATTTACCTGGTCAGTCTAGTAAAAATCATTTCGCCTCTCCTTGGTGAATTTTGGGAACTGTAGTGTAAAAAGGTCACTAGCCCAATGCATGTCTGCCATCTCAAACTACATTTCCCATAATTTACCACTCTCTGCATATGAGTCTATGGGCTAGTTTGACTTTGCTCTCCTCCCAAGAGTCTGGGGACCATCATTTTCCTATACAAGACAAAAAAGGGATTTTTAAATACAGCTTACCTGTAAAATCCTTTTCTTGGAGTACATCACGGGACACAGAGCGGCATATTCATTACTATGTGGGTTATATGGAGTACCTTCAGGTGTGGACACTGGCAATCTCAAACAGGAAGTCCCCTCCCTATATAACCCCCTCCCCTAGAGGGAGTCCCTCAGTTTTGTAGCAAGCAGTATGCCTCCCAAAATGGTCACCCAAAAGAGGGGTGGGAGCTCTGTGTCCCGTGATGTACTCCAAGAAAAGGATTTTACAGGTAAGCTGTATTTAAAAATCCCTTTTTCTTTCTCGTACATCACGGGACACAGAGCGGCATATTCATTACTATGTGGGATGTCCGAAAGCAATGCTTTAATGAGGGGAGGGAGACATCTTCCAAAGAAGGATTCAATTTAGAGATAAACTCAAATCATAATAATAATTCTAACTTAGTCAAGAAAAAAACTTATTTCTTTTTTTTTTTTTTTTTTTTATAACCAAGGGTGTTTCTGATCCCGAGGATTTCAAACTGCAGCCTGTAGTACTGCCTGACCAAAGGCAGCATCCGCATTTCTTCTCACGTCTAGTTGATAAAACCTTGTAAACGTGTGGACTGATGACCACGTTGCCGCCTTGCATATCTGAGCCATAGAGATCTGATGGTGTGCTGCCCAAGAGGCGCCCATGGCCCTGGTAGAATGGGCCTTTACCGACAACGGAGGAGGCAACCTCTTCAACCCGTAGGCTTGAATGATTAATTGTCTAATCCATCTCGAGATGGTGGATTTTGCAGCTGCCTGCCCCTTCTTGGGGCCATCTGGTAGAACGAATAACACATCTGTTTTCCGGATCTTTTCTGTAGCTTTAAGATAGGCCTTCATGGCCCGGACAATATCCAAGGTATGCAGCAACCCCTCCTTTCTAGATGTAGGTTTTGGAAAGAAGGATGGAAGTACCAAATCCTGGTTTAAGTGAAATTTGGATATAACCTTTGGTAGAAAGGAAGGATGGGGCCGGAGAACTGCCCTGTCCTTATGCAGAACGAGATATGGTTCCTTACACGATAAGGCTGCTAATTCTGACACTCTCCTGGCCGAAACTATGGCGACCAAGAAAACCAACTTTCTTGTCAGTAAGAGTAAAGGAATCTCAGCCAACGGCTCAAAAGGCTGTTTCTGTAGAGTGGACAGGACAAGATTTAAGTCCCATGGACAAATTGGTGACTTGACAGGAGGATTAATACGCAAGACCCCCTGTAAGAAGGTCTTTACCAGCGAGTGGGTGGCCAGCGGCCTCTGAAACCACACTGACAGAGCTGAGATCTGTCCCTTGATTGTGCTTAGTGCCAGGCCTTTATCCACTCCTAGCTGGAGAAAACTTAACACCCTATCAATAGTATATTTGCGGGAATTCCATCTTTTGGATTCACACCAGCCTACGTAGTTCCTCCACACCCTGTAATAAATCACCCTGGAGACCGGCTTCCTAGCCCTAATCAGGGTAGGAATTACCTGCCTAGACAGGCCTCTATCCCTGAGAATCAGGGATTCAGCCTCCAGGCCGTCAAATTTAGACGCTGTAATGTAGGGTGGAGGATCGGCCTTGTGAGAGTAGGTCTGGTTGTAGAGGGAGAGTCCAAGGGTCTCCCACTGCCATCTTCAGGACTAGTGAGTACCAAGTCCTCCGGGGCCAAGCCGGAGCTACTAGAATGACTGGCTTGTTCTCCACTCTGATCTTGCGCAACAGGCGCGGGAGTAACTGTAGTGGAGGGAATGCATATAGAAGTCTGAATTGATGCCAAGGGCAAACCAACGCGTCGGTTCCGCAGGCCATAGGATCCCTCGCTCGCGACACGAACCTGTCTAGTTTCTTGTTGAACCTGGATGCCATTATATCTACGTCCGGCATTCCCCACCTCTGGCAGATTGTCTGAAAGACCTGGGGATGCAGAGACCACTCCCCTGGCAACAGACTCTGGCGACTTAAGAAGTCTGCCTGCAGGTTGTCCACTCCGGGAATGAATATCGCTGAAATGCAGGGTACATGAACCTCTGCCCATTGAAAAATCAAGTTCACCTCCCTCTGAGCGGCCTGGCTCCTGGTTCCCCCTTGGTGGTTTATGTATGCCACCGCCGTGGCATTGTCTGACTGGATTCTCACCGGGAACCCCTTTAATCTGGAGGTCCAAGCCAGAAGGGCTAGGCGGGCAGCTCTGATTTCCAAGATATTGATGGGGAGCTGCCTCTCTGCTTTCACCCAAGTTCCCTGGCGGGAGAACCCCTCGAAGACCGCCCCCCAGCCTGCCAGGCTGGCGTCTGTGGTAACTACCTTCCAGACAACAGGGCTGAAGGATTTTCCCTTTAGAAGATTCTGAGGGTTCAACCACCAGGCCAGGCTTTGTCGGACCCTTGATGATAGCGTCAAAGGGGACTCTAAGGCATGTGCCCTCTTGCCCCAGGCTGCTAGAATGGCTGCCTGTAGGACGCGAGTGTGGATCTGAGCGTATGGTACTGCCTCGAATGTGGCCACTAGCTTGCCTAGTAATCGCATACACAGGCGAATAGTTGGTTTTTTCTTGTTTAGAACCAACTGAACCAACCCCTTGATAGCTTCGATCTTTACAAGGGGCAGGAACACCTTTTGATGTTCTGTGTCTAACCTCATGCCGAGGTATTCCAACTGCTTTGTAGGCTGGAACGCTGACTTTCCCCGGTTCAGGACCCAGCCGAATTCTTCGAGGTACCGAACCGTGAGGTTTACTGCCTTTTGCAGACCCGGCCGTGAGTGATCTATGATCAAAAGGTCGTCCAAGTATGCTAGGACTGTGACCCCTTGGATCCTTAAATTGGCCAGAATTGGGGCTAGGATCTTCGTGAATACCCGGGGGGCCGTGGCCAGCCCGAAGGGGAGCGCCCTGAATTGGAAGTGTCGCTGCCCCACCGCGAAGCGTAAAAACCCTTTGATGCGACTGAAAGATTGGTACATGAAGGTAAGCATCCTTTATGTCTATGGAGGCCAGAAAATCGTCCTTCTGAAGCGCGGCGGCTGCTGACCGGATGGATTCCATCCGGAAGGAACGAACCCTTAGGTAACCGTTTAACCTCTTTAGGTCCAAGATTGGCCTGACATCGCCGTTGGGCTTTGGTATGACAAAGAGATTGGAATAGAAACCTAGGCCTTGCTCTTGGGCTGGCACTTCTATAATTACGTCCTGGCCAAGCAGGTGATCCAAAGCTGCCAGCATTGAGGCCTTCCTTGCTGGATCCCTTGGTAGCCTTGATTCTTGAAAATGAGGCGGAGGATACCTTAGAAACTCCAGTCTGTAACCTGTGGTTACAGATGCCCGGACCCATTTGTCGGGGATCTTGGCTTCCCAAACCTCTGAGAAGAAACGAAGCCTTCCCCCCACCCGCAAGAGTGGGGGCGCCCCTTCATAAGGCAGACTTAGGGGCTGTCTTTGACGGCTTGCGATACCACGGCCTCTTACCCCCAGGGGTCTGTCCCTGCGATCTACTGTTAACGTTGGATCGTGCAGGCGGCCGTCGATACTGCCTGGAATTTGAGGGCCCCGAGACAGGAAAGAGCTGCCTTTTAAATGTAGGAGCCCGGGATGTCTTTTTGACCGGTAAAAGGGTACTCTTGCCATTTGAAATAGTCTGAATATATTTATCCAGATCCTCTCCGAAGAGTCGTCCTCCATGGAAGGGAAACCCTGCCAGAAGCTTTTTGCATGGGGGCTCCGCCGCCCAGTTCTTCAACCATAAGAGCCTTCTCATGTGCACCAAACATAGTGATAAACGAGAGGCCTGCTGGATGGAATCTTTTATAGCATCTACCGCAAAACACAGAGCTCTGGGAATGTCAGAAAACTCTTCTGCTTGTTGGGTAGGCATGTCCCTTAACATTTCCTTTGTCTGGTCTTTTAATGCCTGACAAACTCCAATTGCAGCCACCGCTGGCTGCACCACTGCTCCTGCCGTAGCAAAGGATGCTTTTAAAAGTGTTTCTAATCTTTTATCAACTGGATCTTTAAACATATGTATGTTTTCCACCGGGCAAGTTAGTGATTTATTCACACATGAGATGGCTGCATCCACTACTGGGAGCCTCCACCTCTTGGAGAACTTTTCCTCCATGGGGTAAATAACCGCAAATCTTTTCGGTGGCAGAAAAATCCTGTCCGGCCGTACCCAATCCCGAAAGATCAATTCCTCCAAGAGAGGATGGACCGGAAAAACTGCGTTGTTTAACGGAGCTTTCAAAGAGCCCAGAGAGGATACCGGAGGAACCTGAGGCTCTGGCAATGGTAAACTAAATGCCGAGCGGACCATGTCCGTCAAAGACTGTACCCACAGTCTTTCTGTCTGGGAGTCTGAAAATGGTTCCTCAGAGGCAGATCCCTCAATCCCTGAACCCTCTTGGTTCAGGTCTAGTTGATCCTCCTGTGATTCCAATTCCTCTGGAGAGAGAATCTCAGCATCTGAGGATACCCTCCTGGTGATGGGGATCTAACCCGTTTTTTACCAGGAATAGCTCTAGCGATCAATGTTGCTATTCTCTCTTCTAGCCCCCCTAGGGATACGGCTAGCATCTCCTCTGTGATAAACACAGGGCTGGGCTGATCTGGGCCAGCCTCCGCACCAGATCCCCCTAATGGCTTATCCAAGGCGCTTCTTATGTTAATAAGTTGCGGGGAAAGTATCGGCATATCAGAATCAGAAAGGGAACCCTTTTGTTTTTTGGTCTTTTTTGTACCCTTTGACCCCGAACCCTTGGAAGCCATAATACAAAATCGAGGGACTCCGCCCACACAACAGACTGTAGTGGGCAGGAGTACAAAATCAGAGTTTAGGGGACAATAGATTACTAATGCCCAAAAACTGATGGGATCCCGTATGTTCTCTTTTTTTTTTTTTTTAAATATATTATATATTTTCTTTTGACAACATACCGTGACCCCAAACTAAGTTTGCCAGCCTCCAAACCTGCTGCAAAAAAAGGGGGATTTCTTGGCTTAACAAAAAAGGTATTTGGAACAAAGTCCAGATGTACTACCCCTCTTCCGCCACCGGGAGTCACTGTTCTGCCGCTCTGCGTCCTCTCCTGTGAAAATCAGCCTCAGACTGAGCACTGACCATGCCTGCTGTCTATAACAGCACAAAGGCGCGCCCCTGTATGACGCCGCAGGCACGCCCCCCCCCCCGCCCTCCTGTCTGAACGGCGCGAAAAATGTCAATAAGACGTGCGCGCGCGCGCGTATGCCGGAAACAGGAGGAACATGGAGGAGCCGCGCTGCTGGAGATCCAGGAACGCAGAAACAGGCGGCAGATTCAAAACTCCCGGCCAGGTAGGACTCTCCAAAGGCCCCTAGGGATCCTTACTAGCCCTAGGAAGAAACAGCAGGTTTAGCTAGCACACATATTTAGACAGGGGGACCTAGTGATGGGGGAGAAAAGGTGTCATCCTGTCTCTCTTTAGACATAGTGAACAAGGTTGCCCATGCAGAGCATACTTAGGCTATCCCCCCTTTTAGGTTACCCCGGAGAGCCTGCTGTCGAACCAAGTCCCGCAGGCTCCCCCTTACCTGCTCCATGCTGCAGGATGTTTGTCCAGCAAACTGATCCAATCTTCTCCCATCTCCGTGGGTAGCGTAGTAGACCTTCAGGCCCTGGGGTCCTATGAAGGTACCCACTGTCCTGGACCTATATAGCACCCTGGCAAACAGGAACTTATGGTTTTTTCAAACTCCAAGTCCTGGGCCCAGGGTCCAGCCCTCCAAAGAGGAGCATTATAGGCAAAACCCCACGGCTTGGGGCCCGGGTACTGTCCACTTTGGCACTGAGGCTCCTTGGACAGATCCGGTTAGCCCGCCCTTAATCCCAAGGATGTGGAGCAAAGCTATTCCGTGACCAACACCTAAGACACTGGCAAAAAAACTGAGGGACTCCCTCTAGGGGAGGGGGTTATATAGGGAGGGGACTTCCTGTTTGAGATTGCCAGTGTCCACACCTGAAGGTACTCCATATAACCCACATAGTAATGAATATGCCGCTCTGTGTCCCGTGATGTACGAGAAAGAAAAAAGGCTCCTTGCAAGAAAGGTCCACCAACTCCGAGATGCCCGATAGATGCAATGGCCACCAGAAAGACAACCTTTCATGTAGGATCCCCCAATGGGATATCCTGAATCAGATCAAAGGAATGTTTTTAAAGAACTGAAAGTACCAGATTCAAGTCCCATAGAGCTAGAGAGTAGGAAAATAACACAAGCACTCCTTGTATTAATAAACAAAAAAATTATTGACAGAGTGAAAAGCCAAAACCTGTTCCTTTAGAGTATTAAGAGCCAGATGTTGTCCAGGATGCAAGCAATAGAATATTTCTCTGAGACAAGATGCCTACTTTCTCACCAGCCAAAATAGGCCTTCAAAACGTAGATTCTAACATGGGGATTTCTTGCCTGGAACAAGGTGAAAATAGCAGTCAGCAATTCCGCTATCCTATAGGACCTGGATTTTAACAGCTATACTGTTCAACCCAGTGATGTGACATGAGGGGGTGCAGGATTCTGCCTGCTGTGGCCATGACACAGCTCATCTGAGGGGGGAGAAGGGGCAATGACAGGACAATCCGAGATCGATCGGTCATATGCTTCCCCAGGAGCAAAAACTCAACAGGCTGCCCCTTGCCAGGGCAAAATCTGCAAGGAACTGTATGCGCTCGATAGTGGAAACTTGACACACAACCAATTTATAATGTTCGTTCACAAAGCCAGCAACATGCTTAAAGTAAAACCAAAAGAATACAAATTTCCAGCAGAAAGTCCTAACTCCAAGATAATAGGCTGACTACCAAGCTTGATCACTGGTTTCATTATTCTTCAATTGTCCCCAGCATCCTGGGTAGCATTATACCCCGTAGGTGTTGATCCAAACCCAAAAGCATAGCTGTATCCTCCAGTGAACATAAGATAAATTATATATTTTAAAGTATTACTAACCCCAGCACCCTGCATTCAATATATCTGGTCTTCCACAGAACATGGAAAGGCAATTATTTTAGTAAATATAAAACTGATAAATACATCTTCTCAGTTGCAGTATATAGCCGTCTTATGACATCTATTAATAGTTTGGTTAAAGCTTATAGGAGTCTCCTCTGACTGTCCTATAAGGATGCAGAACCCCTGACCCTCTCTCCGGAGAGTGCCGATTGTCCCTGTGCTGATCACATGCACCCTCCCAAGAGAAAAAAAAAACAAACACACACCCCCTAATCTAGCAATACACACCAAACAGAGCATGTGCAGAGGGCCACCAAGGCTCTGTTCTATCAGCAGATGGATTAAGGCAGTGGAAAGGGAGGGACAGAGAAGGCACGATCAAACAGCTTTTTCACACAATGCAGAGGATAAACCCCCTAGGTTCCAAACGGAGTATAAAAAGCCTGCTTTACTGCATATACAGACTGATTTTACTGTTGTTGGTTTAGTAACACTTTAATTCCAGTTTAAGAAATGAGCTTCCATTATACATACAGGCCAGTTGAAGTATTGGTGGCACAGCTTGTAAGTCAGTCGCTGCATATGATCTGGCTTCAGACCTCCGCTGTCATACACAACATTGTAGTGTGTTGGGGACACAGTGCCTTGTCGCACAGACTGGCTGATAATGAAGAAGTCATACCTGAAGGGAAGAAGCCACAGAAGAGTTTTTTTTAAAAACAAAAAATAAAAAACACACACACACACCAATCTAGACACACACACACACACACACACACACACACACACACACACACACACACACACACACACACACACACACACACACACACACACACACCCCAATCTAGCCATTCTACAAAGCCAGTTGAAAACAAAAAAAACAAAAAAACACGGAAACAGCTAAGCTACTCTACCTAAAACTATATTCTAGGCAAACAGCTAAACAAATATATTTTTTACTGATTTGTTGCCAAAAGGTTAAAAAAAATGTCTGACATTTGGCAAGATCTGTGGCTTCCTCGGGTCAGTGGTGCCGATTTATTATTCATTGAGGAAGCTGGGATACAGAAAAAAAACATAAAAAATAAAATAATTTCTGAACGTGGAAAACGTACATGTGCATATATAACAGAATTACAAACCCTTTGGCAGATAAAATAAAAGTGTGCATTTTAACCACTTTAGCCCCGGACCATATTGCTGTCCAATGACCAGAGCACTTTTTGTGATTTGGCACTGCGTCGCTTTAACTGACAATTGTGCGGTCGTACGACGTAGCTCCCAAACAAAATTGGCGTCCTTTTTTTCCCACAAATAGAGCTTTCTTTTGGTGGTATTTGATCATCTCTGCGGTTTTTATTTTTTGCGCTATAAACAAAAATAGAGCGACAATTTTGGAAAAATGCTATATTTTTTACTTTTTGCTATAATAAATATCCCCCAAAAATATATATACGTATTAGGCCGATACGTATTCTTCTACATATTTTTCGTAAAAAAAAAAAAAAAAAAAAAAAAAAAAAAAAAAAATCGCAATAAGCGTTTATTGATTGGTTTGCGCAAAAGTTATAGCATTTACAAAATAGGGGGTCGTTTTATGGCATTTTTATTAATATTTTTCTTTTACTAGTAATGGCAGCGATCAGCATTTTTTTTCAGTACTGCGACATTATGGCGGGCACTTCGGACACTTGACACATTTTTGGGGCCATTGGCATTTTTATAGCGATCAATGCTATAAAAATGCATTGTATTACTATAAAAATGCCATTGGCAGTGAAGGGGTTAACACTAGGGGGCAGGGAAGAGGTTAAGTGTGTTCCTATTTGTGTTCTAACTGTATGGGGGGGGGGGGGGTGGACTCACTAGGGGGAATCACTGATCTTCTGTTCATACATTGTATGAACAGAAGATCAGCGTTTCCCCCGCTGACAGGACCGGGAGCTATGTGTTTACACACATAGCTCCCGGTCCTCGCTCTGTAACGAGCGATCGCGTGTGCCCGGCGGCGATCGTACCCACCGGGCACGCATGCGGGACGCGCCCCCTAGCGGCCACTTTAGAGCCGACGTAGAGCTACGGGCTCTCGCCCAGCAGTGCCACCGTCCCGCAGTAATATGACGGTGGGCGGTCGGCAAGTGGTTAAATGCACATTTAGCTGCTTGCCAGGAGTTCCACATTTGAACATAGTGCTGGACAGGAATTTTGACTTCCTGCCCTGGGGACCGATGTTGCTGGCATTTGGCCACACACAGAAACGCAAATTTAAATCTGCAGTGTTGATGCCTAAAGCGAAGACATTGGACAGAATACAAGTAGGTTTATTTTTGCCGGAAGGGCTGCCTTTTCTTCTTTCAGTATGTTTATTAAGGAAAAGTTTTGAAGAATTACAGTTGGAGTAGTAAAGGAAAATTCTTTTTTTGCTGAAATGACTGTTTACAGGGTATAGAGACATAATAGTTAACTGATTCCTTTTAAAAATTATTAAAAATAGATAAAAATCAATCATATAATGTGCCTGCAGTTTAGTTTAGTTTTTAGACTAGTTTTAGTTTGTTCTGTGTGCACAGAGACACACAGAACAAAAACACAGGGCAGTGTTTGTTTTTAAAATTAATCTGATTGGTTCCGGGGAGTTTTAGACACAGAGCCAGATTCAGGTACAGCTGCGTATTTTTTTGGCCGGCGTAGCGCATCTCATATGCGCTACGCCGACGCAAGACAGGGAGCCCAGAACAGTATTCTCAAAGCAGTCGCGCCGTATGTTGCGCCGGCGTAGTGTAAATAGGCCAGCGTAAGCCCGCCTAATTCAAAAGTAGGCAGGTAGTGGGCGTGCTCCATTTAAATTAACCGTGACCCCATGTAAATGAGCGGCCGAGCAAACGGCGCATGCTCAGAATCACGTCAAATAAAATGCCCAAGATACACGTCGAACACTGCCTACAACGTGAACATCACAGCCCCATTTACTTAAACGACGCAAAATTGCCACCTTTTTGGTGGTTTATCTTTACGCCGGAAAAACGCCTTACGTAAACGTCGTAGATTACTGCATCGGGCGTAAGTACGTTCGTGAATCGGTGCATCTTACTCATTTGCATATTTATAATGGGAACGCCGAATGCGTCCAGCGTAAATACGCACCCAAGATACGACGGTGTAGGAGACTTACGTCGGTCGTATCTTGGCAAAATTCAGGCGTATCCGATTTAAAGAATCGGCGCATAGATACGACGGCGCACATTTGGACTTACGGCGGCGTATCAGTAGATACATCGGCGCAAGTCTTTGTGAATCTGGGCCATAATATTCACATTTTCTTGATCATGGACCACAATGAAAAGCTACCATGAGTTTTTTCATAAGGAGCCAGACAAGCAGAAGTGTGAAGTTCAGCAAGGGATTACAGCAACTTCTAAGCAAAAGCAAGCTATTTGGCATTAAAAAAAAAAAAAAATCCTTTACTGATCCTTTAAGGAAGGTGGCAAAATGTTTTTTAGTTGTAAATGGGGCTGAGCCATGCGATATAGAAGCATGTATGGAAATCCTAGGAAAACATTTCCACATCATTTCACCCAAGTGTGATCAGTAAGCCTTATAAAGGGGAAAGGGCTTCATTTGTTTTTTTCAATTATAATGGGGTAAGGCATTGTAGCCTAATTTGGAACAAAATCCATTTATTGGAGGTCTAATCTGAGCATGAGCGTTGGAGACACCCTGCAAGGACATTATTCCACTACTCATTGGTGTCATCTGCGAACACAGAAATTGCACTTTTAATAATTTATAAATATGTTAAAGCGGAGCTCCACCCCTAAGTGGAACTTGCGCTCATCGGAACCCTCCTACCCTCCGGTGTCACATTTGAAACCTTTCAGGGGAGGGGGGTGCAGATACCTTTCTAAAGACACATTTGTCAGATCCCGTCCCCCCCGTTGTGTTCTGGGAAACGCACAGCTCCCAGAACACAGCAGGAACCAGTCAGCACGGCGTAGCGTGACTCGCACATGCACCGTAGGGAACTGGGCAGTTAAGCCGGAGAGCTTCACTTCATGGTCCCCTCACCGAGGATGAAGGTGGGGGCAGCAGAGCGACGAGTCAGCAGCTGCACTATTTGTAGCTGCTGGCTTTTAATATTTTTTTTTTTCGGCGGACATCCGCTTTAAATTAAGGGTTCCAACACTGAACCTTTGGGTACACCAAAACCTGAACCTTTGGGTACACAAGAAGCTTAGACCAGTGGTCTTCAAACTGCATCCCTTTGCTTGCTTTTATCTGGCGCCTTAGGGCACTGTTCTATCCACGGATACAAAGCACCACTCCTTTCACTACAACAACAAAACTGACCCCAGTTTGGAAAGAAAAAACACCCCAACGTACATTCAATGAGGCATAATGAGTCTTTTGAACCTGTCAATTTTTTCTACAAGTTTTTGGTAAATGTGTGTAAAAAAATAAAAAATAAAGTGTTTTCATTTTTTTCTTTCCAAAGTTGTCCATTTATACAATATTTCTAACACATAGCATGTACATACCAAAACTGACACCCCAAAATAGATTCTCCTACTCATGTGGGAGACCTTTCTACAGCCTGGCCACATACAGAGGCCCTCTAGACCCAGCGGTCATGGATACTCCCGTGTTCGCCTGTGACCGCGGTTCTGGGAGGATGTCAATGTACGCTCCCAGAGTTAGAGCTGCGCCGTAGCCGTTATTCAGCTATATCGCGGTCGTTAAATGGTTAATTAAGCTCTCGTATCTTGCCGACTATAGAACCAAGCAGTCTGTAATATACTAGGTAAAATGTCAGAACAATGATCGATGCATACAAATTGTTATTTATTTATTTTTTTAAAACCCGTCAGTTACCATTCAGGTCTGGTGACTTCAGTATCAACTATTGTTCCAGGAGGAGGATTCTGGAGCCGGCCACCCAAAACTGCAAAGAATCTGGCATTGATCCGTTTCTTAACCACCACAACTGACAGCTTAGGGCTAAGAGAATGGTAAAGAAAAAAAAAAAAAGAAAAGAAGAAGATCACCACACAAGGTAGATAGAAAATATTATTACACACTATGCGGGCAAAACAAAGCCTTACGTGTAATCCTTGCCTGCCGACTTGATACAGTCCATTATCTGCGGCACTTCATAGCTGACAAGGGTCTTTAGCTGACCATCGCCCACACCGTCACGGTAAATGATAATACGGTTGGGTAGGAAGCCATTGCATTTATACCAAGCATGAAGAGCACCTGAAGAAACATACTGATATTATTCACAGTCTTTGTAAATCTTGTTCTTCTAGCAGAACCAAAATTAAAATCAGTAAAGTTTAGCCAAGGACACTTTGCCATGTGCGATATTGCCACATTTTAAGTCAGCTGGAAAACACTTGCAGTTATAGAAAGGTACACTAAAATTGCATTACAGAAAGCATATGGGAAGACCATAAGAAATGCTGTTTTAACAGCTTGCCAACTGCCCTATAGCAGTTGTACTGCTACAGGGAGGCATCTGTGTGCCCAGATCACGTATGAGTGGTTCCGAAGTGGTGGCTGGTGGGTTTTTCTTTGGGGGGCAAACAAATAGACACCCTCCAGGCACTGAGGCACTAACACCTCCTCGGGCGCCGCAGCACTACCACTCCCCAGCGTAGGTGGCTGGCGGTCCGGCACTTAACCGATCTAGGTGGTGGGCTGGGGTGTCATCCGGCACGGTCTGCCCACTGTGCGAGCGGTGGGTTGCAGGCAGAGGTTCCGGTTTCGCTCCTTCAGCAGCTTCCTCTGCCGTGTTTCTCGTCTCTTTTCCGCCTAAGCGCTAGGCATCCAATAGGATCGCCTGGCACTTTGGCCAATTGGGAAACAGGTCTCACGAGCTGCCTCTTGATTGGCGGGGAGGAACTTTTGTGTGAAAATAGCAAAAATGTCTTTGCCATTGTCACAAAAAACAGTGCTCTGCGCCCCAAGCCCACCAAATTTTGAAGCCTATAAGCAGGGCCGTCTTAATAGCATCATGGGCCCCTGGGCAAAGTAATGCTCTGGGGCCCCTACAATGGAGATGGAGCATCCCTCCGGGCATTCCAAGCATTTAGGTGCAAACAGTGCTGGACAGCTGGGCTCACCATCACACCATCCACAATGCATGCTACTTCCGCAAGTGGGCTCTTAGTGCTGCCGACTCAGCAGCTCCCACTCCAGCTCCTACCCCGCAGCCTTCGAGTCCCGAGCATTCGAGCTGCATGGGGTGGGGTCAGAGCATTACTGGCGCTTCGGCCCTGCCCCTCCCTGCTGGCTGTGAAATAATAGGTATCATTCTGCACAGCATGGGGCACCGCTGCCAGCCTGCCTCCCCTGTGTATTCATCACTCTCAGTGCCATCATGGGGCCCCCAATTTCAAGGGAGCGTGTGCTCAAGGACCAGCTACTTTGGGGAAAATGCAGGGGCCCCCAATGCAGATGGGGCCCCTGGGCAGTGCCCAGGTGTGCCCTCATTAAGACAGTCCTGCATATCAGAGTCTGACTAATCACGTGGATCAAAAAAAAAGAAAAAAAGAAGAAGAGGCGCCCTCTATGGACAGGCTGCCATCGGGTCCGTTCATAATGGGCACCACACGCATGAACCACAGCTCAGTGTCTAAATGGACATGAATTTGCAGCTCAGCTTGAGTGCTGCTTGCTATGGGGGGGGGGAACGCGACAGGAGTTTTAAAGCAGCGTTTTCCTTCCAGGAGTAAAAAGGTATCAGAAGGAAAAAAAATAAAAATACCTGCTTGTTTTTCTCTAGGGGATTGGAGAGCGTAGATCTACTTATCTAATCCTCTAAACCTCCCATACTAGACAGGTCCTTGCTGCCTCTGCCCCCTGCGGTCTAGCGATCTCGTGCAGTGCACAGTTCCTGAAGTCATCACGACCTGTTCTGAATGACTGAATGAATGATAACTTGTTAGAAGGCTGGCCGGAGGCCGGCCTGTATTTGTGGGAGGAGTCTGAGAGTACTTAGACTCCCTCCCTCTCTGGGCTGGGTTCGGCGTCGGTTTCTGGGTTGGGGGGGCCACGTCACTTCCGGTTTTTCCTGCAGAGGGCGGTCGTTAGCTTCAGGTCCACGTTGCCTAGGTTGTCAGATTTTGTCCCTGCAGAGCGGCGGGCGGCCGCAGCTATGGCGCCACCCTCATGTGTCTGGGTAACTGGGCTCATGCTGGCTTCTGGGAGGGGGCCACCCGCCCGCTCGTTGTTATCTTATGCGGGCAGCCGGGAGCAGCTTACAGGGCTGCCCGCTCCTCCTCCCAGTCTGTTCCAGACTCTCGCGGGGGGGGGGGGCAGGGAATTCTTTGTACTCCGGGCGCACGCTGGTGACATCCTTCCACCCACTTACTCACCCTGGGGGAGAGGGAGCCGCCCGCCGCCTCTCCCGGGTCCTCTGCCGGGGGAGGGGGAGGGGGGGGGTAACGTTCACCTGCTCCTTTTCTCCCTCTGGTATGGAGGGAGCCGCTCGCTGTTTACCAATGTGCACGCCGGGGGGAGGGGGGCCGGCCGCAACTTCACTGCTGAGGCACATTCTGTATGGAGGGAGACGCCCGCCGCGTTCTCCTGGTGTTCACGCGGGGGGGGGGGGGGTGTAGGTCCCGGTCGGTACGCTGGCAAGCAGGGGGAGCCACGTGGGGTTATTGGCTTGCTGTCCGTCCCCATGCAGCTGCTCACGCTGGTGGGAGGGGGGGGGGGCATCTATCCAGCCACTTATCCTATCCTGGACATGCTTGGGTCTTGCAGAGGGGGGGGGCATACAGCTCACGTCACAGGCGCCGAGTAGAGGGGGGGGTGGGTCACCTATCGGCTGCAGGGGGGTCGCACACAGTCTGCATAAGGGGGGTTATGCTGGAAGCATGGGGGGGGGCCTTTTCCCGTGGTCACGATTGTTGGGGGGGGGGGGGGGGGCTTGGTTGGGGGGGGGGGGGGGGGGGGGGGGGGAGTCACGCTGGCAGTATTCTTTGCTTTACATTTCTGCCCCTGGTTTTCTGTCATTACGTTTCTGCCCCACGTTTTCTGTCATTTCGTTTCTGCCCCCACGTTTTTCTGACATTACTTTCTGCCATAGCATTTTCGTATCAGTTTATCTTCCCCCACGTTTTCTAAGTCATACACTCGCAAACACATTTTCTGCCCCTAATCGTTTTCTGTCACACGTTTTCAGTCCCCTCACTTTCTGCCCTCACATTTCTCCCACGCCTTCAGTCATAGCATGCCCCCCCACGTTTCAGAGTCAATAGCATTTCACTGCCCACCGTTTCAGTCATAGCATTTTCTGCCCCAAGTTTTCATCATAGTAATTCTGCCCCTTTTCAGTCATAGCATTTTCTGCCCCACGTTTTCAGTCATAGCATTTTCTGCCCCACGTTTTCAGTCATAGCATTTCTGCCCCACGTTTTCAGTCATAGCATTTTCTGCCCCGCGTTTTCAGTCATAGCATTTTCTGCCCCACGTTTTCGGTCATAGCATCTTCTGCCCCGTATTTTCGGTCATAGCTTTTTCTGCTCCCGCGTGTTCTGTCATAGCATTTTTCTGCCCCGCGTGTTTTGTTCTGTATAGCATTTTCTGCCCGCGTGTTCTGTCATAGCATTTTCTGCCCCGCGTGTTCTTGTCATAGCATTTTCTGCCCCGCGTGTTCTGTCATAGCATATTCTGCCCCGCGTGTTCTGTCATAGCATTTTCTGCCCCACGTTTTTTCTGCCCCACGTTTCTTGCCTGTTTTCTGCCTCGACATGTCAGCATATCGTTTTCTCTTACCTCTTTGCCTCAGCGTTAAGGCTCGGTGTTTCTATCATATTACCATTCTGCCCCAGGTTTTCTGTCTTAGCGTTCCTGCCCCAGGTTTTCTGTCGTAGCGTTCCTGCCCCAGGTTTTCTGTCGTAGCGTTCCTGCCCCAGGTTTTCTGTCGTAGCGTTCCTGCCCCAGGTTTTCTGTCGTAGCGTTCCTGCCCCAGGTTTTCTGTCGTAGCGTTCCTGCCCCAGGTTTTCTGTCGTAGCGTTCCTGCCCCAGTTTTTCTGTCATAGCGTTCCTGCCCCAGGTTTTTCTGTCATAGCGTTCCCTGCCCCAGGTTTTCTGTCATAGCGTTCCTGCCCCAGGTTTTCTGTCATAGCGTTCCTGCCCCAGGGTTTCTGTCATAGCGTTCCTGCCCCAGGTTTCTGTCATAGCGTTCCTGCCCCAGGTTTGCTGTCATAGCGTTCCTGCCCCAGGTTTGCTGTCATAGCGTTCCTGCCCCAGGTTTGCTGTCATAGCGTTCCTGCCCCAGGTTTGCTGTCATAGCGTTCCTGCCCCAGGTTTTCTGTCATAGCGTTCCTGCCCCAGGTTTTCTGTCATAGCGTTCCTGCCCCAGGTTTTCTGTCATATCGTTCCTGCCCCAGATTTTCGGTTCATAGGGTTTCTGCCCCTGGGTTTTTGTCATAGCGGCTCTGCCTAGCGTTTCTGCCCGCGTTTTCTGTCTGGGCACCACGGCCCCCGCGTTTTCTGTCTGGGCACCACGGCCCCCGCGTTTTGTCTTAGTTGTGTTTGCCTTTGCATTTCTACCTCAGTGTTTCAGGCTCAGTGTTGCTCTCGTACCATTTATGCCCCGGGTTTCTGTACTATTATTTTTGACTCCGCATTCAGGTGCAGCTGGTCGCCCATACCATTTCTGCCCCAGGTTGCCATAAAGTTCAGTCTCAGCAGTTCTGCTGCCCCACGATTTCTCTGCTGCCCCCTCGGTTTCTGTCTTCTGCCCCTTGCCTTCCCTCAATTTCTGTCATAGCATTTCTGCCCCTACGATTTCTGTTTAGCTTTGCTGCCCCACGATTCCTGTCTGTGTTTGTTTGTCTTGGCATTGTCGTCTCCGTGGTTACCATGTCTCGTTGTACTTTGTCCATGTTGCATCTGGGTTGATTAGCTTGTGCTCACATCTCTGGATCTGTCACGTCTACAGATTCTTACGGGCTGAGGTTTCGTTTTTAATTGATTGTTGACCGCAATCTTCTCGCCTGTTTACATACGTCATACGTTGCACTTCATTCATTACACCTATACGATTACCCACCACAGTCCGGGGTACACTAGCCTGAGTGTTCAGTTAAATTGCCTGTCTCTGCGCGGCAGGTTACTCAGGCTCACGTGCCAGTCACTCTGGGTGGGGGTGTCATCATTCATTAATGCGCAGCGGTCTTGATGTTCTGTTAATACGTAGGGCGTTGTTGTTTCATGTTTGTTTTTCTGTTTTGTCTAGGTTGTGTCAGCACACCCCCAGTTCCTGCTCTTCTTCCATTTCTTCCGGCCATGTATCATCCCTTTGGGTCCGGTCTAGCAGACCTGCTGGTTTATGACTGGGCCATGGGTGGTCTTTGTCAGAGGGGGTGGTGGAATCTCCCATCCCTGTTTCTCTGACGTCCCTACTGTGGGTACTTTCAGACCTGCTTACGGGGCTTTATCATTGCATCATCAGGTTTCATAGTGTGGTGGCTTCAACTGACAGTCATGCTTTCGTTATCAAATCAGGTTTCTGGAGGTAGATTTTTCCAGGGGTGGTTGGTCTGGTTTCTCTACCTTCGTGCTGTAGGTGGGGGGCTGGGCCTCTTAGGTACCTAGTGGCAAGTATTGGTAGCATTGTTACTATGGGCTGCTCTCCTGCAAGACTTGTCATTAGGTACTTGTCCGCGGTCTGGCGTTTCAGCACTTGGGGGGGGGGGGGGGGTTTGGGGTAGCTCCATACCGATAATCAAACTATCCTTATGCTCAATTTCGTCAGTCCTGCGGTGGGTCAAGGTAAGTCTTTTCTTGTGCAGCATCATCGGGTCGTGTTTCTGCTGGTAACCTGCTAACCATGTCTTTCAGGTTAGAACGGGTTCTGCGTGTCGGTATGGTGCCATGTTAGGTTGTTGTTACCTTAGCGTAAGTGCTTCGTGCTTCTGCTCCGTTAACATGTCCATCAGGTATCCAGCAATTTAGGCTCCTGCTAGTTGTCAGATTTTTGCAAACAACCCGCTCACTTTCCTATCAAGTATTGGTTGGCCAGGGGTTTGGGGGGGTTCCCTCACGAGCTACGTCTCTGGTGTCCGGTTGTAGCTTTCATTGTTAGGCATTATTGCAGGGGCTTCTCGGCCAGCGCTGGGTTCAGTTGCCCACAAGTGTCCACTCATCATAAGCGTGTCAAGCTCTCATATGGGTTGTCACAGGCTCGAACCAATCTTTCTCGGGGCTTTGGTCGAGTTTAGGGCTGCTTCACGCATTCGGCAGGGGCTTCCTTCTCTTCATCACAGGTCACGAGTCGGTTAGCTTCTCCAGTCATAACGGCTACTTATCAGGTATACATACGATTGCCATGCCGGGCGCGTGCTGCTTTGCTTCTTGGTCGCTTATCTACCCCTCTTCACCTAAATATGTGTCTTTTGCCCTCTTTCAGGCGTACCTACCAGCCGGCCAAAGGCACACTCCAGGCCTGGGTTATTAGGGTCATCGCATTCCTTACTCGAAGACTCTGTTTACAAGTTAGAAGGCTGGCCGGAGGCCGGCCTGTATTTGTGGGAGGAGTCTGAGAGTACTTAGACTCCCTCCCTCTGGCTGGGTTGGCGTCGGTTTCTGGGTTCCCTCACCCACCCACCCCCCCAGTTCCCCCAGCTTTCATACATTTTCATTGTACTTTTTCTTGTTAAGGGTATGCCCTCTTTCAGGCGTACCTACCAGCCGGCCAAAGGCACACTCCAGGCCTGGGTTATTAGGGTCATCGCATTCCTTACTCGAAGACTCTGTTTACAAATATAGCGCGGCACATGCGAACTAAATCGCCTCTGGGCGCTTGTTGTTCCTGTCTCCTTTGATAAAAAGAGACGAGTCTTGATCTTTCTCCTGAATGCCAAGTGATCCTCCAACTGAATGCTGGTTGGTAAAGCGTTCCATAGTCTGGGACCTTGGATCGCGAATCTATTTTCTCCTTTGGACTTGTAGTTGGCTTTAGGAATCTGGAGCAGGTTTTGATTGGTGGATCGCAGAACGCGATTGGGATAGTGGGCTTTTATTTTTTCGCATAAATGGGGGGCATTCCCATGGACACATCTATGCGTAAGACAGAGAGCTTTAAAATAATTCTGTCTTTAACTGGCAGCCAGTGAAGGGCTCTCAGTGAAGGCGAGATAGATTCCCAGGGTTTTTTCCCAGTCACAAGTCTGGCGGCCGTATTCTGAACGACCTGCAGACGAGCAATTTGGTACTTGGGGAGTCCGAGGTAGAGGGCATTTGCATAGTCCAGTCTGGAGTTTACAATTGCTCCCACCACGACCGGTAAATCTTCTTTGGGAATGAAAGGAGTAAGTCTGCGAAGTAGGCGCAGCAGATGGTGTGATCCGCCGACTACTGACCCCATTTGTGCGTCCATTGTCATATAGGAGTCAAAAATGACCCCTAGACTTTTGACTTTGGCGCTAGGGGTGATGATTTTGCCCAAAATGGGCGGAGGTGTCCATGCTGTTGCAGGTTGATTCCTATGCTTGGCGGGAAACAGGGGAAGTTCGGTTTTCGCTCCATTGAGTTTAAGATAACTCTTTGTCATCCAGTCCTCTATCAAAAGAGAGGCATGTCTCTAGATTGAGGTGGTGATCCTTTTTGTTGCCAATGCGGAAATACAGTTGCGTGTCGTCTGCATATGAGTGGTAAAGCAGTTTTTGGCTGCTAATATTCTCAAAAAGAGGGCGAAGATAGATGTTGAATAACACCGGTGAAGTTGTCAGAACAGTTCATACTGGGTTGTGGGGAGCACAGTTTGCTGCTGGAGCAGATTGTGTGAGTATGCAGCTTTCTAGACACCCCTTGAAAAAAAATAAGTTAACCAATGCACTGTGGGCACAGCCCCAATGAAATAAGGAAGAAAAAAAAAAAAAGTCCAGCTTTGAAGTGATATAGAGATAATCTATGTTTCCAAACATCACTATACTTGCCTGCTCTGGAATTGCACAGAGCAGCTCTGAACCTCTTTGTAGGTGCCCCGCCGATGCTCCTGGCTCCTTCTCTGTCCTGTGCCCCTATGGGAAGCTACTTCCCATAGGGGCATTTGTGAGTGTTCGCTCCCAAGCCCGCTGATCGGAGCAAGGTCCATAAAGACATGGATGAGCGCGTTTGGGGTGGAGGAACTTGACTGGCCTGCACAGAGCCCTGACATCAACCTGATGGAACACCTGTGGGATTAATTAGAGCGGAGACTGAGCCAGGCCTTCTCGTCTAACATCAGTGCCCGATATTATAAAAGGTCAAACAAAACATTCTCATAGACACACTCCTAATCATTGTTGACAGCCTTCCCAGAAGAGTGGGCGCTGTTATAGCTGCAAAGGGTGGGCCAACTCAATATTGAACCCCATGGCCAGAATAGGATGCCATTAAAGGTCATGTGCGTGTAAAGGCAGGCGACCCAATACTTTTGGTAACTTAGTGTACATTAAAAATAAATCCTTCAACTGGGAATAATACTTAACAAATTGACTCACTAGTAGCTTTAAAAACAAGTAAAGGCTGCTTAAAAAGGTGACACACACACACACACACACACTTATACTGGCAAGTTAAACTCCTGATTATATTACCTGGTACACACTCAGATCAGGTTTATATTTAGGCCTCAAATTTATGAACTTCAGATATCAGAAACAATTCCTGAACCATTAGGGCCCTTTCACACTGGTGCGTTTTTGCGGTAAAAATAGCGCTATTAAAAACGCCCATAAAACGCTCCCCATGCCCCTCTCCATTGAAATGAATTAAAAAACGCGGTAAAAACGCGGTGTTTTGCCGCGATTTTAATTCATTTCAATGGAGGGTGGCATTGGGGGGTGTTTTAATAGCGCTATTTTTACCACGAAAATGCGGGAAAAACGCACCAGTGTGAAAGGGCCCTTAGAGGTCAGATCAGCCCAAAACCCGGTCTACCTCAGGCTGAATAAATATAGTAAACCACCAACACATGCCTGTCTCCTATGGATCATTACTGGACTCCCCCTACACTGATAACACTTCTATCACTCTATCATTTTCTCAGCTGGCCATCCTATTTGCCATTGTGAGGGCCAGCCAGATTTGCCACCAGAAAACAGGAGAAGCGTCCTTGGTGCAGGAGGTACAACAGCATGCCACTGAAAAAGACATTGGTCTGGATTTACAAAGCACTTACGTCGTATCTATGCGCCGTACCCGTAGAACTAAGATACGCCAAAAAACTGACTTCATCCGACCAACGTAACTTGCCTACGCCGGCATATAGTGGGCGCATAGTTACGCTGGACGCTTTTGGAACTCCCATTGATTTGAGATGCATATATGCAAATGAGGGCGATACACCGATTCACGACCGTAGATGCGCCCGGCTCATGTTTTAAGCGATTTGCGTAAGGGTTACGTCCGGCTTAAAGTTTTTCCAACCATATAGGTGGCGCAACCCATTAAAAAAAAAAGGTATGGACCAGGGAACAGCCGTCGTTAACGAAGTACTACGTGAATAGGGCTGTGTGTAGGTTACTTTCATGTCGTAGGCAGTGTATTGACGTATCATAGGCAGCTATTTCAACGTGACTGCGAGCATGCGCACTGGGGTGCGTCCAAGAGACGCATGCGCAGTTCGGTTTTTGAAGCTCAGCCCATCATTTGCATGGGGTCACGATTCATTTTAATATATCACGCCCACTTCCACCTACTTTGACTTACGTCGGCTCACGCCCACAACTATACGCTACGGCAGCGCAACGTTGATCGCATATTCTGCGCTGGCGTAGTGTAAAGACGATGCGTTATGCCGGCATAAAGATGCACCGATCTACGTGAATCTACCCCATTGTGTGCCTGCCTTGGAATGAGTGCTGGGGATCGCAAAACCCCCGAGTTATGGTTTTCAGTTTTGCACTCCTGTAGTCCAGCCTGTCCCCCATGAACCCTCTGGTGTGGGCGGCCCATATGTGTGTGAGGGCAGGGGTGGTGCAGAGCATAAGGCGGCTATTGAAGAAGCTCTTGGCAGGGGATACTGAGGGCCGGCTGGGTGTCGGTAATAGTACCAGACTATCATGGAGGCCATGGAGAGGTGAGCAAAATCAAACGATCTTCACTGTTCATGAAGGGGGGGGTGCAAGTAGTGCAGGAATCAGGTAGGTCAGTGTAAAAATTAGGTAGGTTAGTGCAGTGGTCAGGAAGGACTGTGTTGGAATCAAGTTGGTCAGTACTACTGTACTAGTGAAAGGAACTGAGTCCCAAAAGTCTGGTGGGGGTGCAAATTTATTGCCTTGCCCCCCGGCGCTGATAACCCACACTACACCATTGACTGCATATATAATTTGAGAAAAAAAGGGATTTTTAATAACAGCTTACCTGTAAAATCCTTTTCTTGGAGTACATCACGGGACACAGAGCGCATAGCCATTACATATGGGTTATATGGAGTACCTTCAGGTGTGGACACTGGTGTAATCAACTTCACAGGAAGTTCCTCCCTATATAACCCCCTCCCACTGAGAGTGCTTTAGTTTTGTAGCAAGCAATTTCTCTGAGGTTACACAATGTTCCCACAAAGAGGGGTGGGAGCTCTGTGTCCCGTGATGTACTCCAAGAAAAGGATTTTACAGGTAAGCTGTTATTAAAAATCCCTTTTTCTTGATCGTACATCACGGGACACAGAGCGCATAGCCATTACATATGGGATGTCCCAAAGCAATGCTCTATGAAGGGAGGGAGACCGTAAGGCAAAAAATAGCCAAACAGAAACTATATCAGGAGGTAAAATAGCTCCACCAACAGAAAAAGGGGGCGTGAACCGGGCCAGAGGATTCTATACTGCTGCCCGTAGGACCGCCTGCCCAAATGCTGCGTCCGCAGCCTTTGTGACGTCCAACTTATAAAATTTAGTAAACGTATGTACGGAAGACCAGGTTGCCGCTTTGCAAACCTGTGCCATAGAGATCTGATGGTGTGCCGCCCAAGAGGCACTCATGGCCCTCGTAGAATGGGCTTTAACTGATAAGGGAGGTGGAACGCGCTTCAGACCATAGGCCTGAAAAATCAGCTGCTTAATCCACCTAGCCAAGGAAGACTTGGCAGCCGGCTGACCCTTCTTGGGGCCATCCGGAAGAATGAAAGCACATCTGTTTTCCTAATCTTTTCTGTAGCCTTGAGATAAACCCTCATGGCTCGGACCACATCCAAAGTATGAAGCAATCTTTCCTCTCTGGACTGGGGAGTAGGAAAGAAGGATGGTAGGACTAGGTCCTGATTCAAGTGAAAACTGGATATGACCTTAGGAAGGAAAGAAGGCTGAGGCCGCAGAACCACTCTGTCCTTATGCAGAATAAGGTACGGTTCCCTGCAAGACAAGGCTGCCAGCTCGGAGACCCTTCTGGCCGAAGCCATAGCCACCAAGAAAACCAACTTTCGGGTTAGCAGCACAAGAGGGATTTCTGTCAGAGGTTCAAACGGCTGCTTTTGTAAAGCTGACAAGACCAGATTTAAATTCCAGGGGCAGAGGGGAGCTCTAATAGGGGGATTTACATGCAAGACCCCCTGCAAAAAGGTTTTTACAAGCGAATGTGTGGCCAAAGGCCTTTGAAACCATATCGATAAGGCAGACACCTGCCCCTTTAGAGTACTAAGAGCCAACCCTTGTCAACGCCAACCTGGAGGAATCGCAAGATCCTGTCAATAAAAAACTTGCGAGGATGCCCTCCTTGAGACTCGCACCACTCCACATAGGTTCTCCAGACTCTGTAATAGATATTTCTAGAGACTGGCTTTCTAGCTTGAATTAACGTAGATATGACTTGGGCCGAGAGGCCTCTGCCCTTAAGAATTAGAGGTTCAGCCGCCAAGCCATCAAATTTAGCTGCTGTGAAGCAGGGTGGTAGATCGGGCCCTGAGACAGCAGATCTGGGCGCAGGGGGAGTGGCCACGGTGCCCTTACTGACATCCTCACGATGAGTGCGTACCAAGCCCTTCTGGGCCAGGCTGGGGCCACCAGGATCACCGGCCTGCGCTCCACCCTGATCCTTCGTAGAAGGCGGGGAATCATCTGTAGTGGAGGGAACGCATACAGGAGAGAAAACTGGTGCCAGGGGCAAACCAACGCATCGGTCCCGTAGGCCGAGGGGTCCCTGGCTCGGGATACAAATTTGTCCAATTTCTTGTTGAATCTTGTTGCCATGATGTCCACATCGGGAACTCCGAATCTTTGGCAAATCTCTTGGAATACCTGGGGGTGAAGAGACCACTCTCCCGGGAGCAACTGTTGACGACTCAAAAAATCTGCTTGAGAATTGTCTATCCCTGGGATGAACACTGCTGAGATGCAGGGTACATGGGCTTCGGCCCATGCAAAAATTAGGTTTACTTCCCTTTGAGCCGCCAGGCTCTTTGTGCCCCCCTGGTGGTTTATGTATGCCACCGCCGTGGCATTGTCGGACTGTATCCTTACTGGCAGACCCTGCAGGGGGAGAGTCCAGGCGACCAGGGCCAACCGAACAGCTCTGATCTCTAGGACATTGATGGGAAGCAGACTTTCTGCCTCTGACCACTGTCCCTGCTGGGTCCGTTTTCCTAAGATTGCCCCCCAACCTGTTAGGCTGGCATCTGTGGTTACTATTTTCCACGAGATGGGGCAAAAGGTTTTCCCTTTTGATAATTTTTGAGGGATCAGCCACCAGTACAGGCTGTGCCTGACTTCTGGAGAAAGAACTAATGGACGGTCTAATGCCTGTATGGACTTGTTCCAAGCAGAGAGAATAGCTGCTTGCAGAATTCTGGTATGGATCTGGGCGTAGGGCGCTGCTTCGAAGGCGGCCACCATCTTCCCCAGCAGTCGCATGCATAGGCGAATAGTCGGCTTCTTTTTGCCTAAGACTATTTGAATCGTTTGAATCAACGACCTGATCTTCTCTTGAGGTAAAAATACCTTCTGGCATTCTGTATCTAACCGAAAGCCTAGATATTCCAACTGTCTTGTGGGATGTAACCTTGATTTTTCTTGGTTCACAATCCACCCGAACTCTTCTAGATGCCGCACTGTGCGGACTACTGCATGATTGAGGTTGGAAGCTGAACTGTCGATAACCAGGAGATCGTCCAGGTATGCTAGGACCAAGATGCCTTCTGTCCTTAGGACGGCTAGTACCGGGGCTAACACCTTTGTGAATACCCGTGGAGCTGTTGCCAACCCGAAAGGGAGGGCTACGAACTGATAATGACTTTGGTTTATCGTAAAACGAAGAAACTTGTGATGTGCTGGGTAAATTGGCACATGCAGATATGCATCCTTTATGTCTATAGATGCTAGGAAGTCGCCCTGATGCAGGCTGGTTGTCACTGAACGTATGGAGTCCATACGGAAGGTCTGAATCCTTAGAAAGCGATTTAGGCGTTTGAGGTCTAATATAGGCCTGACGTCGCCATTGGGTTTTGGTATAACAAAAAGGTTGGAGTAGAATCCCAGACCCCTTTCTTGGGTTGGTACTTCTACAATTACTCCTTGGAGCAAGAGGCGATCCAACGCCCTTACGAGAGAGGCCCTCTTTAACGGGTCGCTTGGAAGACTTGACCCCTGAAAATGAGGAGGGGGGATTTCTCGAAACTCTAGTTTGTAGCCTGAGGCTACTACGGACCGAACCCAAGAGTCGGGAATTCTGGCCTTCCAGACTTCGGAGAAAAACTGAAGTCTTCCCCCCACCCAAGAGAGTGGGGGCGCCCCTTCATGAATCTGATTTGATGACTGGTTTAGCCGGCTTGCGAGACCAGGGCCTCTTGTTTGCCGCGGCTTGTCCCTGTGGGCGGCTATTAACTGTTGAACGCCCGGGAGGCCGTCGATACTGACGGGAAGTCGAAGGGGCCGAGCCTGCAATGGCCTGTCGTTTAAACGTGGGCCCACGCGGTCTTTTCTTGACCGGTAAGGAAGTACTTTTTCCACTTGATATGGTGTGGATATATTTATCTAGGTCTTCCCCGAATAGTCTTCCCCCATGAAAGGGAAACCCTGCTAGAAGCTTTTTGCAGGGTGCCTCTGCTGACCAGAGTTCTTTAGCCACAAAGACGACGCATCATGTGAACCATCAGTAGAGATAAACGGGATGCCTGTTGGATGGAGTCCTTAATAGCATCTACTGCAAAGCAGAGAGCCCTAGGGAATTCTGCTAATTCATGAGTATGCTGAGCCGGCATGTCCTTCAATATATGCTTTGCCTGATCCTTCAAGGCCTGACAAACACCAATGGCTGCTACTGCTGGCTGAACCATGGCACCTACTGAGGTAAAAGCTGCTTTCAGTAGGGTCTCGAATTTCTTGTCGACCGGATCCTTGAACATATGGACATTTTCAACCGGACAAGTCAGGGATTTATTCACGCAGGAAATGGCTGCGTCCACTGTAGGGAGAGCCCATTTCTTTACATATTCCTCTTCCATAGGGTAGAGAATAGAGAATCTTTTAGGAGGGACAAAGATTCTATCAGGTCGAGCCCAATCTTGGTAAATCACGTTCCGCAGAAGGGGGTGCATTGGAAAGGATGCACCAGTTAATGGGGCCTTTAAAGAACCCAATGAGGATACCTCCGGGGCTACTAGTTCTGGCACTGGAAGTTTAAAGGCAGTGCGAACCATATCTGTCAAAGACTGGATCCACAGGCCCTCCGCTTGAGAGGCCGAAAAATATTCATCTATAGTGGAATTTTCCCTGCCTGTCTGAACCGTCGGGACTTGGGTCTGCCTGATCCCCTTGTGGGTCCCGTTCCTCTGAAGAGGAGACCTCCGCATCTGAAAACCCCACACTGGGTGAAGGGGATCTAGCCCGCTTGCTACTTGGGCAAGGACGGGAAAACAACGCAGTTAACCTTTTCTCTAGCCCACACATGGTGGCTGCTAGCATTTCTTCCGTCACGTAAACGGGAATGGGTGGATCGGGGGCCGCCTCTGCCCCCAGCACCCCCAATGGCTCTTGTACTATGCCACTCGGTGTCCTGACTGGCGAGGGTGGGGCCGTAGAAGCCTGGCCCAAATCCTCTGACCCCGATGGAGACCCCTTTTGCTTTTTGGTACCTTTAGCAGCCTTGGCTGGTCCAGATCCCTTTGGAGCCATTGTACAACCTTGGGTCACCCCTATAGCCAACACCTCCTGACTGTTGTAGCTAGGAATAACCAATATGAGGGCAGGTATGAGAGAAAATGAAAAAGAACTAATTTCTCTCTTTTTCTTTTATATTTCTCTTTTTTTTTTTTTTTTTTTTTTTTAAAAAAAATATTTTTTACCCGCCTGGAGGGGAGGTGGCAATACCGAGGAAGCCTGTGATTATTGACACACCAATGCCCGTTAGCCGGAGTCCAAGGTAGACTCAGATACTGCTGGATCTAAGGCTGAGTCCCTTTAACCAAAAAAACCCTTTTTTTTTTTTTTTTTTTTTTTTTTTTTCTGGTCTATAGTGGACCTAAGTCCTAGACCTGAAGATCCACTAAACCGCCACTAGGTGTCCCTGTGTGGCCAAAAGACCCAGCTGCACGCTCTGTATCCTTTCTTCCTCTGCCTCCAGGAGGGAAAGACCAGCCAGAGAAAAGTTTTTCCTTTATACAGACCCTGACGCTGCTGGCCCGCCCCCCCGACGCACGCCGACGCTATAAAAGGCGGCGTGCGCACGCGCGCGCGTATGCGCGCGCACACACGCGCGCATGATCGCGCGCACGATCGCGCGCGCACGATCGCGCGCACCACGCCGAACCCACATGGAGGAAGCAGAGCAGAGGAAAACAACATGGACCAGCGTTATGCAGCACCAACAGACACCAGGTAAGCACTAATCTTATTGTAGTGCACACACAGCGAGGAAGCTGTCCCCATGGGCTTCCTAAGAAACAGAGGAGTTTTAACCAGCAATTTCCTCTTTAAAACATGTGGGGTTGCAGTATCAGTGTTAACAGGCAGACCTGGGGTGAGTAGCAAATATATAACTTACACAAGTATACATATATCTACATGTTATCTGGGTAAACATTAGAATCCCATCCTGCCTCAACAGACATAGTGGAGATAGTGGCTGATGCACAAGCATACCATTAGCCAACCCAGAACCCCCAGGGGGATACCTACTGTCGAACCAAGTCCCGCAGGTTCCCTCTTACCTGCTCCACGCCGCAGGGTATTGCAAAATGCAAGAGGCCCAGCCTTCCCCCATCTCCGTGGGTATTGTCTTGGACCTTCAGGGACCGGGGTCCTGTGTTAAGGAACCCACACCCCTGGACCTATATAGCATCCTGGCATCAGTAACTTTTAGTTCTTGGAAGAGACTAAAGCACTGGAGCCCAGAATCCAGCCCTCCAAGGAGAGGCATTATAGGCAAAACCCCACTCCAGCAGGGCCCGGGTACCGTACATCTTGGCTCTGAAGCACTTCGGACGGATCCGGCTAGCTATCCTGGGTCCCGAGACCTCCGAGGGACAGCTAGACGTGACCAACACCTAAGACACTGGCGGAAAAACTAAAGCACTCTCAGTGGGAGGGGGTTATATAGGGAGGAACTTCCTGTGAAGTTGATTACACCAGTGTCCACACCTGAAGGTACTCCATATAACCCATATGTAATGGCTATGCGCTCTGTGTCCCGTGATGTACGATCAAGAAATATGCGTATAAAATAGTTTACCATTTGCCAATAAACAAAATATGTACCTGGAAATCATTTTAAATATCTGGTCACCATATCTTACCTTGCATGCAGACCTTAAGACCATCAACAATCTCTTGCTTTTTATCCTGGACCACACATCGAGAAAACCAACTAGGATGGAACAGAGCATTAAACTTGTATTAAAAACTGAATAAAATGAAAACCTTCATTAGAAATATTGGATGTTACAAGCAAGATAAACACTGTTCACATTCCACATTGTGTAGATAAAGTGATAGGCTTAACATTCAACTGTATTTGTAGTAAATAATGCTGTATAGCAGGAGGGTAAAGGAGGGATCTGCTGTGATAAAAGATTTAATGTATTTTGGAAGTGTCAGATTTTTTATAAAAAAATTGTATACAGTTGGGAAGGGTCCTGGTCCTCTACAATGGAGTCCTGAAGTTGGGTAAATTGCATCAGGCAAGGAGCAGAGTCTGTTGGGGAGTATGAGCTGTTCAGTACAATAAAGCTTTGTTAAACGTGGACATGTAGTAGTAAATGCTGACTGATAAAGAGTATTTTGGTGAGGAGGCATACATTTGGCAGGCATGGCATCTGCAACTGTAAAGAGGGGCTGGTTAAGGGGTAGAAGATGACATTCTTACAGCGATAAAGGTTTGGTGTATTTTAGAGATTTGTTTTTTTGGATGACATTTTTTTGTGTACTGCTGGTTATGTTTCCATTACTTACTGTCCTGTTGACTACACAGGAATTGAAGAACATGACCATAATGGGGACTGAATCAATACAAAAATCATATAAAATGCGACTAACCCATTACCTTATCGTACAAAAATAACTAACAAAAAACCCACATACTTGAGTTCATTAACACAAATGTTTTGCATTCTCATACTCTGTCACGTTACGGTGAAATGCACACTGGCAAAGTAAACCCCAAAAAACCCAGATGACCAGCACAGGATGCCCCTGCCTACAACCAGAATGCTTCAGGTTTTCTAACAAAGTAGGACCACAAAATGGAGGTTCAATGGGCACCCAATTGACACCAAGAAAAGGATCCGAAAAAATATATTATATTATAATATATATATATATATATAAATTATAGGATTTTTTTTTTTTATCATTCATTGAGGGAGAAAATAATTCTAAGAATTTTTTGGCTGTTGTGACATCCAAAAGCAGTCAAAAACAAAAAGGAGTTGGGCAACAAAGGCAAACAGGCCCAAGGGAAAAACACCACACCAACACCACAGAAAGCTAGGGACTGCCTGCAACTCAAGAATTGCCTGAAAGATCCAATGCCCAAAGCTGGCACGAAAGGAGGTCTGAATATTAACCTGGTAGAACCATGAAAAAAAAAAAAAAAAAGCTATTCAGATGTTTTCCTTGCAAACTGGGTAAAGTTGTTGCACGATACCAAAAAGAACAAGAAGCACTTAAGATCTAGTAGAGTGCAACCTCAACAGGAAAGGTTAGAACCGGATACTAAAGCCCATAGGTTTGATGACGGTCTGCCTAAAGCCTCGTACACACGGTCAGACTTCAAACAAACTTTTTCATGGATTTTTGTCCGAAGGGAGTTGGCCGGGCACACCCATAGCATACACACGTTAGGACTTTTCTGCAAACTTTAACAACATCACGTATCAGTATTGATACTGATCATTTGCGGGAGTACTTGTACTCCCGCAAATGCCCCCAATGCCTCATCCGATATAATACCCCCCCCCCACCCACTGCCGCCAGGTATGGGGGGACATGGTTGCATTTGTGGGGGGACGGGGGACATGGCTGCATTTGTGGGGGGACAGGGGACATGGCTGCATTTGTGGGGGGGGGGGGGGGGAGACATGGCTGCATTTGGGGGGGGGGGGGGACATGGCTGCATTTGGGGACACTTTTTTTTTCACATCAGCTCGTACCTTGCGTGTGAGACCCGCTCATATTTGAGGCTTCGATCGTCTCGACTAGCGGTTTTTATGCATCATTTGTGAGTAATTTCTAATTTTTTGCATATTTTGCATGATTGTTTTTTTGTTTTTGTTTTTTTTTTTAAAAGGGGGGTAGCAATTTTCCCACTCCCCCCTTACCCCTCCCCCCCCCTGGTGGCTCCCAGAACTCTCGAATAGGATCTTTTGCATCGGAAATTTAAGAAAAGAGAAGCATAAGAAACAAAGAAGAAGAAAAATGTCATTTAGGACCCGCATTCCCTAGCGTCTCGTTTCCGTCTTACTCCCCCAATCTCTTCTGACCTATTACGAAATTCCATGTTGTTTTGAAGAGCCTCCATTGATGCCATCTGGAGCGATAGTCGTTGTTCGCTCCGGTGGCCCAATCTTTCAGCTCTTCCATCTTATAGATTTGTTCAACTGCTTCTATCCATTCCCAGATCTGTGGACTTTCCTTTTCCTGCCATTTTGTTGGAATCAGCTTTTTAGCTGCATTTAATAAGTGCGGGAGTAGAGATCGTTTATACTTCTTCACTCCTCCCTCATTGCAGTGAAACAGGCAGGTCCACGGATCTATCTTTAACTGGGATCCCGTGATCTCTTTTATATAGAGCAGGATAGATTCCCAATACTTTTTAATTATAGGACATGTCCACCAGAGGTGAGCCATTGTACCTCTTTCGCGGCACCCTCGCCAGCAATCCGCCGACTGATCCCTCTTAAATTTGCTAGTTTGTACCGGGGTAAGATACCATCCAGAGATACATTTGAAATTCATCTCCGCCATAGAAGAGTCTATGGCGGAGGCATGGGTCAGGTGCATTATCTTGTTGATCGAGTTTTTCCCTCTATCGATCCCTAACTCCATTTCCCATTTTTCTACTAATGGTGTGGCCCCTCGTGCTCCGATCTTTATAAGTATTTTGTATAACTTGGATATCATGCCCCTAGTGTTCTCTGTTGTGCATAACTTTTCTAAGGGAGTCAAATCCGACCCCGCTCGTAGTGGTTGGGGTAGTTGCCTGGTAAAGTGTTTTATCTGTGAATAGTGCCAGCTATCTAAGTCCCACGTGTCTACTCTTAATTTCAAGTCCTCAAAGGCCGCTACCTCACCTCCTATTATAATATCTCCTAAATATAGTGTGTCTTTTTTGATCCAATTTCCCCCTATTTTATCTTCACCAGGTGCGAAATATGGATTGTTTTTTAGATTTATGAGTGGGGAGTTAAATGTACTCCTGGTAAGTGTCAGAACCCTGTCCCACATTTTCAATGTGCTTTTTGTGAATTTGGGGACACATTTAAAAAAAATAAAAGTATCTGTATTCGGTATCGGCGAGTACTTTAAAAAAGTATCGGCACTTTTACTCGGTCCTAAAAAAGTGGTATCGGGACAACCCTAATGTGAACTGGAGCCATACAAAAGGGAGAGACCAATGTCATGGTTAACCACTCAAGACCCGGACCAAAATACAGCTAAAGGACCTTGCCCCTTTTTGCGATTCGGCACTGCGTCGCTTTAACTGACAATTGCGCGGTCGTGCCACGTGCCTCCCAAAACAAAATTGGCGTCCTTTTTTCACCACAAATAGAGCTTTCTTTAGTGGTATTTGATCATCTCTGCGGTTTTTATTTTTTGCGCTATAAACAAAAATAGAGCGACAATTTTGAAAAAAAATGCAATATTTTTTACTTTTTGCTATAATAAATATCCCCCAAAAATATATAAAAAACATTTTTCCTCAGTTTAGGCCGATACGTATTCTTCTACATATTTGTTAAAAAAAAAAAAAAATCATAATAAGCGTTTATTGATTGGTTTGCGCAAAAAAGTTATAGCGTTTACAAAATAGGGGGTCGTTTTATGGCATTTTTTTTTTTTTTTTACTAGTAATGGCGGCGATCAGCAATTTATTTCAGTACTGCGACATTATGGCTGGCACTTCGGACACTTTTGACACATTTTTGGGGCCATTGGCATTTTTATAGCGATCAATGCTATAAAAATTCATTGTATTACTATAAAAATGCCATTGGCAGTGAAGGGGTTAACACTAGGGGGCAGGGAAGGGGTTAAGTGTGTTCCTGGGTGTGTTCTAACTGTATGGGGGGGTGACCTCACTCGGGGAAATCACTGATCTTCTGTTCATACATTGTATGAACAGAAAATCAGCGTTTCTCCCTCTGACAGGACCGGGAGCTGTGCGTTTACACACATAGCTCCCGTTCCCCGCTCTGTAACGAGCAATCGCGGGTGCCCGGCAGCGATCGTACCCACCGGGCATGCGCGCGGGACTCGGGGACGCGCGCGCCCTAGCGGCCGCTTTAAAGCGGACGTATAGATATGGGCTCTCGCCCAGGAGTGCCGCCGTCCCGCAGTAATATGACGGCGGGCGGTCAGCAAGCAGTTAAAAGCCACCCGAATTTTCAGAAGGTCCTCAATGGCTATAGACACATCCTCCACTAATTTTGATTTAGAAGCTGCTCTCAGAAAAGGGGCATCTAAGCAACCCATGATGGCAAAGCCTCGCTGTCCCAGCAAAGCTAGGATAAGTGCGAGCACCCTGGTGAAAACTCTTGGTGCTGACACTAGATGAAAAGGAAGGGCCACAAACTGACAGTGGACCGCCCCAATCGCGAAGCACAGACTCTCTGACTTGCGCAAAATGGGACATGCATGTATACGTCCTTGATGTCCAAAGACGCCTGAAAGTCCCCCAGATGGAGCGCAGCTACCACCGAACGGATTCCGAGCGTTACTACCCATCATTCACAAAGGCATTTTAGGCCCTTGAAGTACAAAATCGGACGGACCCCCGTCCACCTTTGGGACCGAGAAAAGATTCGGATAGAATCCCTTAAACCTCTAGTCCTGCAGGACAGGTAAAAAATTACCCTGCAGCTTACCAAGCGCCACACTGCCTCAGGGCAGACCGACAAGCCACAAGACTTGATAAGGGAAAAAAAAAAAAAAAAAACTGGTCGGTGGATAGGAAGGAACCCTATCCAATACTCCGAAGAGACCACCCCGCAGACCCACTGGTCGGCGAGCAGAGAGGTTCACAGAGCTACATACATTGGCAGGATAGGGTGCCAGCTTGTTCGGCTTACGCACCCAGGGACATTTCAGTCCCCCAATTGAGCCTTTAGTCGGCCCGGGAGGCCCTGGTGAACTGAGGGAGGAGAGTGCTCTCACCCCCAGTAACATCCTTGATAATGTCATCCAACGAGGTACCAAAAAAACTCCCACCCTGAAGGGTAAATCAGCCAGGGCATTTTAAGATGCTAGGTCAGCAGACCAGCAATTCAGTGCAAACCCACCGCCGAAACAGAGGCTCTAGACATCAAGGATGCCCAGTGTGGCATCACAGACATACAGGCATACCTTGCTTTAAGTACACTCACTTTACATACACTCGCGAGTAAGTGCATGCCCGCAAGTGTATGTAAAGTGCCTTACAAGTACTGTACAGACATTTTGCAGCCGCAGTAGAAGGAGCCGAAGCTCCGAAAGCATAGCCTGTCCTGTCACAGTGTGCCCCTGACACCTCAACTACAGCTCCTGACACCCCCACTACAGCCCCTGATCCCCCACTACACCCTAGAAGTGAAAAAAGGTATCGTTTCACTTTAAGTACATTTTCGTTTTACATACAAGCTCTGGTTCCATTGTGTACTTAAAAGTGGGGTATGCCTGTATAGACCCAACTGGTCGGCCAGTCTAATAATTTAGGGAGGGAGCTGGTGCTCCTCCACAGTCTGTGCAAAACCTTGCCCATTCAGAGAGTGTAAGAGACACCAAGGTTGCGGCCACAACAGGTCGCAATGCATACCCCAGCATGGTAAACATGGAGCGGGTCAGCGCCACGGACCTCCCATCAGCAAGGTCCCTGAAGGCAGGGGGTCCCTTCTATAGGGAGAGAAGCAACCTGGGGAAAACCCCAGGCGCTGAGGAACTAAAAAGACTTCTGCAGCATTTCCCATTCCTTATAAATGAACTAGTCAAAGAAAAAAAAAGAAAAAAAGAAAGGAAAAGCTTTCACCGATTTGCACAAAAAAGACCAAGCCCTCAGAAGAAACCGCCGATGCATAGACAGCATAAGGGAGTTCCGTACAGTGCACCGACAAGTGCTCTACACACGTCATAGGAGTGTGGGAGATAACCGGAGAAACCCCGCGCAGACATAGGGAGAGAGCATGCAATTGCCAGGCAGTTTGTGTTTGAGTCCAGATTTAAACCTGACCTCTCTTGCTGCATGGTGAGGGAGTGAACCACTACACCACCATCCACGTCTCCATATAAAAACAGAACCGGGGACCTGAGCCGCAGCCAGGTCCTGGTCTGATACAGAGCATTCCCTTGCAGATAGCGGATGAGGTGGCGCTTTGTACCCCCCTCACACCCTGGCAACGAAGGTTTCCAGGACTACTGACAAAGTGTCCGTGGAAATCCCAGGTGCAGGAGCACCAGCTGTCACCTCAGGCATGTTTGGGGAAGAGACTGACTCAATTTCAAAAGCTCCCAGGGCCCTATTCAGGCTAGACTGAAAATGCACCCTCTTGCTGCGCTGAACGTGGGACTCACCATCACTGGAGAAGACTGCACAGCGCCGCTGCCCACCCTCAGTACACAGCGTGTGTGAGAGGAGGAAAAACCGTGAGGTATACTGTTAGGCAATTCGTGAGGAGACCTGTGCTACGCGCCGTAGGGACCAGCACTAGTGCAATAGTAACCCGCGCCATAGCACGGCTACAGCAAAATGGCTGCCAATTGGATTTTCAATAGTAAACTAAAAATCACCCAAAAAATGGCGACAGCGCTGCAAAAATGGCAGCAAAACTCAGCATTTTGAACAGTGAAAGCCCAAATAGGCTAAACAGAGTCCAAACTCCTCTTTGAAAAAGACCCCAGCAGAAAAAAGAAAACAGGCCAGATGTACCGCAGTCCTTTTAGTAAGGTGCCCCCCCCCCCCCCTCCCGACAGCAGTAATGTAATGCAGCAGATGGAAAAGGAGCAGGGAAGAGAGGCTAGGAGGACCCCCGAACCTCAGCTGTACCAACCAACCGAAGCAGGAGGGACTGTACTTCCTCATCCAAGCAAGGGCTCACCAACGCATTCCTGACAGGCCTACAACCACAATGGAGGTAGCGGTTGGCCCGGTCCACTGTGAGTGAGACAACATCACAGCCCAGTCATGTGTGGACCTCTGAGCAAAGCTCACCGGCCTCCCCCGGAGTCATGGGGTATGTCGTGGCAGACCCAGCCTCTTTTGCAAAGGTGTGTTCACGCTCACTGGCCGGACTAAGTAGACTACAAGGATCTATATATCCAGCCTGTCTCTCAGCCAACAGTTGATAGAAGATTCTTTCAAGAAAAAATAAAATAATAATTTTTTCCCTCAGGGAGCTGGGCCCAAAGGGAGCCATATGTCCTCCTCTTTGCTAGGCAGAATGAAACCAAGGCTGCATACTGCAGGGAGGAGGGTTATGTCTGGAGGGACCGCTCCCTGGGCGGGGCTGTTCAACTCTGTTAAAGCAATATGTACTTAATTATTTAACATTTTTCTGCCTAGTCCTCTCCTGTAAACAGGGAACATAACCCATTTGTCAAGATTTAAGGAGCCGTGTCCGTCCATGGACGATAAGAGAAAATAAAAATAAATCAAGGCTTCAACAGCCAAGTTGTTGAAGTCAGTAATCCTGAAGATGGCAAAACTAGTCCTTGGAACAGAAGACCCCAAGTGATCTGACAGACCAGGGAGAGTCCATTAGGAGTCCTACCAGGACAAAGGTGGACATCCATCTGGGCAAGCAATGAGGAAAACTGGAATGTTCTCCATCTTGATCCTATGAAACAAACTAGGAAGAAGGTTCAGAGAAGAACAAGTCATAGATCAGGGTGCACTGATCTCCCGGAGTACCAGATCTTCCACTGCATTTGTTAGAGCAGTGATTCTAAACTCCTGTCCTTGGGACCCACTAACAGGCCAGGTTTCCAAGATAACTGAAATACACCACAGGTGATATAATTTCCTGCTCAGCGATTGCATTATTCTAGTCTGCATCTCCCCAAGGTAATCTGGCCTGTTAGTGGGTACAGGAGTTGAGAACCACTGTGTTCAAGGATCTCTGTACCTAAAAAATAAAAAAACCACACCTATCAGAAGTTTTTCGTTGAACTTGGCGGCCAATAAGTCTGCATTTAATTTCCCCTACCCATTAAATATTTGCTACAATGCCTCAGGGTGTAGGGTCCACTCCCCCAAGCTCAGGCATTGACCGCTGAGAAGTTCACCTTCCAATCATCTACACCAGGACGAAAAGCAGCAATCTGATGTTCAATGCAAGATAGGATCCGAACTACAAGTTTCAGCTCAGGGAGACCTCCGATTACTCCTTGATGGATGTCATGGCTGTGTCTTGCCTGACCAAATACAGACTGGATAACCATTCAACAGGATGGTCCAATAGTGCAGAGACTCCCAAATCACTTGAAATTCCAGGATGGAGATCAGAGGAGATCAGAGGAGATCATGAGGTCCAAGTCCCCCACAGCAACAGGGTGCCCTTAGCTTCACCCCCCCCCCCCCCCCAGCTCGACAGACTGGCAATATTTGGGAGGATCTTCCACAATATGGGAATAAAGAATTTACTAAATTCTATAGTCTGAGCCATTAAGCCAGGTACAGGCTGGCATTTAGAACCAAATAAATGGATTGGTCCAGGGAAAAGACTGTCTTGGCTCATGACTACGGAACGCAGTGAAGTAGAAGTCTGCATTGCAACCAATGGCTTTTTTTTTTCAGTATCCTTTTTTCTGTAGGCGGCAGTATGTCCTGAAAGTTTAAGAACTTGTATCCTTCAATGGATGATAAAGAAATAGGACTTTTGCAATCACCATTAAATCCTGTTCTCAAATCCAAGGAGGGCACAGCTTGATAATAAGCAACCATGGATTTACTGTCACCTACAGGACAGATGAACACATAGAAAACTGAAGGACAGCCCCCCTAGAGAGTCTACTCCCTTTGAGCTGGAAAGCTCCATGACACTGCCATCATCTTACCGAGTCATTCCTTTATTCATGCTGGCGACAAAACCAGCAATTGATCGCTTTCCTGCCACAGTGTCATGGTAGATATCAATCCCAATGACCATCATGCGCTCCACCTGCAAGAGAGTATCAAAGAATTCCAGTTTAAAACATTGTGAAGCCATAATAGTTATTTTCCTGTACAGTCAGTCACTTGCAAGGCTATATTTTGAATATGGATTGTTTTGGTCATTGCCATATAAAAAGGTGGGCAACTAAGATAGGAGGATAACACAATTAAAGACTACAGAGTGTTTAGATCCATATAATGCTCTGTAAAACAAGCATTTAATTGCAAAAGGATAAAAGTACTCAACTTATGTAAATATGCAGAGAAGGGTTTTTAATCTTAAAGCAGAGTTCCACCTAAAAGCGACTCCTCCTCTCGCCCTAGGCGGCCCCTCCCTGCCTGCGATTCTGGGACACAATTTAAGATCAAGAGAACTGACCTAACCTTGTAGAGTCAGGTAGAATACCCCTTTCCTAAAGCTATCCAGGAGACTTATTCATCTTGGCCAAAAAAACACCAGCATTCCCAAGATGCTGAACTAGACAGATATACAGAAGTCTTATTTTTCAAACTACAAAAAAATAAAAAATAAAAAAGATAAAAAAAATGTAATTTTGCTACTTGAATGACATTACTTAAAAAACTTAGGCCCCTTTCACATGGGGAGGAATCTGCTTTGCTCAGCAGGGCATCTGCCTGCTAAGCACAGCAGGCAGATGACGGGTCCGTGTCAGCTCAGCTTATGCAGAGCAGACACAGACTACTCTGCTCTATGGACCAGGACCGATCCTAGGCAGGGTGCACAGGCTTTGCACCCAGGCGCCTGCAGAGGTGGGGGCGCAAAATGTGTTCTCCCCTCCCTCCTTCTCTTCTTGTTTGTGCCCATCCAGAACTAGTGTTCTGAGTATAGGTGTGTGTCCGTCCAGAACTGATGTGTCTCTGACCATCTCCTGTACTACGTTTGCAGTCTGACCATCTCCTGTACTACGTCTGCAGTCTCTGACCATCTCCTGTACTACGTCTGCAGTCTCTGACCATCTCCTGCATCATGTCTGTAGTATGTCTGGGGGCTCTAACAGACTCTCTAACACAGGGGTGGCCAACCAGTGGCCCGGGGGCCACATGTGGCCCGCGGAGCCCTCCGATGTGGCCCACAACCTCCTGCTCTGGAATGGTGGGTTGGCAAGCCTAGATCGCAGGTTGCCAACCCGCCATGCTGCAGCATCAGTGTTGTGAATGAAGCTGGTGGTAGAGGAAGAAAGCGGCTGCGGAGCAGAGCCCCATAAGCCGATGCTTTCGCTACAGTGCCTGCTTTTGCCACAGGCGGAGTCTATGGCAAAGTTCAGTTAACCCTCATGATAGACACAGGTGCACTATGCTGCACTCGTTCTGTGGGTAAACTGCAGCACATCAGTGTGAAAGCAGTCTTAGGCCCTTTTCACACGATCAGCACGACCATATGGGACCCTCAATTCGCCTCTACAGAGTGACAGATGTTCATTCACGCTCGCCTACCTCCAATCCGAAAAAGAAAAGGGAATTTGTTCCCTTTCATCTGGGCGGATCGGAGGACCTATAGGAGTAGCCATTGCCTGTCATCCGCCCGCTCATTGTGGCCCGCGACTGGTTACCAAGTTGCTTAAGTGGCCCTCACTCTTCAAAAGATTGGACACCCCTGCTCTAACAGAAGCCATCTCTGTGTCCATCAGAGAGGCCCCCCTCCAGGTCCCAATAAACTACTCTGCTTCTCTTCCTGTATTTTGCTTATTGTTAAGAGATCATGTAAGGATCCCAGGGTAATGACGACTTTGTGGGGGAGCATCTCTGTGGTGGAGTCATTGCCATGGAAACATTTGTAAAGGGGAGGAGCTAGTAAAATGACCACGCCCATGTGGGGGCGCCAGAAATATTTTTGCACCCAGGCGCCTGTGACCCTTGGATCGGCCCGGCTATGGACGGTTGGGTGTAAACAGACTCTGCTGTCAGTTTACACCCAAATGTCCTCTGATCCCGTCTGCTTAGATGAAGGGGGAACAGATTTCTTTTTTTTTTATACGGACCAGATTGGAAGTAGGCTGGTGTAAATTGACAGGTGACCGTTTACCCCCGCTGGTCCATAGGGATACATGGACAGGAGGACCTGGTCAGATCGCTCATTTGAGAAGTGAAGTTATCATGGTGAATGGTAAATATGAGGCTGATAATGCTTAGAGGGGGAATATGACATTTCAAAGCGGACCTCTGTTGCCATGGCATGCCCCCTACATTTACACACAGGGTTCCTAGCACTTACTGAGGTAGTGGTGGGGTGTAAAATGTCTAGTGACATAAGCATGAGGCTCCAAGTAAATGAGCTCACAAGAATAAAAAAATAAAAAAATTGATACACACACACTAGGAATAACTTACCGGTATCTCCACGCTCCAAAGCTCCCCTCCAAGTTTACAATTCATCTGAAGGGCAATCTTAGTACACACAGACATGACAGTCTGTGGTTTGCTCAGAGTCCTGGCGACCACACACTGGCTAGGTATGGGCACATCCAAACACAGGTACTTCTTTATTGCATCATACTTCATCTTGTTTATACTGGACAGGACACACACTACCTAGAGGGAGATAAGGGAGAGATGCTTCAGAAATCTAGAACAGAGCACATTGTATGATAAAAGCTGAAAAAAAAATCCTAGTCAGGTCACCTTTGTACCTTAACAGCTGAACTCCAGTCATCCATAAAAACCTAGCGATATATAGTATCCTCTGTATATCTTTTTAGGTGCCAACACTGAAGAAATTACACTTTTCTACAATGTAAAGTAGTGAGTGTACAATGTCCAAATTGGGTCTGGTGTCATGTGGGTCATTAGGGTTACAAGGTCTCAGGTGTGAATGGGGAGCATGTGTGTTAAATTTGGCATCAATCACTCTCACACTGGTCACTGGAACTTCAACATGGTACCTCATGGCAAAGAACTCTGGGGATCAAAAAAAAAAAAAAAGAAGAATTGTTGCTCTACATAAAGATGACCTAGGCCAGTGATGGCGAACCTTGGCACCCCAGATGTTTTGGAATTACATTTCCCATGATGCTCGAATACACTGCAGAGTGCATAAGTGTAGCGGTGTCATCCTGTCAGAACTCCATGACAGGTCATCCCCGCTGGACTCATATTCTAAATATGTTGGACATTGTTTTGAAAAGGTTATGCATTGTGGAACTACTAGTAGCAGGAGACACGGACTCCATGGACTCCTCTGAGAAATGGACTACATTTCTCGCAATGCTTTGCCCTCCAGGAGGATGTGACGTTCCACTCAGACCGGTGGGGGAGGTTACTTAAGGGAGCGGGGGTGGCGCCTTTTCTCTCTCTCGCTCGGGACCTGCTGGCTATCCTGTGCGGAGCTGCGACCGGTGTTGCTAGGCCGGAAGCCTGGGCCTAGATTTACCGTGAGACCAACCATCCAGACGGAAGCAAGACCCCAGCATCCAACCAGTGTCTCCGGAGATTGAAGAGGCAGCCCAGCTGACGAGCGTAGCAGGATTTGCTGATAGTTATACATAAAGCGCATTTGATCCTCCATAATCAAAGGGTCCAGGTGGTGAGGCGAGAGGCCATTTCATGTGGTGGTGGATGTGTGTCCAATACGTGTGAAGTTATCTACACAGTCATCTGTCGGTCTACATTGGCACTAACTGGAGGTGTACTGCAATTTTATGGACTTTCTATTCATCTTTTATTATTTTATTTGAGCGCTGCACCATCTGTATTTGTTTCTCCACAGGGATTTTGTGATTATTGACCCTGGTGTTCAGCTGCTATACAGGGGTCCATTTGTAGTTTTTGCGCCGATTTATTTTATTTTTATTATGTCACATTAAAGATTAAAGTTGAGAAGCGGGGGGAGGGGGTGTTCTGGTGTTGGAAATAGCACCTTACATTAAAGTGAAAAGCAGGGGGGTGCCGATTTCTTACCTCTTCTCCCATGCAGCCAGCGAGTTGAGAAGTGGGGTGAGGGGCGAAAATGGCTTTTCACCAGGCAAGGCCTCCAGTAAATTGGGGGGCCCTCCGCAGCTTTGCGGGGCCTTAAGCTGCTTGCATAGTGAGCCTATAGGGAGGATCGGCCCTGCCTACAGTCAAGCATGGTGGTGGGAGTGCCATGGATGTCAACGTGTACTGTGACATACTGAAGCAGAGCATTATCCCCCTCCCTTCAGAGACTGGGCCATAGGGCAGCATTCCAACATAACGACCCCAAACACAACTCCAAGACGACCACTGTCTTGCTAAAGAAGCAGAGGGTAAAGGTGATTGACTTGCCAAGCAAGCAATCTTCAGACCTAAACCCTATCGATCATCTGTGGGTATAATCAAACAGTGGAGGAGCGCAAGGTCTCCAACATCCACCAGCTTTGTGATGTCGTCATGGAAGAGAACTCCAGTGGCAAGAGTATTAAAAGGCAGTGCTGGAAAATAATGGTGGCCACACAAAATATTGACACTTTGGACATTTTCACCTAGGAGTGTACTCACCTTTGTTGCCAGCGATTTAGACATTAATGGCTGTGTGTCGAGTTATTTTGAGGGGACAGCAAATTTACACTGTTATACAAGCTGTACACTCACTACTTTACATTGTAGCAAAGTGTCATTTCTTAGCGTTCTCACATGAACCTGATGCCGCGTACACACGATCGTTTTTCTGCATGAAAAAAAAAGCGAAGTTTAAAAAAAAAAAACATTTTAAAACGATCGTGTGTGGGCTTCACATCATTTTTGCTGAAAAACGACAAAAGAAAAATGCGAACATGCTGCATTTTTTACCGATGTTTTCAACTATGTCGTTTTTCGGGTTGTAAAAAATTATCGTGTGTGCTAAAATGACGTGAAAAAACACACGCATGCTCAGAAGCAAGTTATGAGATGGGAGTGCTCATTCTAGTAAAACTACCATTTGTAATGGAGTAAGCACATTCATCACGCTGTAACAGACAGAAAAGCATGAATCGTCTTTTACCAACACGGAATCAGCCCCAAGTGTGGCGACATCCGAATGGAACTTCCCCCTTATAGTGCCGTCATACGTGTTGTACGTCATTGCGCTTTGCTAGAGCATTTTTATTTTTTTTAACGATTGTGTGAGGGCAATGTCGTTTTAATGGTGAAGTTGGAAAAAACGTTGTTTTTTTATATGCCGAAAATGGATTTTACGGTTGAGTACAAAAATCCTATTTTTACTCCAAAACGCCTGAAGCCAGACACTCAAACAAGTTCTGGAGCTTCTTTTTGGGCAGATTACAGGCCTTTTTTCTTCTTTACATTGACCATTTGTACAAAACTCTTAATTTCTCTGAGTTCATGGACGGACACAGCAGCATTGACCTTAGGGTTATATCACCTTCCTTCCAGGAGAGACTAGGCAGAAAAACAGCACTTAAAGTGTTAAAAACACTTCTGCAGTACAGCTCCTCCCAGGGGGCGTGGCTCCCCGGTTATATAACCCCACTCTGACTGAATAGCTCCAGTTCGTAACAAGCAGTGCAAACCAAAAAGGAAGGGTGGGTGCTGTGTCCGTCCATGAACTCAGAGAAACGGATTTTACAGCGAGTACAAAAATCCTATTTTCTCTTCCGTTCATGGACGGACACAGCAGCATTGACCTTAGGGACATCCCCAAGCAGTGTCAAAATTTCGAGGGGTGGGAAAACACACAGCAAACCAGGGTTCACCCCAAACAAAAAAAATCAACCAGAGTTTCTCAATGGAGGAACTCCAACCTTAAACTGCCGCCTGTAAAACCTTGCGGCCAAAGGAGGCATCTAAAGATGCACTCACATCCACCTTGTAAAACTTAGAGAAGGTGTGGATGGACGACCAGGTTGCCGCCTTGCACACCTGTAAAACAGAGGCTTGATGACGGAAAGCCCAAGAGGCACCAATTGCCCTGATTGAATGCGCGTAACCTGAAATGGGGGTGCCATGAACCAAAGACCGATATCTTGGGCTACCCGAGATAAGATTATTAGGTATGGATTATCCACATTATATTCTGAGATCTGTAAGGATATTTTAAGTTGGTTAATTTTGAACTCCAAGGGTTAATTGTAGAGTGACTCTTTCATACTGCCAATGTCCTCTTCTCCAGCTAATTGACTATCGTGTGTGTGTGTAAGAGACTCTGTGTTTACACTTAAAAGACGGTGTATTGTACTACAAGTTAGCAGTCTCCATTCAGGAGTATTGAATTAGCAGGTCAATTACATTTAAGGGAACTTGCCAAGCCGTCTAGATCAGTGTTTTTCAACTCCAGTCCTCAAGGCACACTAACAGGTCAAGTTTTCAGGATTTCACTCAGATGAAATGGCTGTGGTGATTACTAAGGGCTCTTTCACAAGTCCGTTCAGTTTTTTAGATCAGTTTTTTCCCCCTTCAGTTGATCCGTTTTTTCATCAGTTTTTCGTCGGTTTTCCATCCGTTTACATCCGTTTCCGTTCCGTTTTTCATCCGTTTTTTTTTTTTTTACATATTTTGATGAAAAACTCACGTTAGCGGATCGGATGGTAAACGGATCATCCGCTAACGTCCGTTTTTCGTCCGTTCCGTTTTTTTTGACGGAAGAAAAATAGGGTTTTCTTCCATCCAAAAAAACGGAGCTTACCGCAGACGGATGTTAACGGACGTTAGCGGATGCTCATCCCCTAACGCACGCTAACCCATAGGGAAGCATTGAGGTCCGTTAACTGAACGGACGTGTGAAAGGGTCCTAAGGCAGTGAAACTGATCAAATCACCTGTGAAAAATAATGGAAAGCCTGAAAACATGACCTGTTGGTGTGCCTTGAGGACTGGAGTTGAAAAACACTGGTCTAGATAACGTATTCAACTAAATGTCTTTTAGGCTGTGATTGGGTATTATTCTAAAGGTTAATTGAATTCTATTGATAAAGGAATGTGATGTGTCAAGCTTTGCGGTGCCGAAATGTCTCTGTATGGAAACCCCAGTGTGTGGAAAAGGGGGTGGAGATTCCATTGTTCTTTGATCGATGAAAGCTTGTAACCTGTATATAACCAGCAGAATGTTTCAATAAAGTTGAGTCCTGTTTGAGCATACATACAGCTCGTCTGGTGTGTGTTCTTCAAATGGATCGCAATCGGCGCATAGCTGTAGGTCGGATCCCGGAACTTTGGATGACTGGACCATCAGATGTTGCAATCTGCAATCTGATCCAATAGAAGCAGAGGAGTGTCGGGAGAGCAGGACCTGGGCGAGCAAGGGTCTCGTCACAGGGGGCGCCCGCCCTTTTAGGGCATAGGCCTGAAGCACGACCTATCTGATCCACCTAGAAATGGTGGCAGACGAGACCGCCAGACCCTTTTTAGGACCAGTCATCAACACAAACAGTGAGTCCGATCTCCGGGACAGAGCCGTAGCAGACAAGTACACCCGCAGGGCCCGAACCACATCCAAGGAATGCAAAGCGGCCTCCTTCTGGTTCTTTGGGTGAGGACATAAGGACGGTAACACAATGTCCTCATTGATGTGAAAAGCCGACACAATCTTTGGAAGAAATGACAGCTGTGGGCGCAGCACCACCTTATCCTTGTGGATGACATAGGGGGCCTTGCAGGACAAGGCCGCCAGTTCAGACACCCGTCTAACCGAGGTAATTGCTACCAGGAAAACCACCTTCTGGGACAAAGTCAAAAGACTAATCTTTCAAATGTCCTCAAACAGAGCGTCTTGGAGCGCCGAGAGGACCAAATTCAAGTCCCATGGAGGCAGTGGAGGGCGCACAGTAGGGGCCACATTACTGACCCCCTGTTCAAACGTACGCACTAGAGAGTGCGCCGTTAGGCTGCATTCACACCTTAGCGCAGCGTTTTGTGCCGCGACAAAACGTGTTGTTTTTAACCTTTTTTTTTACAGATCATTGTCAGCTATGCCGAACGCCAAAGCCGCCTGAAAAAAAGGGTCCGGGACTTGTTTTGAGCTTCAGGCGTTCGGCGTAGAGATGTGAACCATCTCCATAGAGAACAATGTTAAATCACCCCTCCCACCGCTTGTATTGCTATTTTGGTTCAATAAAAACCTTTGTTTAAAAAAAAAAAAAAAAATTACACCCCTCCAGCGTATTTTAGGCTGCAATAGCGTCGGGCTTCAGGCGACAAAACGCCTAGGTGTGAATGGAGCCTTAAGGGTTGCTGAGAGTAAACTGCTAACGCCGAGATCGGACTCTTAACCGTACTTAAGGCCAGAGCCTGATCCACTCCCAGCTGTAAGAACAGCAGAATCCGGGACATCACGTATGTACGGGGGTGCCATTTCATCTCTTCACACATAGAGATGTAGGCCTTCCACGTACGATTGTAGATCTTACGTGAAGTAGTCTTCTGTGCTCGTAGCATGGTAGAGATCACCGAGCCAGATAGACCACGGTCCCTCAGAACCTGGCTTTCAACAGCTACGCCGTTAAAGCCAGCACCTGTAAAGCAGGGTGAAAGATCGGTCCTTGTGACAGGAGATCTTCTCTCAGGGGTAGACGCCAAGGAACATCTGCCACCAGACGCACCAGGTCCGCGCACCAGGGACGGCGCGGCCAATCTGGGGCGATCAGGATCGTTGGTATCCCTTCGGGTTCTACTCTGCGCAGCAGGCGAGAAAGAAGTTTCAGAGGAGGGAAGGCGTAAATTAGGCGAATAGTGACCCCACAGAGCCACCAACGCGTCTGACGCATCCGCCCACGGGTCTCTTGACCTGGCCACGAATCGTGACACCTTCCGATTGAGACGGGACGCCAGAAGGTCCACGTCTGGAGTGCCCCATTTTCGGCACAGACTCGGAAACACCTCCGGGTGCAGTGACCACTCTCCTTGGTCCAGCGTTTGGCGACTTAGGTAGTCAGCCTGCCAATTCTGTACCCCGGAATGTACACGGCCAAAAGAGCCGGAACGGACCTTTCGGCCTGCTGAAGGATGTGCGCGACCTCCTTCGCTGCACCCAAGCTCAGTGTGCCTGATGATTGACGTATGCCACAGCCATGGCGTTGTCGGACTGGATCCTGACCAGACAGTCCTGCAGACCCCGGGACCACTTGGTGAGGCAAAACTTGTGTGCACGGAGCTCTAGTACATTGATTGGAAGGCGCGACTCCTCTCCTCCGGAGAGGCTGGCATCCGTCATGACCACAGTCCAATGGCACGGCAGAAACTATTTCCCGGCCCGAAGTACCGGAGAAGTCAGCCATCACACCAGGGAGGACTTGACCAGCCAACTCACTGAATCTGGTAATCCAGTGAAGATGGAAGCTTGTCCCAACGTGACAGAATTTCCTACTGTAGCACTCTGGTGTGGAATTGGGCGTATTGGACTGCCTCGAAAGAGGACACCATCAGACCCAGAACCCTCATGCAGAACCGGAGTGGCGACAACCTCTGGGTCGTCAACCGCTGCACCGCAGACTGCAGTTTCTCCATTGGGATAAAGACTCTCGCCTCCGAGGAATCCAGGATTAACCCCAGGTATTCCACCCGCTGAGACTGTACCAACATTGGCTTTCGGATGTTCAGAAGCCAGCCGAATTCCTGTAGGGTTTGGCAGGTGATGGACACGTCCTCTTCTAACTCTGAGCTTGAGGAAGCTCTCAGGAGGTCATCTAAGTAGCCCACAATAGCGATCCCGCACTGCCTCAGCAAGGCTAAGATCGGAGTGAGCACCTTGGTGAATAACCGCGGTGCCGAAGCCAGACCGAACGGGAGGGCCATAAATTGAAAGTGGTCCTCTCCGATCGCAAAGCGCAGAAATCTGATGCTTTGCACATATGGGGGACATGCAGGTATGCATCCATGATGTCCAGGGAGGCCATGAAATTCCCCTGATGGAGCGCTGCCACCACTGAGCGAATCGACTCCATCTTGAAGTTTTGCGCTTTGACAAAACAATTGAGGGCCTTGAGGTCCAAGATTTGACGAACCCCTTCCTCCTTGGGGACTACAAACAGATTAGAGTAAAACCCCTGAAACCGTTCCGCTGGCCAGTAGATCCTGGACAGCCCCTGACAGAGCCTCCCGGCAAACTGGAGGAAGCTGGGAGGTTGAAAGGAAAAAAACGGTCGGCTAGAAGAGAACTCCGAGCCACGAAGTCGGCCCCCCACCCGAGACACAGGCGGGGGGGGCAGACCTTCATGCTGAAGCAGGATTGTCCACAGGCTTGTTAAGCTTGCGGTACCAGGTGTGCTTTTGCCCTGTAACGGGGCGCTTTAGCACCTTGAGAATTTTTTCCCGCCACACTGGGCGTGCGGAAAAACCTCTTGGGGGGCAGTAAAGAAGGACCCTTGCTTACGGCGAGGCTACTTACCCTTCCCAGACTGTGGGAGCAGATTGCTGTTTCCACCAGTGTTATTCTTTATGATGTCATCCAGGGACGCCCCAAAGAGCCGTTCACCCTTAAAGGGTAAATCTACCAAAGCTTTTTTTGAAGACTGGTCCGCAGACCAACACTTCAGGTCACAGTAGACGTCGCAGTACCACCGCAGAGGCCCTAGAAAGCAAGGGGAGCATATCCAGGGCCGACTCAAGACAAATTTTAGGCCTTGTACCAACTGGTCGGCCAGGTCCAGACAGGTCTCAGAAACATTCTGTGTCTCAAGCTCTTGCAGCAAGACCTTTGCCCGTTCGGTGAGTGTTTGCGACAACAGAGCCCCGGCCAAAACCGGTCTCACAGCCGAGCCCACTACTGTAAACATGGAGCGGGCCACAGCCTCAGCTCTCCTATCTGCGGGGTCCGTAAGTGCAGGAGCCCCCTCCACAGCCAACGTGGTGGCTTTACTCAGTCTGGACACCAGAGGGCCACTGAGGGAGGAGAGATCCACTTTTTTTTTTAAAAGTCCTCCTCAAAAGGCTAAACGGACTGCAAAGCACTTTGGAACAGCAAAAGCTTTCTGTGGTGTATCCCATTCCTTGTACAACAGTTTGTCCAAATATGGAACACAAGGAAACACTCTCGCGGCGCAGGGTGGCTTGCGGAACCTAAAAGGGACCGGCGTATCTGATGCCTCCGCCAAAACTCAAGTTTTTGAGTATACCACACCGCAGTGATAAGGGCTCCAACAAACGCTTTAACATGCGTCGGCTCTGAAACAGTCATCCTCACTGTCCGCCTGGGCCAAGCCTGCATCATCTGACATGGCAGAACCAGAGGCAGTAGCACGGTCTGGTTCTGCGTCAGAGCCATCCCCAGAAGCTGGCCACTAGTCACTTCAATCCTGGCGAGAATCGCCTCAAGGACTGCCGTCATAGCCTCTATAGAGGCGGCAGGGGCACTAAGGGTTAACTCAGGCATGGTTGGGGTGGAAACCTCTGGTTCAGACTCCATGTTGACTCACACTTATGCCACCCTAGCACTACAAGGCAGACACCCACCGGCCGCCCTCCCGGCTGTAAATACAGAGCAAGGGGACCCCCACAGGGAACTCACCACCCAACCCAGTTGTAGCTGTGGCAGAAGCGCTGATAAGTGCCGAGAAGGCTGGCTGTGCTGTCCCTCAGGAAGCGATTCGCTGGCTTTTGCTGCGGTATTTCAGGCACAAGAGGCCAAGACCATTTCCAAAATGGCCGCCGTATGCCAGAAAAAGCATGCGGGCTACAGGAAAATGGCCGCTGACCTATACAAGCCGCGACCATGGCAAAACGTTGGCCACACACGCAAATGTAAAACACAGTGACACAGCAGCACTCCCCACACCAAACTAACTACTCCCCCACAGAACACAGACCCTGGCAGTGACAGAACCCCAAGGGCCCCCCCCCCCCTAACAGCCGACACCCAGTAAGGGGAAGGAGGGAGAGGAAGGGAGAGAGGAAAGCAGGGCGTACCCTCAGTCGACCTCCCCAGGAAAGCCCCAGCCATACCACCTTGCCGAGGCAAGGGGCCTACTCACCTGTCCTGCGACCACCGGCTGGAGGCATTCTTGACTGAACCAACGTCCGCGAACGGCATGGCAGTCGGCCAGACACACTGTGACAAGGCCAAAGAGACCGGTCATATGTGTGCCCTAGAACATGAAGTTCCCTGCCCACCCCTGGAGCAACAGGGCATGTCGTGGACGACCCAGAGCTGAGCTGAGGGCCGGCACACGCTCGATGGCCAAACATGGGGGGGACTAAAAGGATCGAGGATCCAGCCTGCCACCCAGTCGGCAGTTGATAGTAGAATCCAGGATCCAAAATAATAAAAGCGAAAAAAAAATTTTAATCGCAAAAAAATCCAGAGTACATGGACTCAGAGAGGCCAGTCTACTCCTGACACTAGGCAGATAAAAACTGGAGCTATTCAGTCAGAGTGGGGGTTATATACCCGGGGAGCCATGCCCCCTGGGAGGAGCTGTACTGCAGAAGTGTTTTTAACACTTTAAGTGCTGTTTTTTTGCCTAGTCTCTCCTGGAAGGTGATCTAACCCTAAGGTCAATGCTGCTGTGTCCGTCCATGAACGGAAAAGAAATTTGAACCATCTCCATGGAGAATAATTACATTTTTTCCCCCTCCAGCGTTTTGTAGCTTCAGGCTTCAAGCTACAGGTGTGAATGGGGCTGAAAAGATAATAAATTATTTACAAAAATGTGAGGGGTGTACTCTCTTGTGAGATACTGTATCTGCAGAGTTTTGTTATCGCTCTTTATGTCCCGTAGCCATTCTGCTGTTATCAGCACAATAACTCCTGACAAATTCTCCATCACATATGATAAAAGCAGCTGGAGTTTTGTGTTTGGGAGGATACTATAAAACAGAAGATTTGTTTCATCCCTGTGTATCATCTGAGGCTGTTCACTTCACTGGGTATATGTGACGGTTTACATACAAGTATTCTTGTTATAGTTTAAGTATCTTTCAATACTTAAAGTGATTTTTTTTTTTTTTTTTTAAATAACAAAGTAACCTAGTTTTGCACAGAGTGGCCCCGAACCTAGTCTTCTGGGGTCCCTCGGCGGCTGTCTTGGCTCCTCCTTGCCATTTAACCACCAATGTTTTTTTTATTTACCAAAAAAAAAAAAAAGTAGGTTTCTTAGTTTGGGTTATAAAAATTTTCAAATAAGTAATTTTTGTCCTTCACTGATGGGCTCTTATGAGGCTGCACCGAGAGGCACCGATGGGGCCACACCGATTATCAGGACACGAATCAGTGCCCTGATCTGTGTAAATGTTGCGATATATTTGCTGGTTACCGCCTCTCCTCACGCTGTGACAGTGCATAAGGAAAGGGCCCAACCCCTGAAAAACAACCTCAAAAAACATAATCCCCCCTCCACCAAATGATTTGGACCAGTGCACAAAGCAAAGCCCATAAAGACAGGATTTGAGAGTTTGGGGTGGAGGAACTAGACTGGCGTTACATGGCTCCAAATTTTTTTTTGGAACTGGCTTTTCAAATCTGGGAAGATGGCCACCTCGGCTGTACTTACCATCTCTGTTTGGTCTGAAATTTCCCGCTGAAACGCCTGTAGATAAGCACCCACATTATCCTCTATTTCCACCCTAAAAAATAAAAACAAAAATTAACGAAAGTCTATTATGATCGAAAAATCAGCATGTACAGTTCTGCTCATAAGTTTACATACCCTGTCAGAATTTATGATTTCTTGGTCATTTTTCAGAGAATATGGATAAAAAAAATGTAATCAAATTTTTGTACTCACCGTAAAATCCATTTCTCCGAGTTCATGAACTGACACAGCAGCATTGACCTTTGGGTATTATATCCTTCCTTCCAGGAGGGACTAGGCAAAAAAAACAGCACTTTAAGTGTCAAAAACACTTTCCTCAGTACAGCTCCTCCCAGGGGGCGTGGTCCCCGAGTATAACCCACTCTCTGACTCAGCAGCTCCAGTTTGTAACAAGCAGTACAAACAAAGGAGGGGTGGGTGCTGTGTCCGTCCATGAACTCAGAAAAATGGATTTTACGGCGAGTACAAAAATCCTATTTTCTTTTCCGTCCATGGACAGACACAGCAGCATTGACCTTAGGGACGCCCCTAAGCAGTGTCAAAAAATTTCAAGGGGTGGGAAAACACACAGCGAACCAAGCTTCACCCCAAAAAATAAAATAAAAAAAATAAAATAAAAGGACGGAGTTTCTCAACGGAGGAACTCCAACCTTAAACTGCCGCCTGTAGCACCTTGCGGCCGAAGGAGACATCCGAAGATGCACTCGCATCCACCTTGTAAAATTTTGAAAAGGTGTGGATTGACGACCAGGTCGCTGCCTTACACACCTGTAAAACAGACGCTTGATGACGGAAAGCCCAAGAGGCACCAATCGCCATGGACGAATGCGCCGTAACCTGAAAGGGAGGTGCCCGCCCCTTTAGGGCATAGGCCTGAAGCACAACCTGTCTGATCTACCTAGAAATGGTGGCCGACGAGACCGCCAGACCCTTTTTAGGACCAGTCACCGACACGAACAGTGAGTCCGACTTCCGTAATGGAGCCGTAGCAGACAAGTATACCCGTAGGGCCTGAACCACGTCCAAGGAATGCAAAGTGGCCTCCTTCGGGTTTTTTGGCAATGGACAGAGGGCTAGTAGCACAATGTCCTCATTAATGTGAAAAGCCGAAAAACAACCGCTGAACTAGTAAACAGCTAGAGCCGAAATCTGACTCTTAACCGTACTTAAGGCGAGAGCCTGATCCACTCCCCGCTGCAAGAACAGCAGAATTCGGGACATCACGTATGTACGGGGGTGACATTTCAACTCTTCACACAGATGTAGGCCTTCCACGTACGATGGCAAATCTTACGTGAAGTAGACTTCCGTGCTCATAGCATGGTAGAGATCACCGAGCCCGACAAGCCACGGTCCTTCAGCACCTGGCTCTCAACAGCCACGCCGTTAAAGCCAGCGACTGTAAAGCAGGGTGAAAGATCAGACCCTGCGACAGAAGATCTTTTCTCAGGGGTAGACGCCAAGGGACGTCTGCCACCAGACGCACCAGGTCCGCGTACCAGAAACGGAGCGGCCAATCTGGGGCGATCAGGATCGTTGGTATCCCTTCGGGTTCTACTCTGCGCAGCAGGCGAGGACGAAGCTTCAGAGGAGGGAAGGCGTAGATTAGGCGATAGTGACCCCATGGAGCCACCAACGCGTCTGCCCACGGGTCTCTTGACCTGGCCACGAGCCGTGACACCTTTCCGATTGAGACGGGACGCCAGAAGGTCCACGTCTGGAGTGCCCCATTTTCGGCACAGACTCTGAAACATCTCCGGTGTAGTGCCCACACTACTTGGTCTGGTGTTTGGCGACTTAGGTAGTCGGCTTGCCAATTCTGTACCCCCGGAATGTACGCGGCCGACAGAGCCGGAACGGACCTTTCTGCCCACCGAAGGATGTGCGAGACCTCTGTCGCTGCAGCCGAGCTCCGTGTGCCTCCCTGATGATTGACGTACGTCACGACCCTGGCGTTGTCGGACTGGACCCTGACCGGTTGGTCCTGTAGACCCAGGGACCACTTGGCGAGGCACAACTTGATTGCTCGGAGCTCCAGCACATTGATTGGAAGGCAGGACTCCTGAGTCCAGCACCCCTGGGCAGACTGGGTACCCCAGACACCCCCCCAGCCGGAGAGGCTAGCATCCGTTGTGAACACTGTCCAATGGCACGGCAGAAACTACTTCTCGGGTCGAAACACCGGAGACGTTAGCCACCACACCAGGGAGGACTTGACCAGTCGACTCAACCGAATCTGGTAATCCAGAGACGAAGGGAGCTTGTCCCAACGTGACAGAATCTCCTTCTGTAACACATGGGTGTGGCATTGGGCATACGGGACTGCCTCAAAAGAGGCCACCATTAATTAGACTCAGAACCTTCATGCAGAATCAAAGCGATGACCACTTCAGGGTCGTCAACCGCTGCACCGCAGACTGCAGTGTCTGAAGTTTCTCCGGTGGGAGGAAATCTCTCGCCTCTGAGGAATCCTGGACTAACCCCAGGTATTCCAGTCGCTGAGATGGTACCAACACTGACTTCTGGACATTCAGAAGCCAGTCGAATTCTCGAAAGGTCCGACAGGTGATGGACACATCCTCTTCTAACTGAGCTCGAGGAAGCTCTCAGGAGAAGGCCATCCAGGTATCCTACGATAGCGATCCCGCGCTGCCTCAGCAAGGCTATAATCAGGGCGAGCACCTTGGTGCCGAGGCCAGTCCGAACGGGAGGGCCACAAATTGAAAGTGGTCCTCTCCGATCGCAAAAATTTCTGGTGCTTTGTGCATATGAGAACATGCAGGTATGCGTCCATGATGTCCAAGGACACCATAAAGTCCCCCTGATGGAGCGCTGCCACTACCGAGCGAATTGACTCTATCCTGAATTTTTGCACTTTGACAAAACAATTGGGGGCCTTGAGGTCCAGGATTGGACAGACTCCTTTCTTCTTGGGGACTACAAACAGATTGGAGTAAAACCCCTGAAACCATTACATCGAGGGAACCGGCACAATCACTCCCCTGGCCAGTAGATCCTGGACAGCCCCTGACAGATCCTTCCGGCAAATCGGAGGAAGCTGGAGGTTGGAAGGAAAAAAAAAAACTGTTTGGTGGGCAAGAGAGAAACTATCTTGTACCCCAAGAAAACTACCTGGCAAACCCAACGGTTGGAAAGAAGAGACCTCCACTGAGCTGCGCATTTGCGAAGCTGCGCCCCACCCGAGACACGGGCAGGGGCAGACCTTTATGCGGAAGCAGGTTTGTCCGCAGGCTTGTTAGGCTTACAGTACCAGGTGCGCTTCTGCCCCGCAGCGGGCGCCTTAGCACCTTGAAAACTTTTCTGACACACTTGGCGGGCGAAAAAAACAAAAAACGCTTGAGGTAGTAAAGGAGGGACCTTGCTTACGACGAGGTTCCTTACCCTTCCCAGATTGTGGGAGCAGTGTTCTCTTACCACCTTTAGCATCCTTTATGATGTCATGCAGGGATGCCCCAAAAAGCCGTTCACCCTTAAAGGGTAAATCCACCAAAGCCTTTTTTGAGGACTGGTCCGCAGACCAACACTTTAGCGTCACAAGACGGCGTAGTACCACCGCGTAGGCGGAGGCCCTAGAAAGCAATGTGAGCGTATCCAGGGCCGACTCACAGAAAAACTTTAGGCCTTGTACCAACTGGTCAGCCAGGTCTATGCAGGTCTCAGAAGCATTCTGCGCCTCCAGCAAGACCTTTGCCCGTTCAGTAAGTGTCTGCGACACCAGAGCCCCAGCTAAAACCGGTCTCACTGCGGAACCCACTACTGTAAAGATAGAGCGGGCCACAGCCTCAGCTCTCCTATCTGTGGGGTCCGTAAATGCAGAAGCCTTTTCCACAGGTAACGTGGTGGCTTTGCTCAGTCTGGACATATCCACAAAATACCACAAACGATTTCAAGCTGTCATTGATGTTAAAGGGGGCAATACACAGTATTAAGAACTGGGGTATATAAACTTATGAGCACAACTGCATGTACAGTACAAAAGAAAAATTTAGGCTTTGGAAAGAGCAGGATAAGGACAGATCTTCACCATGCCATTTGACCTGGGGACAGTTGTCAAGGAGATGAAAGTGAATAAAAAATCCCAAAACTTAGAGTTATCACTAGCGCAAGAGGTTGGGAGAGCACAACACCTTCATGGGGCAGCTGTCCAAAAAAGAAAACAAATTGTTGCCATGTTTAGGCAGCAGAGAAAATTTGATTTACTTACATTACAGCTTTATTCATGCGGATCCCCATCTGCTGTGTGACTTTATACAAATTCTGTAAAAGAGCGTTGGCTGCTTCATAATTTCTCCGGGGGTAAACCAGCAGCCAGCTGTTCAGAACTGGAGCACTGAGCAGAACCGGGCCCCTCATATCCCTGGACCAGTCTGCAAACTGTGGATTGTAGTCTACCTGCAAAACAGACAGAAGACCCTTGTCAGTCACCACAGAAAGAGAGGCCCCTTATCAATCATCATAGAGTACCTGCACCAGAAATATAGATCGTTCCTGCCTTAACGCCACTTACAGCTCGGCCGCTCAGCAAAATCTTCTCTGGAATGGCAACTCTCCCTTTAAAGTTCAGAAGCTTGGTGTCAAAGTTAAGGCCCCAGTCACGCAGCTCCTTTTGAACGCTCTCATCCCTAAACACCAAAGACAAACACATACAATGCTGTAATATTGACATCAGAACAGTTCATTTTAACTTGACCACTTAAGACCCGGACCATTATGCAGCTAAAAGACCTTGCCCCTTTTTGCGATTCGGCACTGCGTCGCTTTAACTGACGATTGCGCGGTCGTGCGACATGGCTCCTAAACAAAATTGGCGTCTTTTTCCCCACAAAGAGAGCTTTTTATTCTTTGCGCTGTAAACAAAAATACATTTTGAAAAAAAAAATGCAATAATTTTTACTCTTTGCTATCATAAAGAACCCCCCCCCCCCAAAAAAAAATTTTATAGCGTTTACAAAATAGGGGATAGTTTTATGGCATTTAAAAAAAAAAATTTTTACTAGTAATGGCAGCGATCTTTTTTTTTTTGTGACTGCGACATTATGGCGGACACATCGGACAATTTTGACACATTTTTGGGACCAGTGTAATTTTCACAGCAAAAAGTGCTATAAAAATGCATTGATTACTGTGAAAATGACAATTGCAGTTTAGGAGTTAACCACTAGGGAGCGCTGAAGGGTTTATGTGTGACCTCATATGTGTTTTTGACTGTAGGGGGGACAGGGCTGGACTTGTGACGTCATTGATTGTTCCCTGATAGAGAAAGACTGACGATCAGTGACACTGCCACTGTAAAGAACAGGGAAGGTGTGTTTACACACACACACCTCTCCCCATTTTTCAGCTCCTGTGACCGATCGCAGGACACCGGCGGTGATCAGGTCGGCGGGTCCTGCAGCTTCGGACCGGGTCGAGGGCGCGCGACCCACAGCTGGGCACTTTAAAAGGAAACGTACCTGTACGTGCCTGTGCCCAGCCGTGCCATTCTGCTGACGTATATGTGCAGGAGGCGGTCCTTAAGTGGTTAAAAATGTCAGTTTTAGTCATAGTTTTGACTAATATATATATATTTTTTTTTTAATTACCCAGAGCCCCTAAATATTATATGTTTTAGCAGAGACCCTATTGTTTATGATTGGGTCCGCAGGTCCCGCGGCCACAGAGCTTCGGACCGGGGCACGCGACCCACGGCTTGGCAGTTAAAGGGCCACGCACCTGTACATGCTTGTGCCCAGCCGTGCCATTCTGCCGACGTATATCGGCGTTAGGCGGTCCTTAAGTGGTTAAGAGTATAAATCTTTTTTTGCTAGAAAATTACTTAGAACCCCCCCAAACTTTATATATATTTTTTTTCAACAGAGGTCCTAGAGAATTTAATGGCAGTCGTGGCAATTATTTTATGTCACACTGTATTTGCCAGACGATCTTTCAAATTAAAAAAAAAAAAAAAGTGTTTGGTTTGCGCAAAAGTAATAGGGTCTACAAAATAGGGGATAGATTTTTTACTAGTAATGGCGGCGATCAGCGATTTTTATCGTGACAGATATTGCGGCGGACACTTGACACATTTTTGGGACCATTCAAATTTATAAAGCGATCCCTGCTATAAAAATGATTACTGTATAACTGTGACTGGCAGGGAAGGGGTTAACACTAGGGGGCGATCAAGAGGTTAATCTACTCCCTAGAGAGGGATTCTTACTGTGGGGGAGGGGAGTGACCGATGGTTGTCCCTATGTAAAAGGGACACACCATCGGTCCCCACCCTGACAGGACATTGATCTGTGTGTTTACACACACAGATCCACAGTCCTGCTCAGTTACTGGGCAATCGCGGGTGCCCAGCGGCCATTGCGGTAGCGCGCCCCATAGTGGATTAAAAGGGTGCAACATCATACGACGTCCACCCAGAACAATAGAGTCTGCCTCCCGCTGTCATTTGAGATATAAGAGGTTAAATTACACACATTTACAGGCGGTCGGCAAGTGGTTAAAATCTACTAAAGAGCAAAAAGCAAATACTTACTTGTGAATGTAGTTGAGGAATCGTCCTACAGAACGCTCCCTCTGGTCTGGCGGCAGTCGGGTGTGAACAGCAAGATCTTTCATGACGCTGAAGTCGCTTCTCATCTTGTCAGTTAAACCTGTGGCATTCATTGAGGAGAATGTAGACATGTTCAATAAAATCTGCACTACACGCCATCAGCCATCCAAAAATTTACCAAAACGTAGAAAGAAAGTCTAAAATGTAATTTTAGAACTCCGTGACCATTTTTATGTTCAGATACATGAAAAGCCATATAATAAAAAAAATTCAAAAAAAAAAAAAAAAAAGGGGGGGAGAGAGAAAAACAAACAATGCACCCATTGACAGAGTTTATATGAAGTTAACATTAGTGCATCCAAGTTCTTTTGGGGTTGCACACTGATGAATATACAGGTGCATATCAAAAAGTTGAATTTCACAAATTTTATTCAAAATGTGAAACTCATAAATCCATTACACACAGGAGTAATATATATATATATATATATATATATATATATATATATATATATATATATATATATATATATATATATATAAAAATATCATTTTAGAAATGTAAAAATAATTGTGAAAAAGGTTCAATATTGTAGACTCATGGTGTCACAAAGTAAAGGCTTCCTGAGCCTTTAAATCAGGGGTCTTCAATCTATGGCCCTCCAATTCCCAGCATGCCTAGTCATGTCTGTGAATGTCAGATTTACAATGCATCTTGGAATGTGTAGTTCTGCAAAAGCTCAAGGGCTATAGTTTTTGAAGATCCCTGCTTTAAATGGTCTCAGTAGGTTACACGATCATGGGAAATACTGCTGACAAACAGTTGTCCAGAAGATCGTTGTGATTGACACTCTCCAAAAAGGAGAGCAAGTCAGAAAAGGTCATTGCTAAAGAAGCTGGCTGTTCACGGAGTGCTGTATCCAAGCATATCAATGGAAAGTTAAGTGAAAGGAAAAATGTGGTAGAAAAAAAAAAAGGTGCACAAGCAACAGGAATAACTGCAGCCTTCAGGATTGTGACAAAGACCATTCAAGAATTTGGTGGAGATTCATGAGAAGTGGACCATGGCTGGCATCAGTGCTTTAAGAGCCACCACACACAGACACATCCAGGACATGGGCTACAACTGTCGCATTCCTTGTGTCAAGCCACTCCTAAACTAGAGACATCAGAAGCATCTTACCTGGGCCAAGGTGAAAAAGGCCTTGACTGTTGCTCAGTGGTTCAAAGTCCTCTTTTTGGCTGAAAGTCAATTTAGCATTTCATTTGGAAATAAAATGTCCCGGAGTCTGATAAATGTAAAGTTATACACTTGGGGGGTAAACCTATGTGTAGCACTTACCCCCGAAGGAGCTGCTGGTAATTGATGGGCCTGCACTCTGCTCTACTACCCCCAAATAATTTGTCTCAACCCGCTTGACACAGCTGTGTAACAGTGTGGATGTGAAACTTTTACTTAACGGAACAACCCCACATAACAATGTGTATATAGTGTACCTTTACCGTTATCTGGGCATCCGTTGTTCCACCTGTTAGAATAACGAACAAGTCTGACACCAATTGTGATCAACCAGAATGCAAGTTTACTGGAACTGGTATAAAGACAGTAGTTTTATATTAACTGTATCAACATACAAACTTACTATAATAATGCAAAGATATCAACACAGCACAATATGATTTTTCAAGAGCTTCCCCTGAGGTATAAGGCAGCCTTTTGTCTTACTGTATCCAAAGCACAAACCCTCCCTGTGAAGAAGTGTAGTCTCCGGTCTTCTTTTCTTCAGCTAGCTATTATACTGCAATGTTTGTAATCCAATGGTTTAACAAGTAATGAAGTAACACAACTGAAGAGTTATAACAGTTCCTGCTGTAAAACACACTTGTAGATGCCTCTGGTGTAGGTAGGTATACCTTAACTGTCAGTCAGCCCTCAATGAAGCATAGGCTTTTAGGCCTGATTGAACTCAGTCTATTTGAATGAGACCTCCCTGTAGGACTACAGATCCCAGCAACTTTGTAAAATGAGTCTAAGTGTGTTAAGGGTGTAAAAAAACTTCTGGGCAACAGCCCTCTCACCACACCAAGCCTGGAAAGTTGTGAACCTCTGCTTCGGCTGCCTCAGTCCTGCTGCCAATCAGCACTGTCATGCTGCTCCGCTCCGCAAGCAAACTGGACATCCACTTGGCTCTGTCAAGGGTCCTGGATCCTCAGACCCGATCACACTGCTTCTCCAGCACACTGTGGTAAGGCAGAGTCAATGGATGTTGTTCTGCTCTGCACGATGTAGGCCCTCTTCTGAACACTCCTTCACAGATCCTTGCAGGCAGGCCATGTGTCCAGAACCCCAGAAAAATGGCTGCGTTCTGCCTTTTTTATCCACCCAGCATGCAGTTCAGCCACCTAGTGTTCATGGGTAAGCGACTCTTTTCACAAGATAAACATTTTTCTGCTCTGCATGTGTAAGTTAAAACATATCTCGTTCACATTGGTATTTGGCTCCCTCTAGTGGTATACCATCATTAGCATTACATGGCAAAAATACCAGTGCTACATATGCATGCATCATACATACTAGAGGGAGTACAACTGGGGTGGTCCATAGTGAAGAAGGATCTGGGGGTTTTGGTAGAGCATAAGCTCAATAAATGGCATGCAATGCAAACCTGCGGTTTCCAAGAAAGAGAAAGAAAAATGTTGCCCCCGTTCAAGTCATTAGTAAGACCTCATCTGGTATATGCAGTTCAGTTTTGGGCACCAGATCTCAAAAAGGACAATAAAAATAAAACAATAATAAAAAGTCAGGGGAACTGGAGAAAGTGCAGAGAAGGGAAACCAAACTGATAAGAGGCATGGAGGAGCTCAGCTATGAGGAAAGATTAGAGGAACTAAATATATTTACTCATGTGAAGAGGAGATTAAGGGGGGGTATGATCAACGTGCAAGGGGTCCATATAATGAACTTGAGTTATTCACTTTACGGTCAACACTAAAAAAGAAGGACAAGGGGGCACTCTTTACGTCTAGAGGAAAAAGAGATCACATCCAAATACGGAAAGGTTTCTTCACAGTAAGAGCTGTCAAAATGTGGAATAGTCTCCCTGCAGAGGTGGTTCTGGCCAGCTCAGTAGTAGATTGCTTTTAGAAAGGCCTGGATACTTTCCTAAAATGTACATATTATAACTGGGTACTAACACTTATAGGTAAAGTTGACCCGGGGGAAAATCTGATTGCCTCTCGGGGGGGGGGGGGGAAATCGGGAAGGATTTGTTTTCTCCCCTGCTGTAGCAAATTGGATCACGCTCTGCTGTGGTTTTTCACCTTCCTCTGGATCAACCGTGGGTATAGAATTGGGTATATGAGATTGTATGAAAAAAGATTTTTTTTTATAATACAACGGTTGAACTGGATGGACCTTTTCTCAACCTATGTAACTGTCTTGAGCAAGAGTTAAGTGGCACAGAATCCAAGTTGCATGATGTCCAGTTTCCACAGTCAGTGATGATTTGGGGAGCCATGTCATCTTCTAGTGTTGGTCCACTGTGTTTTATCAAGTCCAAAGTCAGTGCAGCCCTCTACCAGGAGATTCTAGAGCACTTCATGCCCACAATACCAAAACTACCAGTACCTGGTTTAATAAACATGGTTTCACTGTGCTCGATTGGCCAGCAAACTTGCCTGACCTAAACCCCTCATAGAGAATCTATGGGGAATTGTCAAGAGGACGATGAGAGACACCAGACCCAACACTGCAGATGAGCTGAAGGCCACTATCAAAGCAACTGGGCTTCCATAACACCGCAGCAGTGCCAAAGGCTGATCGCCCCCAAGGCACGCTGCATTGCTGCAGCAATTCATGCAAAAGGAGCCCCGACCAAGTATTGAGTGCATGGACACACTTTTCACTAAGCCAACATGTCTGTATTAAACATCTTTAGTTTTTTCTTTTTTTTTTTTTTTTTAAAGAAGAAGGTCTTTTGTTACATTCTAAATTTTCTGAGATACTGAATTTTGGGTTTCCACTAGCTGCAAGTAATACCGTAATCAACATAAAAAAAAAAAAGAAGTGCTTGATTATATATATATATATATATATATATATATATATATATATATATATATATAGTGCTTGATATAGAATATTAGAATATATATATATATATATATATATATATATATATATTCTAACTGTGTGTAGTGAATCTTAAGAATATATGAGTTTCACTTTTTGAATTGAAATTTTTTGAGATGCACCTGTATTTTGCTCCTTTATCAATTCAGAAAATGCAAGGTGCAAGTCGGGATGACGTGCACGTGAGGACGTGACGCATCGGTAGGTGGGAGGAGCCGCCGGATCGGGAGCCTCGCGTGTGGGAGCGAGTGTAGCGGGCAGTGGCGAAAGGACCGGCCGGCGGAGATGAGGGGAGGACGGTCGATGCGAGGCAGAGGAGAGCGCCGCTCATGCAGCCCGGACCTGGAATAGCCGCACGCTTCCACACGACAACCGTCCCCCACGGCTGGAACAGCGAGACGCCCGGCTGGCGGGGACACACGCCGCCGCAATAGCCGTCTCATCCTCTCCCCCTCCTCCCCCAGCAACCCTCCCTCCCCGCGGTAACTACACAGGGATAAATTAAAAAAGTCTGCTGCCTGCAGCGTCTCTCTCCCTGGCCCCGAGAGGAAGAGTCCCCGGTAATGGTGAGTGGCGTCTGGAGCATGGTTACGGAGTTCTCAAGGTAATCCAGCGCACATACAGGAAGGTAAGCGATTTGGTCTGAACTGTATATACTTGGTGAGAAAAGAAGGTTGAAGATCAATACTGAAGGTATGCTAAATCCTATATGCTGGAACATCGATCTATAACAGGGTAAAAAAAAAAAAAGAGGGTGGACTGAGAAAAGAAAAAGCGCCATAAGTGTGTAATAAAATTGATTATTTTTGGAGCTCAAAAGAGACTTAGAAATCCTCCGATACAAAAGTATTTGCATCCAAGATAAATGAATGAAATTTCCAGTAGCTCGGTCTCCTGATGGTAATACTATGATAAATACTGTCCTAAACATTTCTGAACACTGACACATGCTAGAGATCAAATTGATCAAATACACTAGATCCAGTTACCCTAAGGGCAAAGGAAAAGTTAAATTGGTCCTGGAAAAAAAAAAAGGGGGGTGAGGAGGGAGTTAAACAAAACAAAATAAAAGTGGAATTAAAGAACAGATACAAGTAACTCCCCACCTCTGGGGGTCCTGTCAATTAGGCTGACCTGAGAGTCCGTGGAAAGCGAATATACTGTGAAGGGGGAAACGACCCCCCCAAAAAAAAAAAAAAAATCTCAGGAATAAAGGAGTAAAGGAAGAAAAAAAGAGGGGGGAAGAAACAAGATTTCAAGCTGGGGAAGAGAATTAGAAGAAGAGTGGATACTATGCAAAGAATGACGAGCAGATCCACAAAGGGGGGTCCCCCGAAAACGCCCCCAAACCCCTCCAGTTATCAACCAACAACAAGCTCCATCAGACAATATATGACAAAAGAAGATAGTCCACGATCTCAAGGCATAAAAAACCAACAAATAAACAAGGATAAAAAGACGGAAAACAAGACACCCCAAAATAAGTCGGGGAAAGAAAGAACAACAGAACCAAGAGAGGAAAGGGGAATGGACAAAGATCTAGAGCTTAGTGGATCAGAGGAACAAGGGCCATCAAAGAGCGAGATGGCAGACATGCTACAGAGATTGGAGAACGCCATCAAGGGAGAGATCCAAATACTACGATCGGATTTAGGACACCTATTATCCAGAATAGAGGTAGTGGAAGAGAAAATGGAAAAACAGGAGCATGAGTCAACACGCATAGAAGAGCAAATCGATCAGATAAAACTACAGCAGAGGCAAATACTATACAAATTGGAAGACCAGGAAAATAGAAGCAGGAGGAAAAACTTAAGAATTAAATTTTTACCGGAGGAACAGGGAGAGGAGCTGAGAAAGGCGATGCAGGACCTCTTTAACCCCATACTGGACAAAACCCCAGAAGCCTCAATTGGGATCGAGAGAGTACATCGCATAGGGAACCCCAGAAGAAAAGACACCGAGAGAGTTAGAGATGTTATTGTAAGGTTCAGAGAGTATGAAGAAAAGGAGAGGGTTTGGAAAAGTCTGAGAGGAAAACCTCCCCTGGTGTATAGAGGGGCTGAACTTCAGATCTATCCAGATTTGTCAACAGAAACATTAACAAGAAGAAGATTATTAAAACCTCTGTTGAACCAATTGACAATGCAAAAGATCAAATACAACTGGGGTTTTCCAGCATGCTTAATAGGGTTTAAAGAAGGAATAACAGCAATTTTAAGATTCCCGGAGGATATTACATTATTTTGTAGCAGACTTGACATCCAGATCCCAGACCTCCCAGGTTGGGAATAGGGAGGGGAGTAGGGGGAGGGGGGGAGAGGAGGAACAGCCCGAGGGGACCAACAACAGATGAGGCGGTGACCGGTGCTCCTCCCCCACGATTCTGTCCAGAGGGGGAGGGGATAATCCCAGGCCCACTGAGACAGGTCTGAACCAAGACCAATACTGATGTTGGTTCAGAGGCCGTTAGTTGGCCACTGGGGAGGGGGGGAGAGGGAGGGGGGGAGAGGGAGGGGGGGAGGGGAGGGGAGGAAGGGTGGGAAGGGGAGGGGAGGGGGGAGGGAGGAGGAGGGAGGGGGAGGAGGGATGGTCGGGGAGGAGGGAGGAGAGAAGATGAAGGAAAAGTAAGTAGCCCACCTAGAAAGCCAAACGAGGCCAGAAGAAAAAATTACCCCAGAAAGATCCGAAGTGTCCTTCACAGTAAGGGAAAGAAAAAAAAAAAATAAGGAAAAGATGGCAGTAACTAAATTTTTGTCGTATAATGTGAAAGGCCTAAATAACCCAACAAAGAGACACAAGATATTAAAAGAATTGAAAAGCTACAGGACGAACGTGGTGTTCCTGCAGGAAACACACCTCTCGATAGAATCAAACATCAAGCTTCACTCACCTGATTTCCCAGTGTGGTATTATGGAGATACCATCTCCAAACGAGCTAGGGGGGTAGCTATTGGGTTGGCCAAAGGAGTGCAGTTTAGACTAGCGGATCGACTGACAGACCCTGAAGGGAGGTTTATTTTTTTAAAAGGAGAACTAGAAGGGATGAAATGTACACTGGTAAATGTTTATGCCCCTAATGTACACCCGATAAAATATCTCATGGAACTTATAGGAAAGCTGAAAGATTTTAAACAAGGGAAGGTAATTATGGGAGGTGACTTAAACTTCTGCTTTAATCCCGAGGTGGACAAGACCCCCCAGTCGAAAGAGAAAAATAAAACACTCTTAAAAAAAATTAAAAATAGTCTACATGATATTCAACTGATAGATGTGTGGAGAACTATGAACCCAGGACAGCGGGATTATACGTTTTTTTCCCCAGTACATGGTAGCTACTCCCGCATTGACCACATTCTCATAGATCATAGTATCTTGGAGATGGTAGTGGAGGTGGAGATAGGGACCATGACACTTTCAGACCACTCCCCAATAAGTGTTTCCTTAAACATACCAGGAAGCCAGAAGTCATTCCAGAATTGGAGGCTAAATGAGGAACTTCTGATGGACGAGAGTATATTAGGTAGGATAAAAACAGAACTGGGGGAATATTTCAGGACTAACGACACAGATGAAATATCGGGAGCGACACTCTGGGATGCACACAAAACAGTGATTAGAGGGATTTTGATATCAGAAGGGGCGAGGAAAAAGAAAGAAAGAAGTTGCAAGAGAGATAAAATAATAACCGAGATAAGAACGTTAGAGCAAAAACACAAAAAATCGGTGAAGCAAAGGGAGATATTCCAGGACTTAGTGAACAAGAGAAACGAACTAAAGGAAATAGTGCATCAGGAAACAAAAATGGAATTCAATTTAGTAGCAAAAGAAAGGTACATGTGGGGAAACAAAACAAATAAACATCTTGCCAGGATGGTACAGAAAAAAAAAACAAGAAACTATATAGATAAAATAAAAAATGAGAAAGGGGAGATGGTTCATACCACAAAAGAAATCGCTGAATCTTTTAGAACATACTATGAGAGGTTGTATGCAGTAGAACAGAAGAAGTGGAAACAGGGTGAGAAGGAGGAAAAAATAATTGAGTTTTTAAAAGGAGCAGGAGTACCAAAATGTAGCCAGAAAGATGCAGATGCGATGGATAGGCCAATCACAGAAAGCGAAATTAAGAAAGCTCTAGACGAATCAGCGATAGGTAAAAGCCCAGGACCAGACGGCTTCACCATCCTTTACTATAAAAAATGCAAAGAGATACTCATTCCTAGACTCTGCCATTACTTTAATGGGCTGGGGAAGGACTATCCACTAAGCAGAGAAGCAGCGGAGGCAACCATTACAGTCATACCAAAGGAAGGGAGCGATGGAAAAAATTGTGCAGGATATAGGCCGATATCTCTGTTGAATACAGATAAATTATTTGCCAAGATACTGGCAGGAAGAGTAAAACAGGAGATGACAAAACTAGTTCATGCGGATCAGACGGGGTTCATCCAGGGGAGAGAGGGAAGAGACAATGGGGTCAGGGCCCTTCTTGTGTTACAAAAAATGAAGGAGGGCGGGTTCCCCAGTCTACTCCTGTCGATAGATGCTGAGAAAGCGTTCGACAGGGTAGACTGGGGACTCATGTTAAGAACGCTGGAAGAAATGGGGTTTGGGCAAGAAATGATGAGATGGATAAGAACTTTATATCAGGCCCCGACAGCAAGGATAAAAATAAACGGAAGTCTATCCCAGGGGTTTGAAATGAAGAATGGAACGAGACAGGGGTGTCCCCTGTCCCCATTGCTATTTGTACTTTCACTAGAACCCCTCCTGATCAGGATACGTGAGTGTCCTGAAATTGAAGGAGTCAAAATTAAAGAAGAAGAACATAAGGTCTCAGCCTTCGCTGACGATGTTTTGTTCTATATTGTAAACCCCACGACATCAATACCAAAAATACTCGAAATATGTAACCAATACGGGGAAATCTCCAATTTTAAACTAAACATCGTTAAAACAGAGATCCTAAACGTAAGTACATCACGGACTGAGGCACAAGAACTTAGAGATAGGTATAAATTCCCTTGGGTGAAGAAACTGAAGTATCTAGGGGTGAATTTAACAAAATCAACTAAAAAAATATACGAGATAAATTACATCCCTCTCCTAAATGAAATTAAAGAAGAAATAACAAGGGTAAAGAACAGACCCATTTCATGGATAGGTAGAATTAACTTCTGTAAAATGGTACTCGTACCAAAAATTTTATATAAATTCCAGATGCTCCCTATTACGCTCCCAAAGGTATTGATCCAGACTCTCAAAAACTTGATTATGAAATTTATCTGGAGAAATAAAAAGCACAGAATCTCATTGCAAGTATTAAAACAATCAAAAGAGAAGGGAGGGCTGGCAGTTCCCGACATTAAAAAATATTACGACGCGGTAGTTTTATCGAGAGTGGTCGAATGGGTAAGAGGAAATAAAGAAAAACGGTGGGTCAGTATAGAAAACGCACTAGCAGAGGTGAAACTAGAAAAAATAATATGGAACCCCCCCCAATATAGGGAAGTTGGGAGTAACACACACGAAATCACGCGGAATGCACTTAAAATTTGGGACACTAATCATAAAAGAATAGATAAAGAATATAACTCACCTTTAATAGTACTAAAAAATAACGACTATTTTGCACCAGGTAAAGTAGAAGTGGGAGGGAATTGGATCAAAAAAGACACGGCACAATTAGGAGAAGTAATTAAGGACGGGCACCTAATAGCTCTACAGGAAATAGAAAAAAAAAAAAAACTTTATGAAAATAAATAACTGGAGATACCTGCAGCTCGGAAACTTTATCCGGAAATTATCACAGCCTTTGAGATCGGGAGACCAGTTGACAGAATTGGAAAAGCTATGCTTAATAGAAAACTCCAAGGGTACGATTTCAGGGCTGTATAAGATCCTATTGAGGGTGGACGAGCAGGAGGTACCCCCCTATATAAAAAAATGGGAAAGGGAACTGGGGACACAAAGGGATAAGGGCACAATAAAGAAAATATTGAAACTGACACACACCTCAGCGACCGACAGCAGGACGGCTGAAATGAGCTTCAAATGCCTGACCGGTTGGTACCTAACACCAGACAAATTAAGTAAATATAAAAAAGGGCAATCAGATAAATGTTGGAGAGAATGTGGATCGATAGGCACGATGGCCCATCTGTGGTGGGACTGCCCTAAAATAAAAAAATATTGGGAGATGATTACGGGGCTCATAGAGGAAATCGTAGGAAAAAAAGTAAAGATGGACCCGTGGGTAATTTTATTCCATGGGGGAGAAGAAAGTATTAAAAAATACAAAAACTCCTTAGTCCCGCACCTGCTAAATGCGGCCAAGAGGCTCATCCCTGGTAAATGGCAAGAGGTCGAGAGCCCTGAGATATGGGATTGGATAGATATGGTTGAAAGGACATATACGATGGAAGATCTAAAAAGTGGCATTGAGGATAACAAAAAACATCAAAACCAGATCTGGGAGAAATGGAAGAGATTCAAGAAAACATGGAGTTACGCTGAAAACTTAAGAGCAGAGATTTAAGTAGTAGGGAGGCTAGATAGGACAACAAGTAGATATGGCAAATACTTGGTGAGGAAACAGAGAAGAGCAGGGAAGGGGGGGGGAGAAGGGGGAGGGGGGACCAGGGGAGTTAATGGGATAAAAGGATGATGTAATAATGATAGTGTCTACAATGATCGTGTAGACAGATACCCTGAGAGGAAGAAAAAAAAAAAAACTTCTACCTTTATATCACACACTGATGATGCGAAACCTGAGAGAGAGACGCAAGTAGACGAGCTAAAGGGACAAAAAGGTGCGTCTTACGTAAAACATACGAAATCTCTAAGTGGTGGAGTCTGAAGTGGAAAAAAGAAAAAAAAAAAAAAAAAGAGAAAATGCAAGGTGAGCAGTGAGACTATAGCAGGGCCAGCCAAGAGATAGAATTTCGTCTGCCGTTTCAAAACCAGTTTCAGTCAGCAAGTGAAAAGAATTAGTGAGCTACCAATACCATCCAGCAAAAACTGCATCCATGCTAAAATCAGACTAAAAAAAAAAAAATCACTCAATTTACCAAAGTTGTCTGTAAACCATGTTAGCAAGGAACAGGAGAATACCTTACAGCAGGGGTGTGCCCAACCAGTGGCCCGGGGGCCACATGTGGCCCGCGGAGCCCTCTGATGTGACCCCTTGCTCTGGGATGGAATAGAATATTGTTAATACAGTTGTATTACTAAAATCACAGGGTATATATGCGCATATCTGTTCTGCAGCGATTACTGGGCTGCTTTCAAACTGCCTTGCAGGTGCAGAGCAGTGCACCTGCAGGTTACCTGCACTGAGCCATATACTTCTGTTATTACCTGCAAGTTTGGTGAAGGTAAACTGCAGCGCATCTGTATGAAAGCAGCCTTGGGCCCCTTTCACACGGTCAGTCTGACCCGAATGGACCCTCCATTCACGGAGGAGGGAGGAGGAGTATAGTGGGCCGTGTCTGTGTCCACTCTGTAAATACAGAGCAGACACGGGTCTTTCGTCCACCCGTGACTAATTACCAAGTCACTTAAGTGGCCCTCTCTTCAAAAGGTTGGACGGGCTTTCTGTAGGCTATGATATATAGTATCTTGTATTCCTGATCAAAATGTAAAAGGCCCAGAGCAGGTCTGAATCTGAATTTGGTAGCTGTGAGAAACATATGTACTGACTTTTGTTTTCTTACTACAGGATTTTCAGTACCCCAGCTGTATTCTAGGATGACTGATAAAGCAAGATTTGACATTAAAAATCTACAAGGATTTTGAAGGGGTAAAGCAGAACTGAACCCATTGATTTAACAGTTTTACAAAACCGTTACATTTAGGACCAATTCACACCACATGCAGTCCAGTGCGGTTTTTTTCTGCATCAAAAACGCATGGAAAGTAGGTTATAAATGGCATAGTTCACACCAGTACTTGCAATTCCTGGAAAAAAAAAAATGAAGAAAGTAGAGCATGCTGCATTTTACCTGCAGTGGACTGTACTGGAACACATCAAAAATGCACTGAAACACACTTAACCATAGATAAGAGAAAAAAAAAAAAAAGCACTGGACTGCATCAGAAAAATCCGGATTGCGTTTCTATGGTGTGAACTGGCCCTTAACCACTTCAGTCCCGGAGGAATTCACCCCCTTCCTGACCAGAGCACTTTTTGCGATTTGGCACTGCGTCGCTTTTACTGACAATTGCGCGGTCGTGCGACGTGGCTCCCAAACAAAATTAGTGTCCTTTTTTTCCCACAAAGGGAGCTTTCTTTTGGTGGTATTTGATCATCTCTGCGGTTATTTTTTGCGCTATAAACAAAGATAGAGCGACAATCTTGAAAAATATTTTTTACTTTTTGCTATAATAAATATCCCCCAAAAATATATAAAAAAAAAAATTTTTCCTCAGTTTAGGCCGATACATATTTTTCTACATATTTTTCGTAAAAAAAAAATAAAAAATAAATAAAAATCATAATAAGCGTTTATCGATTGGTTTGCGCAAAAGTTATAGCGTTTACAAAATAGGGGGTAGTTTTATTAATTTTTTTTTACTAGTAATGGCGGCGATCAGCGTTTTTTTCAGTACTGCGACATTATGGCGGGCACTTCAGACACTTTTGACACATTTTTGGGACCATTGGTATTTTTTTAGCGATCAATGCTATAAAAATGCATTTGATTACTATAAAAATGCCATTGGCAGTTAAGGGGTTAACACTAGGGGGCGGTGAAGGGGTTAAGTGTGTTCTTGGGTGTGTTCTAACTGCATGGGGGGGTGGCCTCACTAGGGGAAATCACTGATCTTCTGTTCATACATTGTATGAACAGAAGATCAGTGTTTCCCTCGCTGACAGGACCGGGAGCTATGCGTTTACACACATAGGTCCCCGCTCTAACGAGCGATCGCGTGTGCCCGGCGTTGATCGTACCCACCAGGCTCGCGCGTGGGACTCGAGGACGCGTGCACGCGCCCCCTAGTGGCCGCATTAATGGCCGCTACAGCAGTGCCACTGTCCCACAGTAATATGACGGCGGGTGGTCGGCAACTGGTTAAGACATACTGTGAATAACTTTCACGGTTTCTTGCGCTCTCAAATGAAGTGTCAAACCATCATGGCTGGTGTCATAACTTGTTAATATTGCAGCACCATGGCAATTTTTAGATCAAATCAACCATGAGTCATAGGAAGGTTTAGTTCTGCTTCAACACCTTCCTGCCCGACCTATAGCACAATGACAACTGGGCTGGTACACTGACCGCCATGACTAAATCACAGCAGGTCACATGACAGTTGTACACAATTGATGGCTTCCTTTCATGCCATCCATTGTGCAAAATAGGATTTTTTCATCGTCATGCTTGCCTGTAAAATCCTTTTCTTTGAATACAGAGCTAGTGTATTATTCATTACTTACTGGGTTATATACCATCGCTAGGTGAATGGACACCAATAGACAAAATCTTAGACAGGAAGTCTGCCCCTATATAACCCCTTCCATAGAGGAAGTACTTCAGTTTTTTAACCAGCACTGAATCCTCAAAAAGAGGGGAGCGACCTTTGTGTTCCGTGATGTATTGAAAGAAAAGGATTTTACAGGCAAGTACAACAAAAAAAATCCATTACATTATCATACATCACCAGACACAGAGCTAGGCTATTATTCAACACTTACTGAGACTCCCCAGAGCAAATAGCCTTGACATTAACATTTTTGACATAACATTTTTGTGAAGGTATGCACTAAAGACCAGGTAGCAGCCTTACAAATCTAAGCCACAGAAACCCAATGGCGAAAAGCCCAGGGAGGTTCCTACACCCCTTGTAGAATGAGATCTCACCCTGGGAGGAGCTATACGTTTTAGATCATAGGCTTGAATGACCAACTGGCAGACCCAATTGGCAATGGAAGCTGCCTGTCCCCTCTTGAAAAAAAAAAAAAAAAAAAAAAAATGTCCTGAGTTAAATGAAAGGCCAACACCACCTTTGGCAATAATACCAACAGATCCGAAATCTGACCTCCGATTGTACTCAAAGCCACTCTGATTTCCACAGCAAACTGTAGAAAAGGGAATTCTCCCAAATCGCATATTTCCATGAATGCCATTTTCTGGCTTCACACCAAGCAATACAAGTCTTCCAGACCTTATGATAGATCTTCTAGTGAATGCAAAGAAAGTGTTCACTAAGAGTAGACACCACCGGTCCCAAGAGGCTACGATCCTTCAGCACCCTGGCTTCAATAGCCATGGCGTCAAATTTGGAGACTGTAAATTGGGGTGGAATATAGGACCTTGAAACAGTAGATCGGGTGGCAAGGAAGCATCAATGGCCAATCCTACAATCTCCGGGAACCAGGGCCTTCTGGACTAAGCTGGTGCCACTAGGATGACTGGAACCCTCTCTTTCCAAATCCTGCGCAACAGATGTGGAAGGAGAGAGGAATCGGGAATGAGGAGCATAAACCAGGGAGTACTGGCTCCATGGCACTACTAGACCATCTACTCGAATTGCCAGAGGATCCCTAGTTCGGGACACAAACTGATGTAGCTTGTTGTTGAACCTGGATGCCAATAGATCGACATCTGGCCAATCTCAAACACTGGCAAATTTCCCAGAAAACATGCAGATGTAGGGACCATTCCCCTGGGCAGATCTGCTGGTGGCCAAGATAATCTGCCCTCCAGTTCTCTCCCCCCGGGATATGGACCGTCGAAGGCAAGTATGTGGTTCACCGCTTCCTGACCTGAACGACTCCTGGTACCGCCCTGGTGGTTTATATAGGTCACCGCAGTGGCATTGTCCGACTGAACCCCGATAGGGCAGACCCGAAGCGCCACCATGCAGGACCATAGGGTCAGACATACTGCCTGCAAATCCAGGATGTTGATGGGCAGGCTCTGCCTTTGACCATCTTCCCCAAGCTGTGAGCCCCTCTAGGGTCACTCCTCACCCTGAGAGACTGGCATCTGGTCAGTACTCTTCAAGACACTGGGAGGAAGGATCTTCCCCTTTGCAGGTTCTGAGCCTGCAATCACTAGCTTAGGCTTCAGCAAGCCCAAAGGGCAGAGCCACAAACTGGAAATGATGTTCCTCTACTGCAAAATGCCGGAACCTCTGATGAGTCTGAAAGATAGGTACATGTAAATACGCACCCTTGATATCAATGGAGGCCAAAAAGTCTCCCATCTGGTGTGAGGCTACTACTGAACAGACTGACTCCATCTGAAAGGTCTGGATTAATAGATGCTGTTAGATCCTAAGTGGGCCTTGTGTCCCCGTTTGATTTTTGAACTATTAACAGGTTCGGGGGGCTATGGCCACCGACTATCATGGGAGTACACCTGCAAGCCAACCACCTTGGGAGAGCGCTTCCCAAGGGGGTTAGCTCTTGAGGGGAGGAGTGGAGACAGCTGCAGAGGGACCACTAGAAGACGAGGATCGGGGCCACTCTGTGCAAAATGAGCTGCACAGTGGAGGCAAGTATGAGATATAAGCTTTTACAACCCCTTTAAGCCATAGAAGTCTGCGCATATGTACAGACAGGAGAGCCTTGCTTTAGCAAGTTTGTGAAGGCATCTACAGCAAAACACAGTGCTCAAGGTAAATCTGCCCTACTTTCAGCAGGATCCTCCTCTTGGTTAGGTCTGTCAGGTCATCTGATTTGATCCTTTAAAGGACTGGCAGTCTCCAATTGCTGCGACAGCTGGCTGAATAGCTGAACTGGCCAAAGAAAAAGGAAGCCTTTAATAGTGACTCCAGTTTCTTGTCAACATGGTCCACCAGATACGTTTTTGTTTAAGGAAAAGACCGCCACATCTACAGCAGGCATGCTCCATTTCTTAACAAACCTTTCCTCCATGGGGTATAGAATGGGAAAAGCCATTTAGGAGGAATGAAAATCTTATCAGGATGTTCCCAATCAGCATACACTGCCTGTTCCAACACTGGGTGCAAGGGGAAAGCCTGCGTTGCCCGAGGCCTCAGGGACCCTAAAGAGAACCAGGGGGCTGAGAAACCTCTGCAGGAAGTAACTTAAAGGCAGAATGGATCATCTTGGTAAGAGTCTGGATCAAAAGTCTCTGCGACTGAGAGGCAGATACCAACTGGACATCTTCTGGCCCAGATTAAAAAAGCAGACTCGTCTGCCACAGAATCCTTGGCATCTAGCACTTGCCCCATCATCAACCCATTCCTGCTCCAAATTAAAAAGGATCAGGGGAGGGGTATCTATCACACTTCTTGCCACCCTGTGGGATGGAGGCACTCATGCCAGCAATCCTGTCCTCTAACCTAGCTAGAGCTGAGAACAGATTATCTCGATAAAGGCTGAAGCAGCAGTGTTAACAATAGGCACAATACCAGACAGGTGCAGTGGTTCAGATTGCCCGGAAGCCTTTGGTCTTTCAGGGGATACAACACTAGCGTTTAGACTAGGCTCCTCAGGAGCTGACAACACAGATGTTTCCTTCCCTGTAGTGTTAGCCTCGCTCCTCTTTTTTGAAGACATTGCAAGCCACAAAGAGTACTTTGTTTTAGTATTTACACACCCCAGAAGGGAGAAACTTTAATAGGGCTCACCAAGCCCCTATGTAACAATCCTGCTAAGCACCTTAGCGTGCCAACCAACACCTGGTGACTCAAGTGATCCAGGCAGGAAGAAATTAACTGCTGAAAAGTGAATGGTCCAGAGCCTACTCTGTCCCACAGCTGTCCCCTGGAAGCGCCACATGTTAATCATGGGTCTGTGGTCCCCGTCAAATGCGTGTGGCTGTATTCACACAGGACTCTAATCTTTGCACGCCAAGATTAGGCTACGGCGCATTTGCAGCTCCGTTTTTGCACAACCTCTGTGGCCAAGCTGCGTGCGCCATGGGAAACAAAGATGTGCAATGGCGCACCCTCGTGCTCAATGGCACACTCTTGTGTGCGAACCATTCATAAGAAGCCAAGACAACAAGGGAAAAAAAAAAAAAAAAAAAAAAGGTACTCTTGCAAACACCTGCAGCGAGCCCAAACTTCCCCCTGTGGTCATCACACACAGGTGTCCAGCCTCTAGCTAGTTTTACAGATTGTGGGGTTCCCCAGGGATTGTAACAAGTAAAAAAGGCGGTTTGACTTGCCCGTCCAGGCGCAGGGCAGCCTTAGAAACGAAGAGCCCAATCTTCTTCAACCATCACTGTGGGTTACATCACTTGGGGACCATCAAGGACTGGGTACCCTTTCATGTTTTAGGGTCCACTTCCTTGGACGTGTACAGCACCCTGCAGGAATGACTTAGCTCTTTGGTGTCCAGGATTCCACTACACAGGGTCCAGCACCTGAAGGTAGCATTACAGGATCCTTGCATCTTCTTTGCAAGGCTCAGGTACCATTTAGGCATACAAGCTTTTATTCAAATGAATGCGATCGGTCAAACCCTCGATTCATTTAAGAACCGTTTTGGAAGACCTGGAGCTCTAGAGAGCTCAAAACCACTTGCCCATCCACCTTGCAGACACTGGTAAAAAAACAAAAGTACTTCCTGTATGGGAGGGGTTATATAGGGGCGGCCTTCCTGTCTAAGACTTTGTCTACCAGTGTCCACTCACCTAGAGATGGCGCAAACCCAGTAGGTAATGAATTGCAGCCTAGCTCTGTGACCCGTGATGTATGATAAAGAAAATTGTGTTACTAGCTGTGATTAGTCAATTTTAAATTACATGGTACAGACCGGACCATTCACCGCCCATCTGTGCCATGTGATTAGCTTTGACCAAATCACAGCTTATCACAACAAAACTGCATGTTTCATTTAGTAAAATGCTTTCTTATAGCAATGCAATTCACCGCTATAAGCAAGCAAAAAAAAATAAAAAACCTTATCACTTCCCCAGGAGTAGTACAATGTACCTATGGTAACATATTGCTCTGGTCAAAGAATATTGAGGAAAAAAAATAAATTAATAAAAAATGTAACTTTTCTACTGTCACTGGTCAAGTGTCCTTGATCACTGCCACAGATGCTGTACTGCCCTGGTGACCGCATTTTATTTATTTTAATAATATACTGTCACCAGGGCAGTACAGTATAATCTGTGGCGGTGATCAAGGACACTTGACGGTGACAGTCGAAAAGTTACATTTATTCCTATTTTTTTCCCCAATACACTGACCAGAGCAATATGTTACCATAGGTACATTGTACTACTCCGGGAAAGTGATCAGGATTTTATTTTTATTTTTTTAAATAAAAACACACACACCCCGCCATGCCTCTTAAAGTGGAGTTCCACCTGTTTTTTTAGTTTAATAAAAGTCAGCAGCTACAAAAAGCATAGCTGTTGAAGTTTAATAAACTGACAATTACCTGCCCCAAGGTCCAGCGATGTGGCCACCCGGAGGCTCGCTCATCTCCCCCTCCTCTCCTCGGTGCCGTCATGGTAACTGTGGGCACCAGCTGTGACAGCTTACGGCTTCACAGCCTGGCACACACGCGTCACGCTGCGCTCGATTGGCCAGCCGATCTTCTGGAACCCCAGTTGAGTCCCAGAAGATTGCTGGCAGGGAGGGGCCGCTGCCTACGTGGCCGAAGATAAGAAGCGGGACAGGAAGCGAGTGCTTAAAGCGGACGTTCCACTTTTGGGTGGAACTACGCTTTAAATACCTTGGACTGTCTAGTTTCCAAAAATAACTTATTTGGGATATATATTTGTACTGTCCTGGCATTTTAGGACCTTGAGAAATTAGGCCATCGGTACATCAGGATTGATCAATTTTCATATGTATACCATAGTTTGTGAACTTGAACTTTCCTACAGACTAAGTATTATACGCCAATTTGGAACATTTTGACCAAAGGAATGTAGCAGAACACATTTTAGGGATAAATGAAGAACAATTATTTGTAAATTTGTATAACAAATTTTAGAATTTTCAGGCCATTGTAGCAAAAATAAACTCCAGTGGTGAAAAAAAAAAAAAAATACCAAAAGAAAGCTTTAATTGTGTAAACAAAATGATAAAAATGTATTTTCGGTAAAGTGTCTCATGACTGTGCAATTGTCATTTAAACCTAAAAGCGCTGTAAGCTGAAAATTGCCCTGGGCAGGAAGGGGGTAAAAGTGCCGGGTATTGAAGTGGTGAACTAATCTCTTGAGGAAATAAAAACTGCAGTTACAAATACAGCGTAAGGGATAAAGGCCTGTCCTCACCTGTCAAGTTACAAAGTTCTGGCACCAACATAATAGCACCATTGGCGACACCTGGTTTGGGTCTTTTGGATATGCTGACAAGCAAGGGCTGGTTTGCATCCTGGATATTTATATTGTATTGCTGAATTGAGGAGAAAAAATAAAAAAAATAAAAACAACCCCACACACCATTAAGCAAGTAAAATGTAAATAATCAAAAGACAGAAAATGAATAATATAATTAGCCAATGAGAGCCCATTCACACAGGGACGACTTTGGATCTGACTTCAAGTCGCCTCAAGTCGTGCTGCATGAGAAAATCAATGTAAGTGAATGAGAGCCGTCTTCAAGGGGTTGTAAAGGTACAAGTTTTTTTACCTTCATGCATCCTATGCATGAAGGTAAAAAAACATCTAGCAGCACCGCCCCCCCCCCCCCCCCCCGAGCCCCCGTTGTACTTACCTGACCGTTCGAATCTCCCGGGCGCGTCCACGTCGTCCTCTTCGGTTCCCAGCCTGGCCGTTGATTGGCTAGGCTGGGCGGATTGATAGCAGCGCAGCCATTGGCTAGCGCTGCTGTCAATCAGGGCGGATGACGCGGCGCGCTGGGGGGGCGGAGCCGAGTGATACAGGCCGCCGCTGTATCACGGGAGCGCGCTCGCAAAAGCTTTCCTCCATGCGAGCGCCCTCACATGAAGAAGGAAAGCTTTTGCGAGGAGGAGCCCAGACAGCCGCCGAGGGACCCCAGAAGACAGGTTTCCGGGCCACTCTGTGCAAAACGAACTGCACAGTGGAGGTAAGTATCACATGTTTGTTATTTTTTTTTTTTTTAATCCCTGACTTTAGTGTCCCTTTAATACACACTACTGCAGTCGCTCAGACTTCTAAAAAGGTTCCTGTACTACTTCAATCTGACTTCTAGGCAACTTGTACCCATTGATTTCAATGGAAGTCGCCTCAGAAGTGGGATCACTGTCTTAACTGAAGCAACAATACAGAAAGAACATACATTTCTCAAGCAAACCCCTCCCTCCCACAGAGCCGATTGTTGTTTGATTGGCCACTAGAAAGCCTCCTGATCTGGAGGCGACTTGACGTTGCCTTGTACTGTCCTGGAGGCAGCTTGATGTTGCCTGATGATTCTCAAATTATGTCAACGTTGCCTCCCAAAGTCGTGCTGGAAGTCGTGTTGCCCCTGTGTGAATGGGCTCGAGAAGATCAAAATATAATTTTTATCAATCTAATACATTTTTGGATACAATACTCACCCAGTTTACCTACCTCTCTTGCTGCTGAAGTATATTGAAACCAACACAGATTGTCGATCTGCTATGTCCCCTGCTGCACTAAACGACCAACTGCTTCAAGCACCCAATAGCTTATGCAACTTGTATATAATAAAAACGGTCCTGTGCTACTAAAGTGAGCATATATTGCACCAAGTATTGTGCAAAACAAAATGAAAGAATGAAAGAACACAGTGTGGTGCTGGAAAGTAAAAGTGTTAAAAAAAAATAAAAAAGCACTTAAATGGTGTGCAACTACTCAAATGCTTAAAAGAGTGCAGTAAATCGAAAATAGAGGAGCACAAGGGTATCATCATGATATAGTAGCAAAAAGGACAAAGTATTTTGGAACTTTAAATATACCCCATGCCCGAAGGCTTTCACACTGAAGCGGTGCGCTAGCAGGACTGCTCCAAAAGTCCTGCTAGCCGCATCTTTACAGCGGTATAGGAGCGGTGTGTTCACCGCTTCTATACCGCTCCTTCCCATTGAAATCAATGGGAAACCGCGGTAATAACGCTCGCAATGCGCCTCTATAGAGGCGCATTGCAGGCGGTATTAACCCTTTCGGCCGCTAGCGGGGGTTAAAACCGTGGTAAATAGGATGGTACAGCAGCGCTAAATATCACGCTGCTATACCGTGATGCCTCCTGTGCTCTCTAGACTCACATTAATACTGATTGGTTAAAGCATATATTTAGTAACTTAATTTGATGGTCTTTTTGTCTCTGGTCCCCTAGTAATCCTCCCTGGCTAAACCAATCTTTATGTTAAGTAGAATCCACTTGCCATATCATCCGTAGTTAGATATACATGTGAAAAAAATAAATAAAAAAAACTCAAAAAAAATCTTTCCATAGTGCATTACCATTTTAAATGGATTCATTTAGGTTAAGGAGAAGAAGTATATGTAATCCATAAGTATCGGCCAAACTCGTACCAACGCCGACATCACTTCTGGTACGCCTCCGCTCACTTCCTACGCATTATGTCATGCCCACGTGACTTCTTCAGGGGATTGTTCCAAAATGTAAAAAACGTTTAAAGCAATAATACACTATGGGAAGTCTTTCACATATGCATTCAACTACGGATGATATGGCAAGTGGATTCTACTTAACATAAAGATTGGTTTAGCCAGGGAGGATTACTAGGGGACCGGAGACAAAAAGACCATCAAATTAAGTTACTAAATATATGCTTTAACCAATCAGTATTAATGTGAGGCTAGAGAGCACAGGAGGCATCATAGCGGTGGAAAGAAGACACAAACTATTCATAAACACATTTAATGGTGACGGGACACACCATTGCCTCAAAGGGCTTTAGCTCACTGTACTGTTGAATTATCCACATTTTACTTCGGTATACAAAATAAACATAATTATTAGTCCATATCTGCTCTCTATACACCAGTCACTGAGCATTGATTATATGAATTTGAAAACTATAAAGTGGGTGTAAACCCTCCATACACGCAGTAAAGTGAACAGCCTCAGATGATACACAGGGATGAAAACAAAGCTCCCTACATAGGTTTTATATGTATATCTGCTGTCTTCACATTTATACACCGTTTAGAAAGTTCAGATCGTGTTAGGAAATGTTCTCTTCCTGTTTAACAGAGTGTGATGTCTGTGTATACAGCCAAGATAGCTAAAATTGGAGCAGATTGGAGAAAAAGACACACCCCCTCTCCAACATAGGCAGAGACTCGGAGCCGTTTTGTAATAGGAGCTGCTCTCTGCTACTCTATTTTAGCAATCTCTTGACAATTCTGACTGCTTTTGTCTAAAAAGTCAAACAATATGTCAGGAGTTCTCAGGCTGATAACAGAGGAATTATTCAGGAGAGAGCTATAAGGACGTAGCTCATTGAAAAGGAGAACAAAAAATACTGCAGATATACAGTATGTGCCCAGCTCAAATGTCATGAATTGAGTTTACATCCACTAAGTATTTGCAGAGTTGCACATCATTTAATTGCTCTTTAATTTTGTACCATACATGTTCACTTTAGCAGCGCAGAATCATTTATTATATACAAGATACATTTAAGTTTAAGTATTTTAAAGGAGCAAATGTTGGAAAATGTTCCAATTTGTAAGATATGTCGTCATACACTGTTTTTGGATCTAGTTTTTTTTGTTGTGTGTATTGCCCATGGGGCACTGTGGCTTTTGTTTTTTCCTCTGTTGTAAAATTGAAAAAAAAAAAAAAACCTGCAGGATAATGCCTAGCGCGTGCCCGCGGTGATCGGGAACGGTGTGTGTCCCTCGGACACAGCGCTTCCCCGATCAAAGATACAGCCGATCACATGTCAAAACAAACTCGGCAGCGCAAGAGGCTTGCAGAGCGGGGATCGGGGAAGGTGCATGTCCAAAACACAGGCAGTTAATATCTGATCCCTGCTCTCTCCTCACACACCGATTTGTAAGGAGACAGCAGGGATCAGTAAGTGAGATCAGTGTAGTTTGTCTACTGTATATTGTGCACATTACAGCCCCCCACCAATTAACAGGACCTGTCACACAGCCCAGCCCGTCAACCATCGGTACCACCATCGGTACCACCACACATTCCTGTCACTAATACCTTTGTACTTTCCTGGCTTGTTATTGTCTCAAGAAATGAGATTGGCCTTGAGTACATTAGGTGTGATCAGATGTGATCAATTTTCAGTGATTGGCACCATGGTTTGTAGACTCTAACTTTCACAAAGACCAAATAATATACACTAATTTGGGTTATTTTTTTTTTTTTTCCTTTTTTTTTTTTTAAAGTGTATTTTTGTGCGTGAACTCGAGAGAGAGGAGCCGGACTGCAGGAGTTGGGAGTAGGCAGACCCTCCCCCCGGAGGCAATCGCCATCCTTCTCCATGCCCCTGGTGGCAATGGCGGGTGTGAAGGGGGGCCTCCCACTCACCCCGCCCTACCTGCTCCTCTTGGGGGCCCAACGGGACCCCAATGGGGCAGAGGGACTCCCCCTATGAGGGAGTGAGGGGGCCTAGCCCACCCAGCCAGCCCCGTAGGTCCTTCGCCTCTATTTTAAGAGACCGCATGGCCAAAGTGCATGTGTTTTAAACCAATTTTCGTGTGCGTGCAAGTGTGGTGGTTTTTGTGGGGGGGGGGGGTGGGCGTACTAAGCACAGGCGTACCTTGCATAGCACACCCACCGGGAGCCGGGCTGAGACCACCAAACTCAATTCACATGTAGCCGAGACCGGGATCCGAACCCTTGGCTGCAGAGGTGAATGGCTTGTCAGCGCAGTGCCAATCACGTTGAGCCACCACAGTTCCCTAATTTGGGTTATTTTTACCAAAGATACGTAGCAGTATTAATTTTGGCACAAATTTATGAAGAAAAAAAAAAATTACTTATTTGCAAAATTTCACAATATAAAAACTAAGTGTTTTTTTTTATTTTATTTTATTTTCGCTGTTTTTTTTTTGCCAATAGCGCAAAAAATAAAAAACCCAGTGGCGATTAAATACCACTAAAAGAAAGCTCTATATGTGAGAATAAAATGATAAAAACGTGGTTTGGATACAGTGTACCATGACTGAATAATTGTCATTCAAAGTGTGAGAGCGCTGAAAGTTAAAAATTGGTCTAGGCGGGAAGGTGCATAAGTGCCCGATATGGAAGTGGTTGAAGGAAAAAAAATTAAAATAAAATCCTGCTTGTCCACCCATTTTCATTGTGGAGCCTAAATTTCCCCACTTTAAAAAAGCCCCGGCTGTAAGCAGAGCCAGGAAACACTCCGGTCAAAAGTGGGCTTGGCATGCAGAACTTACAGTTTTGTAGTAATCCAGATAGGTGATGTCCTTATCGGATTTCTTAAATGTAGCCACTGGAGTCATATTCCAGTTAATCTCATCTATGCGGTATGTCATATTGTTGTACCTTCAAAAAAAAAAAAAGTCATTGTATCAAAGAGGTTTAATCATCACTCATTAAATTTTTTGGTTAATGGAAGACTACAAGTCCCTACAGCCTTAGTGGCTTGACCGTATGTAGTACCTGCAAACAGATACACCGACAGGTCTGCAGTAGTCCTACATGGCATCAGCGACCTGCTGATAGCCGGTGGAATGCTTTACAGGGTCCTACAACAAAATATTTTTTTTGTAAAAAGTAAACTTATCCCTTAAAATCTGTTGCTAGTGGGTACAGGTGGCAGCCATGTAAATCTAGGAAACAGGTGCCTGATGCCGAAAAGCCTATGAAGATCAAGTAAATTGTGCCTGAACAGTAAAGGAAAAAAACCTTATCCTTTAGAGACTGTAGGCTCAAGCATAGCTCTCAACTGTCCTCAATTTTGAGGGACTGTCCTTGATTTGGAACAGAGTCCCTTTCCTCCGCATTTGTCCCTCATTTCGAGGTCTGATCTACCTAGTTGTAGAGCTGCACGATTCTGGGCAAAATGAGAATCCCGATTCTTTTGCTTAGAATGAAGATCACGATTCCCTCACGAGTCTCAAAAACTTTATTTAAAAAATTTAAAGGAAACAAGGTTGTAGCTGGTCACACAGAGAATAGATTGCTATAATTTTACACACGCTGCTATAATTTTACACACGCTGTATAAATTGTGATGAGTATTACTTATATAACCCAATTACTTAAATATGATTTGCTGAGACAAGGGCGTTCCTTTATTGTACGATTTGGTTAGGTGCAAGTATGCATAAGAAATAAAGTCTAGTCTTGAATTCACCATACCCCCGTGTGTATGCTTGACTCGCCGATGCATCAGAGAGCCTCCATACAGCCAGAAGACCTATAAAACCTAGGTCCAGTTGAACCACCAACCTTACACTACCCAAGCTCTTTCGAGCCTTCTTTGCAATACCACTATTAGTAGCTGTAGTGGGGGGGGGGGGGGGGGCTTTTAACTGTTAGCTTTGACATCTCCTCTTTTAGTCTGTTCTGGACAGCAGTTTCATTATCTTCATTAAAACGCAAGTCATTTTATTTTTGGGGTAGGGCTTTTACTGCAGCCCTCCCCAAAAATCATGCTAGGTCTTATTTTCGGGGAAACATGGTATATAGCAGTCTTGTGACTTGCTTGAGTGTCCGGCCAAGCACTGATTAAAGCTTGTAGGAGGCGTTTTCAGTCTCCTGACATATGATCCTCCTCTGATCCTCTGTCTGGAATGTCGATTGGCCCTCAGCCGATCGCATTCACCCTGCAAAAACACACACCTCTCTAGCAATACATACCAAACTGAGCATGTACAGAGTGCCTCCAAGACTCTGTACAATCAGCAGGTGGATTGGGGACAGTGGAAGGGGAGGCTCAGAGAAGATCGCTTCAAAAACAGCTTTCTTACACAACATGGAGGATTAACACCTTTGGTTCCACAGCGAGTATAACAAGCATGCTTTACTGCATATAAAAAGGCTGATTTTACTGAAACACTTTAAGTAGGTAACATAACACAGCTTGTTGCCAGAAAGTTGCAAACCCCAATATATCAAATAAGTCCCTCCTTTTACGCTCATAATTTTCATACATGAATGAGTTCCTCTTACTTGGTAAGCACGATCTGCCCAACCAGCTCCTTAATGCAGAAATCCTGAAAGCTCTGTGCCCCACACGACTGATATATATTGTGCATAATGTCGAGGACGGTCTCATTTCTCAGTACTTTATGGCTGACGTCGATATTCAACATAATGCTGGTTTCAAACTGCAGGATGGAGGTTGAAAAGCCAGGCCAGATAGTCAGACTAGCAAAAAAAAAAAAAATGTAGTTTTTCATTTGAAGCCATTTAAAGCCTAACATTTAGCTTTTTTTATCATTATTAATTTATATATATATATATATATATATATATATATATATATATATATATATATATATATATAAAAAAATAATAATAAAATAAAGAAGGAAGAAGATCACACGGGCAGCTTAAAAAAAAAAAAAAAATAATGGAAAGGGAACTCTGGCAGCAATTTCCTCCTACCCCATCCTCCACACAGTGGTTCCTTATCACCACAAGATGTCCTCAGTCTAGCGCCTGTATTGCCTCGTACACACGACCGTTTTTTTCTCCGTAGAAAAAAAAAAACCCACACACGTTTTTCTTCCCGACGAGATTCCTCTCAAGCCTGCCTTGCATACACACGTTTACGCCAAACACCACGTACGACGGAACTATGAAGGGGAAGTTCCATTCAAACAGCGCCACCCTTTGGGCTGCTTTTGTTGATCCTTATGTTCGTACAAAGTTTGAGGAGACGGTTCGCGCTTTTCAGTCCGTTACAGCGTGACCGATGTACCATCTCCATTCCGAACACTGGTTTTACCAAACTGAGCGCTCCCGTCTCATACTCGATTCTGAGCATGCAAACCCCCCCCCCCCCCCCCCCCCCCCGGAAAAGCATACACACGACCAGTTTTCCGACGGGAAAGAGTGCGACGGGAAAGAAAAAAAGCTGGTTCTCTTTTTTGACAGTTTTCTTGTCGGGAAAACTGCGATGGAGCATACACACAGCGTGTGTACGAGGCATAAAACTGAGGATATACTGTGAGTGCAAGGTGTCATTAACCAACCCTCCTGAGGGATCCAACATCAGAGGAGCAATATGTTGTAGCAGATACAGGAGTACACCCCAGGTTGTGATAAGGTACATAAATAAAAAATAAAATAAAAAAAAGAAGGGTATGTACAGCCACCTCTATGCACCGGATTTCATGGTTTACACCAGGGGTCTCCAAATATTCTAAACAAAGGGCTGGTTTATTGTCCTTCAGACTCTTGAAGGGCCGGACTTGGCCAGCGGGAGTGAAATTTTTCCTGGCATCATTGGGAGTAAACATCTGGTATTGGGGGGGGGGGGGAAATAGTGCCCCATTGCTGGTATCATAGGGAGGACTATTGCCCCATTAGTGGTGTCAGTGGGAGAAATGGTGCTACATTGTCTGTGTCAGATGGCAGAATAGTGTCTCGTATCATTGGGAGGGATAGAGCTCCAAGGGCCGGATAAAGGCAAGCAAAGGGCCGCATCTGGCCGCAGTTTGGAGACCACTGGTTTACACAGACAAGATTTTTCTCAAAAAAAAAAAAAACACACACACAACACACCAGCCACACACCTTTCAATCTGATACAATTTCATCATCACGTTTTTTTTTATTGAAATCTAAAAGAAAAGCATCAAAACAGGGCCAATGTTTGTCGTAAAGAATTGCACAAGGATATGAATTTTTTAATGCATTTTCACCGATTTCAGACACGGAAGGGTGTTTTTCCAGCCTATATCTGGAACTTAGTAAGGCAGGGTCCACATACATGGGAATTGGATGATTTGTATCCACATCCAATTTGCATTAAATTGTGAATGTGACCGGCTCTCAAAAAGGAGCCAGGCCACACACACATCCAGGGCGTCCTGTGTGTTTAAGTCACAATCAGGTGTGAATTCAGGCAACCCCCACACACACACACACAAATTAGGATAAAGGAATTCCTTCCATCCCCATCTTTTGTCAGAGGACACTAATAGATCAGTGTGGTGCAGCCTACCTGCATGGGTGATGCAATCCAGCGCATGTGGTGCACAGAAGGTTGAGGACAAGGGAAAAGCAGGTCCCTCCGAGGCACCACCATAGGTCTCTTCAGGGAGGCAGCTGTCCGATTGGATGCTGAGCCCCTGTTTGACCTGGCAGCCATCTTTAAGGTGGGCAGCGATAATAAAAAGCACCGTTCCCTCCGGTATGGCATGCATTCAAAACATAAACCATCCAAGCAGGCAGCATATACTAGTGCAGATCCGGGGCACTTGTACATGAGAGTGGGCATTCGTATTCCTATGTGGTTTTAATAGATTTATCAACTACTACACTATAAAGAATTCTCTTTGGCATGTGTGGCTGACTATGGAGAGGTGGTAAGGCATTGCAAGGAAAAAAACATTTGCCATTGGGGACTACGTGCTCTGTGAATGACATCTTCCACTGTATGACGACATCAATGCTGCGGTCATGTTATTTTGGGGAGTGCGTGTTTTGTAAGTGGTGGTCGGGTGTACAAAACAATGCGCATTTTGGAACAATTTATGGTTTCCATTTGTTTACCGATTTTTTTTTTTTTTTTTTTGTGGAAAAAAAAAAAAAAAGTGTTAGAATAGGGCCTGGAGGTCAATTGGTTCCGACCGTGTGTATGCTCCATCGGAATTTTGCTGTCGGAAATTCCGCCAAAAAAAAAAAAAATTGAGAGCTGGTTCTCAATTTTCCGATGAAAAAATTCTTATTAGAAAAACCGATCTGTAGCAATTCTGACGCGCAAAATTCGACTCATGCTCGGAAGCATTGAACTTAATTTTCTCAGCTCGTCAGTGTTGTACGTCACCGCGTTCTTGATGGTCAAAAGGTTCGAGTTTTTTAGACTTTTTCAGTATGATCCTGTGGCATTAAAAAAAAAAAAAAAAAAAAAAAAAAACTGGAACTACCACCATTTTATTCTCTAGGGCAGTGATGGCGAACTTTAGCACGCCAGATGTTTTGGAACTACATTTTCCATGATGCTCAACTACACTGCAGAGTGCACGAGTATCATGGGAAATGTAGTTCCAAAACATCTGGGGTGCCAAGGTTCACCATCACTGCTCTAGGGTGTCTGCTTTCAGAAAATATAGAATGTTTTTTTTAATTATATTTTTTTTTAAAGCAGGTGTGCAAAAGATGCAAAAACGGCTCTAGCAGCGATAGGGTTAAAGTAGATAGCAAAAAATAAAATTAAAACCACACTTTTTTCTGCAATAAGTGGGTTGCAGTCACATGACTTGTATGTCCCCCTTTCCAGATTACCTCAGGTCTCCAGGAGTTCTTGGAGATGAAGATGACTGCTGCATTATGTTTACACACACAAACACAAAACTGAATATAAAAAGGAAGGGTGCCTTAGTGATTGATGCCCCCCCCCCCCCAAGGGGGGGAAACTGCACCCATTTATTATTCATGATAGGTCCTCAGTCTTATTCATCCCGGAAGGTTAGGGGGAATCCTGTGGAACAACAGAAGCACTGCTGAGAATACCTCGTTATTTTATCCTGCCTGGGGGCTCAATTCAGTTTTGTTTTTTGCCTAGAGTTTGGCTTTAATACTAGAAGCTCAAAATGAAAGTCAGGCAGCTAGCATTTTCAGAAGTAGAAATCAGAAACAGCCTGTGTCTTCCTTTTAGGCCAGATTTAAACGTGCCTTGTGATAAGTGGTAAAAGGAGTACTGCAAGTTACCAAAAGGCACAATACAGTGACATTCTTTTTGAATGGAACCTCAGTGCACCTTTCCAGCACATAATGCACTTCAGTGCATCACAACCAGGGCTTTTTTCCCCAGGGGATCACGGGGGAACGCAGCACTGAATGTATGCAATGGCAAGGGGTGCCTGGGGTGTGATGGAGGGTCCATTGATGATGGCTGCTGTGGGGGAATTTTGGGGGATCCATGGTCACTGGTGGTTGTAAAGGCAGAAGATTTAATTAAAGCAAGAAGTAGCAAGGGCTGAGTTATATGACATTATCTGCATGGGCACATTAAACCAATAAAAATAAACACCCGGCCTGCCATTCTCCTTGTCTCAACAACCGGGGTTGCAAATACTAAATTCCCAGCAAACAGGCATTGTGCATTGGTGGGGTGGCCAGGAACACTACAGCTGTATTAACAGCGGAGAAGGTAGGTTATGATTTTTTTTTTCCATTGATAACGGACTTGAGTGTATTTTGTGCAAGCTTTACCTTACTTAGATATACAACTCTATGAAGAGAATCTAGTCTGTATTTTTATACCGGTGTGCTCTAACTTCTGTAGCATCATTGGGGTTGTAGTAGTTGCGTCCAATCTGCTTCATGTTCATAATCTTGAGCAGCCTGCAAACATGAATTTCACATTGGTGTAAAAAAATAAAAAAGAATATATATATATAATCTGTGCTCATGGTTTATTTAAATAACCAGACCTCCTGAAGATGATGTTGTAAAACTGAAAGCAGGTGGGCGAAGTTGGCGGCAACTCATTTGTCAGAGTAATTGTCACTCTCACGTTCTCTCCATTCCGGGTTTGGCTGAACACTTCTGTAACCTTCAATCAAAAAGTACACAAACATCAAAAGTAAAAGTCTAAGGCCGGATTCACACCTATGCGAATTGAGTGCGGCTTAAACCGCATCCAAAACGCAGAAAATTTCTAAATACATTGTTTTCAGTGAGGCTGGTTCACATGTGCGATGCATTCGCACTGCAGAAAAAACGTGTGCGTCTTTTAGGCCCTGCGGTGCGGCTCAGGTGCGAATTCAGGCCCATTATCTTCTACGGGTACGCAGCTGATTCACAGATGTGTTCATTTCTCTTCATCATTTGTCTCATTCAGCTCAATACACTTCCCCCCCTCCCCTCTCCCAGGTCTCGAAATTCGCAGCTAATCTGCAGCTAAAACGCAGTGGATCTGCTGAACACTTCTCTTATCTCTCTGCAGAGATAAGTGAGCTGAAATTCGCACTGCACAAGTGTGAATCCAGCCTAAATATTAATGCAACTGCAAAAAACAACCAAAAAAAAAAAAAAACCTTTTTGTATCACAATGCAAAGCTTCTCATTCTATACCTTATTGAGTCTTTTCGGCAAAAATAAGATGGTACCATCGAAGGCACGCGCTTTCCCGATGGTTTCTTCATGCTGGAATAGCAAAGCGGTTCTCAAGCGGTGTGACTCCATAGGAGGATTGTAGTCAATGTGGTATTGATACAAGACCCACTGTGGCCGGGAGACCAGTTTGATGTGGTTGGTGACCAACTGAATTGCGCTGCCAGTCTCACCTACAGGCAAAAGCATTATTTACTGATCACAACATTCAGGGGAGAAAAGTCTACAACCATCCTGTGAGCAAATATTAGGTCATTCCTCCTAACCCCACTCATACAATGTTAAAACAATCCACATTCTAGAAATGTTCAAATTAACCGGTTCTAGGACTACCCCAGGTACATTTACTGCAGCGGGGTGGCCTCTCTGGGAGAAATGATGTACATGTACGCGATTTCGCCCCTTCCACGTCTAGGGCGTCCAGGTGCGCCAACGGCGACCAGCTCCTGCTGTGATCTGACAGCGGGTCCAGCAGACACAATGTCCCCTGGAAACCACAGATCGTTCGAGGCAGACAGAACCTAAACAAGGCAGATTGCTGTTCTGTGACAGGAGAAGACCGATCTTGTGTTTCTGCTAAGCAGGAAAACCGACTTCTTGCAGCACATTCCCCCTCCCCCAGTTAGAAAGCACTCCCCAATGACACATTTAACCCCTTGATCGCCCCCGACGTTAACCCCTTCCCAGGCAGTGTCATTAGTACAGTGACAGTACATATTTGGCACTGATCACTGTATTGGCATCACTGGTCCCCAAAGAAGTGTCACTTTGTGTCCGATCTGTCCGCCACAATCTGGCTGTAGAGTCGCCGATCACTGCCATTACTAATAATAAAAATAAAAAACCACGTCCATAGGTTTGTAGACGCTAGGTCTTTTGGGATTGTTTTACCTAAAAAATAAAAATAATGTAGCAGAATTCATAATGGCCTAAATTAAAGAAGAAATATTTTTTTGCCCTATAAAACAAAAATAAAATAAAAAATAAAGTCAATTTTGGGAATTTTTTTCCCAAAATTGACCGTTTTTTTGTTTATAGCGCAAAAAATTTAATGAAAAAATGAACCGCAGGAGGTGATCAAATACCACCAAAAGAAAGCTCTATTTGTGGGGAAAAAAAGTCATTGTCAAAAAAGTCTGTGTCATTTAAAAGTAACAGTGCCGTATCGCAAAAAATGGCCTGGTTATGAAGGGGGGGGGGGGGGGGTAAACTTTGGAGACAAGCTTGGTACACCACCAGTAACCTGTCCTGTTTTGACACTGTTTAAAAATATATACACAATCACTTTTAGGGTCCTTTCACACGGAGCGGACCGTTTTTCATCCGCTCTATATGTGTCCGTCGGCTCAGTGGGGATCGCCTGTAAATCCCCGCTGAGCTGTCGGCGGACAGGGCGGTCCCCGCACTTTGTGCAGAGACCGCCCTGTCTATCCTCCGCTGTCCCCTATGGGGAATCGGATGAATACGGACCGTCTGTCCGTATTCATATGATCTGATCCGCCAGACGGAAGAAAAATAAAGTTTTCTTCCGTCCGAAAAAGCGGATCTTTGCGGACATTAGCGGATGCATCATCCGCTAACGGACGCGATCCCATAGGGATGCATTACAAGTCCGTAAACGGACTTGTAAAAAACGGACGAACAGTCCGTGCGTGTGAAAGAGCCCTTATTCCTATTTGAATGTAAACATCCCTTGTAATATAAAAAAAAAAAAAAGGGGAAGCATGACCGGTCCTCTTAAATATGAGATCTGGGGTCAAAAAAGACCTCAGATCTCATATTTACACTAAAATGCAATAAAAAAAAAAAAATTCCCTTTAAGAGCTATGGGCGGAAGTGACGTTTTCTGCCCTGCAGCGATATGAAGACAGGTTGGGGTCATCTTCCCCTCACTTGTCTCCATACCCAGGCAGGGACAGGATCTGATCGCCTCCTCTGCTGCCGACGGCTCCGGAGCACGGCGGGCGATAAAGTGATCTTGCGGCGTATACACACCGCAGAGACCACTTATCTTGTAGCGGACCACCCGCTGAAGAGAATATCGGGGTTATGGTAGCTGGCTGCTACCATACAATGGTATTCCTCGCCAAACAGCCAACGTATTCCTGTGGCAGAAGTTCCTTAAGTGGTTAAGGTGAAAAAGCACCTGGCAGTCACAGCCCCCCCCCCTCATTTTACTTACCCAAGCCCCTTAATCTCCTTGGTGGGGACTAGGGATGAGCTTCGTGTTCAATCGTTCGTCGAAAAAACAAACAAAACGGGTATTCGACATATTGTTGCCACACAGCACGTGCGCAAGCAGTATTATTTACTTTTTTTTTTAATAGTCCTCATGTTGTGCAGGGACATTTCTAAACACGTGCCACTACTATAGACACCAAGCAGGTGTGATATTTAAAAGGAATTTTTTCTTTCCCCACTTGAAGCATCATTAAAATTGCTGCTGCGGAAAAAACGTCCGTTTTTAAAACTTTTCCATTGATACATGTTCCCTGGGGCAAGACCTGGGTTCTGAACTACATTTTTCAACATTAAATTGAATTTTGGTCTTTAAATTGATTTTTTAATTTGAACGTTCGGGTCCCATAGACTTCAATGGGGTTCGAAAAGTTTGTTCGAACCGCGGTCTGTTCGAACGTTCTGGTGCGAACCGAACCCGGGGGTGTTCGGCTCATCCCTAGTGGGGACGCGCTGCCCATCTCTCCACAGGGTCCTGGCTCTTGATCGATAGCAGCACAGCCATTAGAGCATTGTCAGCCAAAAACGCCCAACAAGCAAAATCCCATTCATTTAAGTGGTCCCTGTTCACATCTGAGCATTCTGTCACCTGAAGCTCAAAAAAATGTATTAAAAAAGTACATGAGCTTTATTTTTACATTGGTGACCTTTTGACCAGTACAAAAGTCACGGCAAAAAAAAAAAAAAAAAAACACACCCCCCTAACATACAGAGCAGCTGTGATCATCTTTTTGGTTCCCTCCCCACCCCCGACGAGTGCCCCAAAAAATCAAGCGACTTCCTACAGGGGCATTTGAGCCACACTCCTGTGAATGGGGATTGTGGCTCCCCCCTCTCTCACAGCAAATGCACTTTGCAAACTTTGATTTCCACATAAAGTACACAGTTTAGAAGACCCATCACTGTGTGTATACAATTTCATATTACAGAGTACAGTGGGCCTATAACAATCTACAACTGCAGGTACCGGTTTTGGATGCTTGGACATGCTCGATTGTCTGGCGAGTGTTCACTCCAAGGTCCTGAAAATCCCGTCTCCTACCGCCTCGTTCACCGAGTGATATCTCTTGAAATCCAGCCGAGAGCTGCAAAACTGAGTTTTATGCATGTTTATTAGTCCACATTTGCTGCTGCGGTATACTATTACAAGTTTTTTTTTTTTTACGCCAATTCAGAAGTGCATTTTAGGCCCCATGCACATAAGACGCTGTTAAATGCACGTTCAGAGGCAGAACGCATGCAATGTTATCCTATGTGTGCACGGACACAGTCTAGTTTTTTGGCGTTTTTAGACAGTTGTGTTTAACCTCGTTAGCAAAAAATAAAATAAAAATCTATATCTATATAAAAAAAAAAAAAAAAACGAAATTGCCTGCATCGCATTGTGGACAATCCACAACTTATGGCAAGTCACACGCTAAATACAAGTACACTGCTGCTCTCAGCTGCTGCTCACTCTGGTCTCACAAAATGGCTGAAACGGTTAAAGGGTTTGTAAAGGAATTTTTTTTTTTTTTTTTTTTTTATCTTAATAGCTTCCTTTCCCTCAAAGCTTTTTTTTTTGCTGTCACAATGTAGAGAATAAGATTTCCTATCATCTGTGCCCAGTCTTGCCACACAGAGTTAATCCAGCTCTGAGCAATCCTCTTGTATTGTTCAGTGAAATAAAACAGACTTCCAGTCTAATTAAAAGTCCTTACCGCCCCCCTGCTTCGAGTGACAGGTTATTTACATATCTCTACTGGATGTTATAATATGATCCACAGTCATCATAGACAAGTGACCAGGATGTGTTATGTGGGGGGGGTGAATCTCTCTCTCTCTCTCTCTCTCTCCCTCCCTCTCCCTCTCCCTCTCCCTCTCCCTCTCCTCTCCCTCTCCCTCTCCCTCTCCCTCCCCCCCCCCCCACATAAGACATCCTGGTCACTTGTCTATGAACTGTGGATCATCTCATATTATGAAAACATCCAGGAGAGATATGTAAATAACCTGTCTCTCGAAGCAAGGGGGCAGTAAGGACTTTTTAATTAGACAGGTTTTTATCTGGAAGTCTGTTTCATTTCACTGAACAATAAGAGGATTGCTCAGAGCTGGATTAACTGTGTGGCAAGACTGGGCACAGATGATAGGAAATCTTATTCCCTACATTGTGACGGCGCAAAAAAAAAAAAAAAAAAAGAAGATTATGCAGTGCTGTTTTCATGTCCTCATTGTTAATTTTTGCTCTCAAGTTGCTGTAATTATTCTCTGATCCCCACACTTCCTGGTTGTCTGTTTCCTGATGACCACAGTACATGGAGCTTTCTCTCTGTGATCACTAATCAAGGAGGTGCGAATACTGTGCGTTAAAACCCCTCAGCACCAATCAGTTTCTTTTCCAAACCTTTACTGCCCTGTATTGGCTCTGTGGCTCTGTACATCACAGAAGCAGGAAACAACATGCAAAAACGAAACTAGAAACTGCAGGCACATTATATGATTGATTTTTATCTATTTTTAATCGTTTTTAAAAGGAATCAGTTAACTAATACGTCTCTATACCCTGTAAACGGTCATTTCAGCAAAAAAAAAAAATTTCCTTTAAATAATACTGTTTTTTGAGCTCAAGGAGGGTCTTATGATGTTTCTTAAAGGGGTTGTAAAGACAAAAATATTTTCCTCTTAAATTAAAGTCTGACAGTAGCTGATAAAGTAAAGTTTTACATTATAACTAGTTTGATACCTGTTGAAATCGAGTTTTTTTTATTCACCTCCGTCACTCCTGAATCATTATTCTCACTGACTTCCTGGTTTGCGGTGCGTATTCATTCTTGCTACATCATGGCCCAATGGGAACTACAGTTCCCATTAGGCTTAGCCTCCATGCCTGTGAGGGATGAGAGCATCTTCACGCAGGGCTGTAGTCATAGGGAGGGGGTGACCACATTCTGCTTTCCACCATGCAAAACGGCTCAGATGCTGGTGGAAAGCAAGAAGAGGAGAGACAGGAAATGGCATTTTCAAACCTGGATATCTGTATTTTGGAGGTCAAAAGGAAAAACGAGGCAAGTGATATTTAAATGCTCTAGCTTACAGCAATCAATTGATCTAATAAAAAACGAACATTTAGTGTTCTTTTAACTAAACGCTTATAAACGCAGTAAAACACTGCTAGATGCGGCTGCAATCACGGAAAAATGGGCATTTCTAAACGCCGGTTTCAGCCTTTAAAAACATGTGTTCAGCAGAGTTTGCACCAGCGTCTCGTGTGCATGGGGCCTTCTCGAGGGGCCAAATAAGTCGTGAATGGGCAGGCATCTTTAAAATACAAAAATTCACTGTGTTGTAAACAAGCCAAGTTGAGAAGCTTACCATCAGCTGGAGGCCGTTCACCTATCGGAGGTCCCCTCTGGCGCCCCCTGCCAACAAGCTGAGGCTCGGGCTGCAATAGCGCCGGAGGAGCTGCAGGTCTCACTGCTGCCCTCACTGCAGCCTGTGTTGGTGGTGGTTGTGGCTGAAAAGCCAAAAACAATTCAGCATTAAAGTCCTGCTGTGAAGAGCTACAGAATTTCTAACACTTATGGTAGCCAGTTTGAATACAGTAAAACCTTGGTACGAGAGCATTTTGCAAGACAAGCAACATTTTTTCATAATTTTGACTTGATATACAAGCAATGTCTTGTAAGAGTAGTGTCTTGTCCTAAATTGATTATAAGAGAGGCGCCTAAGTGTAGCAATATGGTTACATTTAATGAAGGTATAACATTTAACATATTGCTACACTTAGAGGCGCCTCTTCTCTTTTATACTCTGTAGCTCCTGCTGGATTTTGCTTTTAATCCCCTTGTGTAGGCTTCCACTTGGGGGGGGGATGGACATTTTTATGGTTACACAACTTATCACATTGCTTTAATCTTTTCATATGGACTAGAAACTAAAAAGGACCTATGAATAAATGGTTCTGGAAAAATGATTTAAGTTTCCATTATTTCTTATGAGAAAATTTGCTTTGATATACAAGTGCTTTGGATTACATGCATGTTTCTGGAACGAAGTACACTCACAATCCAAGGTTTTAATGTACTCATTTTACCAAGCATTACCCACAAAGGGGCCACAATACATGCAAGCGTTAATGATTATAATCCTCATTGGTTAAACACAATGGCAAATGTATTCGTTAATATTAAAAATTGACCGTATGGCCCCTTTCACAAAACTTTGGAGAGTAGTTTTTTTTACAATGCATATGGGGTGAAAGTACAACAGAAGGCAAACCCCTTTTATAGCACACAAACAGGGACCTGCAAGAGTCCTATGTAAGCCCCCTTTCACGACTTCAAAGTTGCGCGATTTTACCGCGATTTCGCGGCCACGATTTTACTGCGATTTCGCGGCCACGATTCCAATGAATGCCTGTGTAAGTGGCATCAAAAAAATTGGACCAAAGTAGTGCAAGGACTACTTTGAAGTAGGCACAACTTAAAGTCTTGCCAATATGAATGGCAATCATTGAAAATAATGGAGAATGACTTGTCATACGATTTTGCAGTCCAAAATCGTGGGACAAGTCGTATAAGTGTGAAAGGGGACTAAAGGGAACCAGTTTATCCCTAAAATTGAGAATAATAATAAAAATAAAAAAGTCCATCCAGTTCAACAACAAACAAACCACACACCCAACTCCATACACACCAGAGGAAGGCAAAAGATTCCTTCCTGATCCCCTGAGGCAATCGGATATTTCCCCGGATCAACTTTAACTATAAAATGTTAGTACCCAGTTGTATTATGTACATTTTAGGTAATAATCCAGGCATTTAACCCCTTCAATACAGGGCATTTTCACCCCCTTCCTGCCCAGACCAATTTTTAGTTTCTCAGTGCCGTTGCACTTTGAATGACCACCTTGATCGAGGTAGGGTTCCTGCCGGTGTTATTTCACAATGCCCGGTAAGGAAGAGGTTAAAGCAATCTACTGAGCTGGCCAGAACCACCTCTGGAGGGAGTCCATTCCACATCTCTTACTGTGAAGAAACCTTTCCGTATTTGGAGATGAAATCTCTTTTCCTCTAGACGTAAAGGGTGCCCCCTTCTCAGTGTGGACCGTAAAGTGAATAACTTAAAGGGGTGTTCCACCCAAAAAAACTACCTTTTTTCAATCCACTCCTCACCCCCATACATGCCACATTTGGCATGTAATTTTTTTGGGGGGGGAGTGGGGGCTTCAGTAGGAGTGGGACTTCCTGTCCCACTTCCTGCTTCCGCCGAGGGGCTGGTTAGGCGATTAAGCCTTAATCGCCTACACCAGCCCCTCCCTGTAGGCGATCACATGGGACACTGACAGGTCCCATGCGATCGCCTCTCCAATCAGCGGCGAGCCGCGCCGCGCACGCATGCGCAGTACGGCTCGCGCATGCGCAGTGGGTGCCCGGCCGTGAAGCCGAAGGCTGTCACGGCTGGGTGCCCACAGTCAGGATGGAGACGCCGGCCGGGGAGGGGGGCAGAGGAGCGGAGCCCCGGTCGGCGCGGCGCTGGAACCGTGGAGCAGGTAAGTGAGTGTTTATTAAAAGCCAGCAGCTACACTTTTTGTAGCTGCTGACTTTTAATAAACACAACTTAGGGCTGGAACACCCCTTTAAACACCAAGTTCACTATACGGACCCATTATGTATTTGTACATGTTGATCATATCCTCTTCTCAAGAGAGAATAAATTCAGTTCCTCTAATCTTTCCTCATAGCTGAGCTCCTCCATGCCTCTTATCAATTTGGTTGTCCTTCTCTGCACTTTCTCCAGTTCCCTGATATCCTTTTTGAGAACTGGTGCCCAAAACTGAACTGCATATTGCAGATGAGGTCTTACTAATGATTTGTACAGGGGGGCAAAGGATATCTCTCTCTCTCTGGAGTCCATACCTCTCTTATACAAGAAAGGACTTTGCTCGCTTTGGAAACCGCAGCTTGGCATTGCATGCCATTATTAAGCTTATGATCAACGAAAACCCCCAGATCCTTCACTACGGATCCCTCCAGTTGTACTGTATGTATGATGCATATTCTTAGCCCCCAAGTGCAGAACTTTACATTTATCAACATTAAACCTCATCGGCCACATAGTCGCCCAATTAGAGCATTGAGGTTGGCTTGTAAATTGGAGACATCCTGCAAGGACGTTATTCCACTGCATTGCTTGGTGTCATCTGCAAAGACAAATGTTACTTTTGATCCCAGACCCAATATCATTTATAAAGATTTTAAAGTAAGGGTCCCAACACTGAACCTTGGGGTACAGCAGGCCAGGTGATGAGCGGTGCCTGGTTTCCTCCATACATGACACTTACCATTCGGGTCAAAGAGTTCAGTCTGTTTCAGACCAGAGAATTTGGTTTCTCATGGTCCGAGAGTCCTTCAGGTTCCTTTTGGCAAACTCCAGGTGGGCTGTCATGTGCCTTTTACTGACGAGTGGCTTCTGTCTGGCCACTTTACCATACAGGCCTGATTGGTGGAGTGCTGCAGAGATGGTTGTTCTTCTGGAAGGGGCTAGGGTTGCCACCTTTTCTTCAAGTCAAACCTGAACACTTTAGCAGCGGCCATAGACTATACGTATGTTTTGCTATTAAATAACATTTCTAATCCTATGAAGTTAACAAGAGTGCCCCTTTACAGCAGAGTCCACAGAGTTCCCCTTTACAGTGAAAAGGAACTCTGAGTTTAGATGTAAGACTCTAATGTAAGGAAGAACTCTGGCATAAGGAATACTTTAGGAACCTTGGTATAAGGGGGGGGGGGGGGGACACAGAACTCATGTTCTACAGAGAGGACTCTGATGTAAGGGGGAAACACTGTGGCCACTGGTGTAAAGAGGAACTCTGATGCAAGGGGTGCTCTGAGAACCCCGATTTGCCTTAGTGTACTTAGGAGAGAGAAGGGGGAGACTTCGGTCACAGACAGGGATGGATGGTGAGCTCACTTCTTGGCAGTTGGCACTTCTCATTCAGATGTATCTATGGCTGCTGGGCTTCAAATTTCCAGCCCCAGCTTTCCTTTTCTGAGGCACAATCCTGGGGATTGGAGTATGGGCAGACACAGAGGGGTAGGGGGGTTGTTAGTGCTAGCTTTGGGCAGTGTGAAAGAGTAACGGGCACTCTCAGCTTAGACAGCTGCAGCCAGCAACCCTGCTGGGAAGCCATAGTCCAGTTCAAATAATGTGGCCAGGTTTCAGGCAGTCATAAACCCGGGTGCATGATTCCAAACCCGAACTGTCCGGATGAATCCTGCACAGGTGGCAACCCTAGAAGGTACTCCTCTCTCCACAGAGAAATGCTGGAGCTCTGTCAAAAGTGACCATCAGGGCTTGGTCACCTCTCTGGCTAACACGCTCGATTGCTCAGTTTGGCTGGGCTGCCCTCTCTAGAAAGAGTCCTGGTGGTTCCAAACTTCCATTTACCGATGGAGGCCACTGTGCCCATTGGGACCTTCAATGCCGCAGCAATTTTTCTGTACCTCTATACAACCCTGTGTGAGGTCTACAGACAATTCCTTGGGCTTCATGGCTTGGTTTGTGCTCAGACATGCACTGTTAGCTGTGGTACCTTAGAGAAGTGTGTGTGCACCTTTCCAAATCATGTCCAATCAACTAAATTCCACCACAGGTGGACTCCAATTAAGTTGTTGAAACGGCACAAGGATGATCAGTGGAAAACTCAAAGCTTAATTTTGAGTGTCATGACAAAGGCTGTGAATACTTATATACAAGGGATCTTTTCATTTTTTATCAATACATTTGCAAACATTTGCAAAGATTTCAAACAAACTTCATGTTGTCAATATGGGGTATGGTTTGTATAATTGAGGAAAATAATAAATGTAATCAATTTTGGAATATGGCTGTAATCAATTTTGGAATATGGCTGTATCATAACAAAAGGTGGAAAAAACAAACGAGCTGTGAAGAATTTCTGCATGCACAGCCATCCACCTTTGCACAAGCTTGCATTAAGCTCACCCCATCACCATTCATTGGCCAAAAGACTCAATTAAGTCACTATAAAAAAAAAAAAAAAAAAAAAAAGGTAAAAAAAAAAAAATGTAAATAAAAATGTAAATAAAAAGTACAACCAGTGCAAGGCACCAGGTTACATCATATAGGATGCACATTCAGGGCCAAAGACAAAAGGACTGTGCTTGTTGTGCGGCTTTATAATACCAAATAGCTAGAATGCACACCATGACACTAATGGAATCAGGAACCAGCCATCTAAAAACTGTTCCCCTTTTAGCCCATTGGCATTTGGTTCCTGCAAGCCAAAATATGCCACATGGTACCCTCCCGTTTGTTTCCAGAGATGCAAGTGTAGCGCCTGGTTACTTCAAAGTAGAGGTCGACCGATATATCCGCTGGCCGATATATCGACCAATAATTAGCGTTTTTTAATTAATCGACATCGGCCAATTTGTGTTTTTAGAAAGCCGATTTTAAACTTTGCGACTTGCAAAAAGCTTCTATAATAGAAGTCAATGCAAGTGTGGAAGAGACTCTGGGCAGCCTGAGAAAAGATATACAATGTTGCTACTTATCAATTAACTGAGTGAAGGAGAGTTCTCAGTTTAACCATTTAAAGGCTAAATCTTTTTTGACACTTGGTGCTTACAAGTAAAAATCCTGTATTTTCTGCTGGAAAATCACTTGGAACCCCCAAACAATCTATATTTTTTTTTAGCAGAGACCCTAAGAAATAAAATAGCGATTGCTGCAATATTTAATGTTACACGGTATTTGCGCAGCGGTTATTCAAACGCATTTTTTTTTTGGAAAAAATATGCTTTAACAAATAAAACTAAACAGTAAAGTTGGCCTATTTCTTTTCGTCCAAAAGTTCTCATGTGAGAGATAGAGATAGAGATAAATAATATTTTTTTATATATCTAAATTACACATACAAGTGCACTGATGGAGGCTTGTTGTGTTTAAATGTAAGAAATGTTCTGTATTACTTAGCAGGCCAATAATGGAACTTCCGCTTTTCCGAATCCTCCCTCCCCCCCTGGTGTCACATTTGGTGCCTTTCAGGGGGGAGGGGGGGGGGGGCAGATACCTGCGTAATCCCAGGTATTTGCTCTCTCTTCCGGGCATAGATCACTGCGGTGACCTACACCACATCTGGTGCTTAATCTGCCCCCAGCTTTCTTCTAGGAGACGCACAGGTCCCAGAAGACAGCAGGGACCAGTGGGATTGCGCAGCGCGTCTTGCGCATGCACAGTAGGGAACCAGGAAGTGAAGCCATAAGGCTTCACTTCCTGATTCCCTTACCGAAGATGGTGGCCGAAGCACCCGAGGGAGAGATCGGCTTCGGGTGTCAGCATTGTGGGCACCCACGACAGGTAAGTGTCCATTATTAAAAGTCAACAGCTGCAGTATATGTAGCTGCTGACTTATTTATTTTTTCAGCAGGACTCCGCTGCCTAAACACTGGACCATCATTCTAGCACATGGGTCCCAATTCCCATCATGCCTAGTCATGTCTGTGAATGTCAGAGTTTTACAATGCCTCACGGGATGTGTAGTTCTGTAACAGCTGGAGGGCCGTAGTTTGAGAATCCCTGTTCTAGCAGCTTATATCCCAGCTAGCAGCTGATTAAGGGGTTAAATGCTCCCATGTAGCGCCACTGCAGAAACACTTTGCAGGTGTTCATCTCAATGGGCAGGAGCACACCGCTCCAAAGATGCTGCTTGCAGGACTTTAATGTCCTGCCAGCGCACCACCTCAATGTGAAAGCACTCGGGCTTTCAGACTGAGACTGCAGGGGAGCAGTTTTGCAGGCACTTTACAGGCGCTATTTTTACTAGGGCTGTGCAAATGAACTTTTAATTAATCGATTAATCTTAAATTTTTTTGATCGATCAAAATCTTTTTGATCGATTAAAATTCTTTTGATTGGTACTTACCTCTCCACCGGCTTGCCGTGTCCATCTGAAGGGCTCCTTTGCTGTGCCTTCATATCTGCATGCCGGCGGGACCTTACTATCTGCCACACACAAGGGCTGTTACACTTCCCTCCATCAACCTGGGATTCTAAAGCCATCCACTGGGAGTTGTGATAGTTCCCTTCACGGGACATCTACATGCCGACGGCTGATGTTAACCCCTCCTCATCTGGATTCAGCAGTGGTATCGTTGTACACATTTTTATACCAGTATCATACTTAGCTACATCTTTTTATGACTGTTTTTGCTACCGTTTGGTATTACTCGCACCATTTTTACAGTTTATGTAGCTACATCGATTTTATCTCCAGTGCAATAATTATTTGGTTACCTACTTGAAGACTATAAAAGTTTTAAACGCCATCGAGCGCTGTCATTGTGTTTTTTGCATTCTGCTATCCATTTTTCCAGTGGTTGGTAGCTGCACTGGGAATCGGCCTGTAAGGAGATCAGCTAAAAGTAGTTGATGTATATGTGCGTTATAATTAATCGAAATTAGTCGATTAAAAATCAAAACGATTAATCGAACACAAAAATTTTAATCAGTAACAGCCCTAATTTTTACTTCAAAAGTGCCTGAAAAACGCCCCAGTGTGAAAGGGGTCCAACTGTTTTTATGAGATGAGAGGGGGGCCAAAAAAAAAAAAAGGGGGGGCCAAAAAAAAAAATCATCGGCATCATAAAATCGGCCGTCACGATTTCTGAATATCGGCATCGGGCAGAGAAAAACCCATATCGGTCGACCACTACTTCAAAGTACCGGTGCTATTTAAATTTAAGGAGAGCAGAGTGTTAGTTAAACTTCGATCCAGTTAATGTGTTCAAATTTGGGTCTCTGTCTTAGCTTGGCTGTGCTGTGAACTATTCTGTTCCTGGGGTGTTCTTCCCACCCCAGGACAGTAGGTGACAGCAGTGGAGTCAAGGTTAGGGTGCTCTTCCCCAGCAGCCAATCAGGAGGGTTTCGGCCTCGCTGTGCATGCTGGGGCAGGGTATTTATGAGGCAGACACCATTAGTTCTGGGTCTTCTTCAAGTGCAGCATCCACCTTTAGGGTGCCTGCACCACGGCGTTATGGCCTACCAGGCCTGAGCATGTGGCAGAAACATTTCCTTAAGAGTTTGAGTGATACTGACCTGGCAGCCAGAGAGAGGCCTGTCCAGGTTACGCTATTCCCACTTAGGCAGGAGTGGCGCAGAAAGTGTTACACGTGGCAGCAGGACCGTTTCCCTATTGCTACGCCTGAATTTTCTATTCTTCTCCTTTCAACTCTACCTTCTTCACCACAAGTTTTATTGTTTTTGTCTGGCTGGGCAATAAAGAGCACAGCAAAAGACACCTGTCGTGGACATTCCATTACTACTGCTATATGCACCATACACCTCCAAGATGGTAAATGTGCCACCGAAAACAAACCAGCAGCTCCTCCGGGGGTAGTGCTACACAAGAAAGGAAGAAAGCACTCATACACATGGTGGGTATGTCCAACTGCATCTGATTTTATTTTGGTGGACCGGATTTGGGAGGCAGCCAGGAAAAAAAAAAAAAAAAAGAAGACAGCGAAATCCATTTATAGCTGGCCACCCATAGAGCAGAACAGGGTCTATCCATGTCTACTCCGCATAAACAGAGAAAACAGATGCGTCATCCGTTATACTCTGCTCCAATCAACAGGATGACAGCTCACACATTCACTGCCGACTGGAGCAAAATTGGTGCAGTCTTAACCACTTAAAGACCCCTGCACGCACATATACGGCCACAACATGGCTCGTACAGGCACAAGGGCGTAAATTTACGTCCCCGCCTGAGTGCGGTTCGGGGGTCCCATCGGGACCCCCTCCGCGGCGTGCGGGGGTCTCCCTACCTCTGGGAGCGATCCGGGATCTGCGGGCGGATGTCCGTGTTTTCCGCCCCCCCCCCGCGATCGCTCCCAGCCAATGGGAGCGCGCTCCCAGCCTGTCACTTCCTCCTCCTGTGTTTACACAGGAAGGAGGAAATGATGTATTCTCTCATCGCAGCGCTGTTTCCCAGCGCTGCTGATGAGAGAAGACATCACAAGTAAGTGTGCACCAACACAACACTGACACACACTCACATAGGCATATTAACCCCTTGTGATCGCCCCCCCCACCCCCCTGTCACAGTGTTACTCAATGCAGTGATTTAATCACTGCATTTAGTGTCAGTGTGACAGGCACTGTAAAAAACAGTTAGGTTCAGGATAGCCCCCCCCCACCCCCCCTAATAAAGTTTTAACCCCCTGATCACCGCCCTAGTTAACCCTTTCACTCCCTATTGCCAGCGTCACTAAGCGATCATTTTTCTGATTGCTGTATTAGTGTCGCTGTTCCCGCTAGGTAGCTATTTTTTTTTATTGCGATTTTTTTTTTTTACTAAAGACATGTGGCTAAATAAATTTTGGCCTAAATGTTTGACTAAAATTTAGTTTATTTGATTTTTTTTTAACAAAAAGTAAAAAATAGTTTTTTTTCAAAAATGTCGCTCTATTTTTGTATATAGCGCAAAAAATAAAAATCGCAGAGGTGATCAAATACCACCAAAAGAAAGCTCTATTTGTGGGAAGAAAAGGACGCAAATTTTGTTTGGGAGCCACGTCGCACGACCGCGCAATTGTCTGTTAAAGCGACGCAGTGCCGAATCGCAAAAACACCTTGGGTCATTTACCAGCGTATTGGTCCGGGTCTTAAGTGGTTAAAGGGACCCAAGGAGAGAGCTGTTATCAGATCCTCTCCTATTGGCTGATGTTTTAGGAGTGGGCAAGGGGCGGGTAAATATGCAATTTACTGGCCCCTTCTCTTTCTGAACATCGTGAGTGATCGGTAGTGTCTGTTTGGACTTTGGGGTGCACACCCTAATGCCATCGGCTGCGCACACCTATGGACATTGGTTATTGACTTTGATTTAAAATTGGCCCTAGTATGTGTAGGTATGAATGAGAGTTGGAGACCTCAGACTGTAAACTCCTTGAGAGCAGGACTGATGCAAGTCGCTGTGCAACTTGTTGGTGCTATACAAATAAAGCAGAACTTGGATTATGAGAAAAGTCTATTCCAGGAGAATGCTTGTAATCCAAAGCACTCACATATCAAAAGGGAGTTTCCCCATAGAAGTCAATGGAGACAAAGATAATTTGTTCCGCATTGACTTCTGGCCACATGCGGTATCGCATGTCACAGAGGTGGGGGGCACCGGAGAGCCTCGGAAATACTCGGCTGAGCTCGGAAACCCTTGGAAAGGCTCAGAAAATTGAGCATTTCCGAACAGCTTCGAACCCTGCCGAGTGTCACCGACGTCCCCGCACCTCTGGCCAAATGCGCAACCAATTAGCTTAAATTCTGCTAGTTTTGCGAGACAACACTTGCAAACCCGAGTCAGGATTTAAATAAATAAAACACGTTGCTTGTGATTCAAAACACTCGTTAACTGTGTTACTCGTAAACTAAGGTTTCATTGTAAAAAAATAAATATCATCTATAAATGTCAGTCTGCAAAAAAAAGCATTCTCCATGCAGTAAATCAAATGAATGAACTCTCAAGCTGTTGCAGTGTGCTGCCTCCTAGTGGACAGAAAGCTGAAGGGTCATTTTTTTCTACTCGGAAAAATGAAAATTTCAGGTTTTATATAAAAAGATAGCAATGCACATTCTATGAAAAAAAGACTTAAATGTTATACAAACCTGTCCAGGATCAGGCTGCTCTGGAACACGAGCTCTCCCCCGTGCTCTGGCTCTGGCTCTACCGGTCATCTTTCACCCCTGAGGAGAAAAGACCAATAGTAAAAAAACTAAAGGAGGTGGGTCAGTTCGGTTATTTTAAGGATGTTTACATTTCTTTAGGCTGGGTTCACACTGTTGCAAAAATCACATGTTGGTGTGCAAGTCATTCCTAATGCGCACCCAACGCACCTGCACTACAACGCACCTGCACTACAACGCACCTGCACTACAACGCACCTGCACTACAACGCACCTGCACTACAACGCACCGCAACGCACCGCAACGCACCGCAACACCTGAGGGTTGATTTACTAAAGGGAAATCCACTTTGCACTAAAAGTGCAGTCGCTGTTGATATCACGGGAAGCTCTGAATTTAGGGAAAGCTCTGCTGATTTTATTATCCAATCATGTGCAAGCAAAAATGCTGTTTTTTTATTTTCCTTTCATGTCCCCCTCAGATCTACAGCGACTGCACTTGTAGCGTAAGGCCCCTTTCACATGAGCGGACCGTTCGTCCGCTTATTACAAGTCCGTTTACGGACTTGTAATGGGCCCCTATGGGATCGCGTCCGTTAGCGGATGATGTATCCGCTAACGTCCGCCTAAGATCCGCGTCCGTCTGGATCCGTTTTGCGGACGGAAGAAAACCCTATTTTTCTTCCGTCCGGTGGATCGGATGCAAACGGACAGACGGTCCGTTTTCATCCGATTCCCCATAGGGGATAGCGGAGGAGAGACAGGGCGGTCCCTGCACAGTGTGCGGGGACCGCCCTGTCCGCCGACAGCTGAGCGGGACCCCCCACTGAGCCGACCGAAAAATGGACCGATTCGTGTGAAAGAGGCCTAATGTGGATTTGCCTTTGCAAAAGGCAGCCCATTCACATAGGCAGTCTTATTACTAGACATGTGCAGACTGGAATATTTTGTTTTGTTTTCGTTTGAAAAATAAATTTGTTTAGTTACTCCAGAAAATCGTTTTGATTTGTTTCGTTTTTCGTTGGGGAATAGCTTTCGTCCGAAAATCCAATAATACTTGGTTTCTGTCGAATGGTCAAAAAAATTATTTCTATAGTGTCGAATCTTTTCTCTATATCGAATTTTTACCGCAAAGAAAACGAAAATAAAGCATTTTTTATGTCGGATCTTTCGGTCTTCGTTTCTTGCACCTTCGTTATCGTTATCGTAAAAAAAACGATTTTCGGACGAAAATGCATTTAACAAAAACGAATACACATGTCTACTTATTACAGTGTGAATGCAATCCTGAATGGATAGACAAAAAAACAAACTCCACACAAAAGTTAGCCCGATTTATGGGGTCATAATGTGAAAGATGATGTTACGCCGAGTACACTTGTGGAATAGCACCAAACTTCAGTACTTAAATCGCCATAGGTGACACTGAAATTTTTACAGGTTAGGCCCCTTTCACATTTATACGACTTTGCTGCGATTTTGCGGCCGCGATTTGGGATCAGTACAACTTTGACTTTGCCACAACTTTGGCATTAGCCCTGGTTCACGCTGGGTACGATGAGATGCGATTCCACATGTGAAATCGCATCCCGTATCGGCGGCATTTGCTGGCAATGGCACCGGCCTAATCGGTGCGACGCCACAAGCTGCACCGATTTCAAAAAGTAGTTCCTGTACTACTTTTTGCGATTCGAGGCCGTGATGGAGCCCAGGTTCACACTGGGCTGCGGGAGTGAAGCCGTACGAGTTCAGCTGAACTCGCACAATTTCACTCCCGCTGGCAGTCCTGATTTCGGCCGCGATTTAAGAGACACGTGTGCGGGTTTCTGCACAGATGTCAATGTAAATCGCGGGCTGAAATCGCAAAAAGTATTACAGAGACTACTTTTTGAAATTTGTGCAATGCCGCAGATGCAGCGTCACGCCGATTAGGACAGTGCCATTGCCGGCAAGTTGTGGCAAAATCCACCGTTTTGACATGTGATTTGACATGCCAAATCTCATGTCAAAACGCACCAGTGTGAACCAGGGCTACAGTACATTGACATCTGTGCAGAAACCTGCACAGAGGTCTCTGAAATTGCGGCCGAAATCTGGACTGTCGGGCGGGAGTGAAGCCGTGCGAGTTCAGCTGAACTCGCACAGCTTCACTTCCGCAGCCCAGTGTGAACCTAGGCTTACCAATGAAAACATACATGGTGTGAGGCAATTCCTTTTCCTGCCACCACAGTTGTCATTGCTGCTGCAGCAGTAGCAGTGCATGAGGAAGAAGAGGAGGAGGAGAAGAAGAAGAAGAGGTGGAAAGACGTGGATATTGGGTACATCACATCATTGCCAATCGTGAAGATAGGGGTCAATTTTGGGTCTTCTATAATGAAGAATGAGAAGAATGCTCCTTACATTGGTGGTCAGTGGGAAGAATGCTCCTTACATTGGTGGTCAGTGGGAAGAATGTCCCTTACATTGGTGGTCAGTGGGAAGAATGTCCCTTACATTGGTGGTCAGTGGGAAGAATGTCCCTTACATTGGTGGTCAGTGGGAAGATTGTCCCCTTCATTGGTGGTCAGTGGGAAGATTGTCCCCTTCATTGGTGGTCAGTGGGATCTTGTCTTTGTAGTTTGGGTCACACAATTAATAAATAGCTGGTCACGGATAAATCTAATGATTTGCTCATTATCGAGGACGTCTCTTTTTTTTAAATGTTTGGAGCACATTGTTCCTGAGGGAATAACCAGGAAGTGAATGTGTGGTGGAAAAAATGTGCTTGGGAAGGGCTACTATGCTGAAAGGATTGGGTGGGACAAGGGTTAAAAAGCTGCTTATGCTTACAAAGTTGTACTGAAATTGTGTCTATATTATTCAGGTACGATTTGCATGCTACTTGAGAGTTTAACATTGAGGTCAATGGACAATAACTCGCATGGAAGTTGGACCAAAGTAGTGCAAGGACTACTTAAAGCCGTGCTAGTATGAATGGGGTTAATTGAAAATCATGGAGAATGACTTGTCATACGATTTTACAGTCCAAAATCGCAAGACAAGTGAAATGAAAGGGGACTTACATGTTTAGTAAGAGCCCTTTCACACTTATACGACTTGTCCCATGATTTTGCAGTCCAAAAATCGTATGACAAGTCATTCTCCATTATTTTCAATGAACACCATTCATACTGGCACGACTTTAAGTAGTGCCGACTTCAAAGTAGTCCTTGCACTACTTTGGTCCGATTTTGATGCCACTTACACAGGCATTCATTGAAATCGCGGCCGAGAAATCAGTCGTACAAGTGTGAAAGGGACCTTACAGAGGAGGTCTAGTGCTAGAATCATTGCTCTCGCTCCAACGCCATCTCAGGTCCTCATTGGATAGATTAATTGCAGCAGGAGCCATTAGCCTGGGCACCAATAAGGCAGCAAGGGTGGGCTCTGATAGGCAGCACATCTGCCTCCTTCCTCTTCGGGACTGATGTTCCTTGCACATAAGCCAGTGATTGGCTTCTTTTTTTTTTTTGTCTTTCCTCGCGCTGTCAGCGTAGTGGCTGAGCTGTTTTAACGCATTCTGAAGTTTAACTTTTAAGATTTATTAACCACTTCAGACCCGCGCTATAGCCGAAATGTCGGCTACAGCGCGGGTCTGAATATCCAACCTGGCGTCTTGACGGCCTCCCCTTTGAGCGTTCCCAGCGCGTGCTCCAGAGCGCGCAGTGGGGAAGCTCTGCGTTGGCCGTGTCCCTGTGCCGTGCTCTGTGTTGGCCGATCGCTGCGAACGGCCAATCAGAGTGGCCGTTTGCGATGCGATCTGTGAGGCGAATGAGAGATGATCTCATATAGATCATCTCTCATTGCTGTTTTACACAGAGACAGCGTCCTGTCTCTGGAGAGGAGGAGACCGATCTGTGTTCCTTGTACATAGGGACACAGATCGGTCACCGCCCCCAGTCACCCCTCCCCCAACAGTTAGAACACTATGTAGGGCAGGGGTGCCCAACCTTTTGAGGAGCGAGGGCCACTTTATCGACTTGGTAACCGGTCGCGGGCCACAATGAGCATCAGAGGCGTATGGTTTGTCAGCACCCGGGGCAAGGCAAGTAATTTGCGCCCCCCTAACCTGTGGACTTTTAGCACCCCCCAAGTCCCTTCACTTCCTACAATAGTACAAACCAGCCTGATTCCCACACTGACCACTGCAATAATCTGCCTACCCGATTCCCACACTGACCACTACACTAACCTACCTGCTTCATATACTTGCCACCATTACACTGACCTACCTGTCCACTACACTACCTGATTCCTACGCTGCGCTGACCACCTCCTCACTACGCTGCGCTGACCACCTCCTCACTACGCTGCGCTGACCACCTCCTCACTACGCTGCGCTGACCACCTCCTCACTACGCTGCGCTGACCACCTCCTCACTACGCTGCGCTGACCACCTCCTCACTACGCTGCGCTGACTTCTACACCAATACTGACACCAGAAGTTTTTTTTAAATGTATTTATCTTTGGCTGCTCCCTCTCTCCCCAGACCGTATCCACCCCCTCACCTGCAATTTGTATCTTCTATCAGTCCATAGGTGAGGGGGAGCCTGGAGGAGGTGAAGGCAGCGATGTTCACAGGGGTGGAGGCGGGACTCCAGGAGTCAGCACGATCGTGGATAGGCCAGCCTGGTGGTGATCACGGATAGGCCAGCCCCGCCGCGATCACGGATAGGCCAGCCCTATGCACACCCCATTCACTAATGCTCGGAGATGGCGGGTCGGGGCATGCCGACCCGCCATCTCAGTGGCGGGCCACTTGGGAGGGCGCCGCGGGCCACATGTGGCCCGCGGGCCAGCGGTTGAGCACCCATGATGTAGGGAAGTAGGGAATACATTTAACCCCCCTTCCTTACTCCCTAGTGTTAACCCCGTCAATGCCAGTCACATTTATATAGTAATCCGGCGAAATTTCAGCTTTCAGCACTGCGTCGCTTTAAATTAAAATTGCGCGGTCGTGTGACGTGCCTCCCAAACAAAATTGACGGCCTTTTTTTTCCACCTCAAATAGAGCTTTCTTTTGGTGGCATTTGATCACCTCTGCGGTTTTTATTTTTTGAGCTATAGACAAAAAAGAGCGACAATATAAAAATCGCAATAAGCATATAGTAATTGGTTTGCGCAAAGGTTATAGTGGCTACAAAATAGGGGATATAATTTTGACAATTTTTTTAATATTTTTTTTTTTTTTTTACTAGCAATACGGCGAACTGCGAATTTTGTCAGGACTGCGATATTGCGACGGACACATCGGACACTTTTGACACATTTTTGGGACCATTCACATTAATACAGCGAACAGTGCTATAAAAACACACTAATTACTGTATAAATGTGACTGGCAGGGAAGGGGTTAACACTAGGGGGTGAGGAAGGGGTTAAATGTGTATCCTGGGTGTGTTCTAACTGTGTGGGGGGAGGGGACTGACTGGGGAGGTGACCGATGCTGTGTCCCTATGTACAAGGGACACAGCATCCGTCTCCCTGACAGGACATGTAGCCAGAGTTGTATCCTGGCCTAGGCCAACAAGGCCCAGGCCTAGGGCAGCACTTTGCAGGGGGGCAGCACAAAAAGAGTCCCCGCCGGCTTGCGCTACACTGTTAGGAAAATTAGTCTAGCGCCCCCATAAAGCGGCCGAGCTGCGCTATATGTTTCTGCTGCACCATCTACTTAAAGTAGAACTATAGGCAACACTTTTACCATCCCTGTTCCATTGCGAAGATTTCCCTTCACTTCCTGCTCTATGGGCAACCAGGAAGTAAGAGCAGGGCCGATCCGCCCTATAGGCTCACTATGCAAGCTGCTTAGGGCCCCCAAAGCTGCGAAGGGCCCCCAAAATTACTAGAGGCCCCGTCTGGTGAGAATTCATTTTCGCCCCCTCACCCCGCTTCTCAACTTTTTTTAATGTGACATGTCTCTGTCAGCGCCCCCCCACTTCTCATTTTTAATGTGCCATGTCATTTTGCTTAGGGCCCCAGGGAGGTCAGGATTGGCACTGAGTAAGAGGAAATCTAAGTAAATTAAGGGAATCTATTCCCCCCCCCAGGCCCTCAGAACTAGTGTCCTCACTCAAAAATTTCAGGGCGGGTCTTAAACACAGGGTGTGGCCGTGACAGGAAGGGGTTGGTCATATTTAAATTAGGGGGTGCACGAGTTTAGTCAGGCCTAGGGCAGCACAAAACCTAAATACATCTCTGCATTAACACACAGAGCTCCACGTCCCTGCTCTAAAACTGCCGATCGGCGGGTACCTGGCGGACATCGCGACCTCCAGGCACGCGCATCATCATCGCGGGGACGTGCCGGGTGTGCGCGCCCCCCAGTGGCTGGAGGACACAAAGACGTCAAATGACGGTGGCTTGGATTTTTAGAGCCACCTTGCCGCCGTCATTTTACTATACGCCGGGGCTCAAGCGGTTAAACAGCTGGTTCCTTTGGATCAGGGCCAGCCGTTCCAGGGGAGGACCAACAGCTGATCTCCCACCCCCCCTTCCCTTGTCGCGGCTATAGCTATGTGATAAGTCCATTTTGCAGGTTGGCAAAAGGGGATAGTTTACGGAATAATTTAAGGCAATTCATGCAGTTTGAGTCTTAGTGGCTGAGCTGTAATTTTATTTGGTACAGTTGATTGTGTAAGGTGCAATATGTGATGTTAAATATTTTAACCACTTAAGACCTGGACCAAAATGCAGGTAAAGGACCAGGCCCCTTTTTTGCGATTCGGCACTGCGTCGCTTTAACTGACAATTACGCAGTCGTGCGACGTGGCTCCCAAACAAAATTTGCGTCCTTTTCTTCCCACAAATAGAGCTTTCTTTTGGTGGTATTTGATCACCTCTGCGATTTTTATTTTATGCGCTATAAACAAAAATAGAGCGACATTTTTGAGAAAAAAAAAGCAATATTTTTTACTTTTTGTTATAAGAAAAATCAAATAAACGAAATTTTAGTCAAACATTTAGGCCAAAATGTATTTAGCCACATGTCTTTAGTAAAAAAAAATAAAAAATATAGCTACCTAGCAGGAACAGCGACACTAATACAGCGATCAGAAAAAAGATCGCTTAGTGACGCTGGCAATAGGGAGTGAAAGGGTTAACTAGGGCGGTGATCAAGGGGTTAAAACTTTATTAGGGGGGGTGCGGGGGCTATCCTGGACCTAACACTAACTGCCTGTCACACTAACTGCAGTGATCATACATATGATCACTGCATTCAGTGACACTGACAGGGGGGAGGGGTGATTGCAAGGGGTTAAGTCTGCCTGTGTGTCCTGGTGTCAGTGTAGTGTTGTGCAGACTTGGGGTCCTTTCACACGGAGCGGACCGTTTTTCGGTCCGCTCCGTGTGTCCGTCAGCTCAGCGGGGGGTCTCCGCTCAGCTGTCGGCGGACATGGCGGTCCCCGCACACTGTGCAGGGACCGCCCTGTCTCTCCTCCGCCCTCCCCTAGGGGGAGTCGGATGGAAACGGACCGTCTGTCCGTTTGCATCCGATCCGTTTGGCTGGACGAAAGAAAAATAGGACATTCTTCCGTCCGAAAAAACGGATGCGGATCTGGCGGACGTTAGCGAATGCATCACCTGCTAACGGATCCGCTCCCATAGGGGCCCATTACAAGTCCGTAAACGGACTTGTAATGAGCGGACGAACGGTCCGCTAATGTGAAAGGGGCCTTACTGTGCGATGTAATCTCTCAGCGGCGGTTAAAAAAACGCCGAGAGCAGAGATCACATCACTTCCCCCTTCCTGTGTTTACACAGGAGGAGGAAGCGCAGAGCAGGGAAGCGCGCAGATTGGCTGGGAGTGATCCGGAGGGGGCGGACAAAAACAAACCACCGCCCCCTCGTCCCATTTCACTCGTACAGCAAACCGGACCGCCGCATGTACCGGGGGGGGGGGGGGGGGGGTCCCGATCGGACCCCCGACCCACGTCTAGGCAGCAACGTATATATACACGTTGATGTGCCTGCCTGTGCCATTCTGCCAACGTGAATGTACATGCGGCGGTCCTTAAGGGGTTAAATAAACCAATAGTTATGCCGCAGCCATATTTTATCCAAAAAAATAATAATTATATTATATATAGTAAAGTTATTTAAATAAAGATGAGCTTTTTATCTATAATAAATTAATTTATTTTAAAACTATTAAGAGTGTGTGGTCTCAAGTTATTGGTATGTCCAGGCATCCTGCCTATAATCCCATTGATAAGCTGAAGTATAATAATCACATTGCACTGCAAAAGCCATTTGGATGGGGGATGTACACCAGTCGCGGGCACAGCAAAAACAATCACCCCTGCCATGTTCGGCTGTGATCCATTCAATGCACACATTAGTATGGCAACTACAGGGTTAGAACACGCAATGAGGGAGGCGACAGATCACCTCACAACCTGTCAAATATCAGCACTCATCACTGACAATTGTAGGATCTACATCGCGTCGGGACAGGAGGGGCTACGGCGACGCTAAGACTGCTGGGAATTGTAGTTCTATACAGTTTTTCTGTTTTCACTTACAGTTTAATTGAATGTTAAAATTCTGCTATGGGCATTAATAAAGAAAAATGCATAAGATATGAGCCTCCTGTCTGATATATAACTGAAGTTTCAATGGCACAGTCTATGATACTTCTTCCCTCAGCATGTGAAGAGTGACAAAATAAAGCGCATTTCTTCAGGCTACAGAAGGGGGCAACAAGCTTTTGGAAATCATTTTAAATACTTTGGACATTCCTTTAAGACCCGTTTCACAAAGAGGTCGTTTTGCAGGTGCTATAGCGTTAAAGGAAAAAAAATTATAATATATATATATATATATATATATATATAAATTCAACCTTTAAATAGCTTCTCCTCGCACTCCATTGAGGAAGCCCAAGGGCTTTCACACTGGAGCAGTGCACTGGAGGGGCATCAGAAAAAGTCCTGTGGTGGGGGGGGGGGAATTAAAAGCACCCCGCTGGCGGCCAAATAGCACCACAAATTCAACAGTAAAGCACTACTAAAAATGGCAGCATTTTACCACTAAGGGTGGCACAGTGTGAAAGGGCTCTAAAGCAGTGTTTTTCAACTCCAGTCCTCAAGGCACACCAACAGGTCGTGTTTTCAGGATTTCCCTCAGATGAAATGGCTGTGGTAATTACTAAGGCAGTGAAACTGACCAAATCACCTGTGCAAAATAATGGAAAGCCTGAAAACACGACCTGTTGGTGTGCCTTGAGGACTGGAGTTGAAAAACACTGCACTAAAGGCCTATAAAATAATTCCTCCCCCACATCAAATACATTCATACAGTACTTACTATAGTTCTCCTTGTGAGGTAAATTATGGAGTTGCTGCAGAGTAATGGTGATGCTTTCCTAATCCCTCCAACACTCTTGGGTGTGTCTTGGACTTCTGATTACTGACTGCCCACATCTGTTCCCCATCTCCGCCTTCTACTGGCACCAGTATATGGCTGAGGAGGTGCAGGTGGGACCTTAACCACTTGCTTTCCAGGCCAATGCTGATATTTTTCTCCTACATCTAAAAAACATAATTTTTGTGCTAGAAAATTACACAGAACGTGTATTATAATATATGTTTTTTTAACAAGGCCCTAGAGCAGGGGTCTAAAACTGGAGGCCCTTCAGCTGTTGCAAAACTACAAGTCCCATCATGCCTCTCCCTGTCATGCTTGTAACTGTAATGCCTCGTGGGATTTTTTTTGCAACCGTAGTTTTGCAACAGCTAGAGGGTCGGTGTCTTGTCACATTCAGCCCCCATCACCGATTGCTCTGGAAGTGACATTCCGTCGCCGCCATCTTGCTACACCCCACACCATTGCACAGTAATGATAGAGTGAGAAGGGGGCAAGCGGACATCTTGTTACACCCACCGGAGTTTTAGCTTTCACCGTTTTTTTCAACACAAAACAGAGCTTATATGCTTAATTACAGTATTTGGAAATCCGACGGACTGTTTACATGTAACATTTTTAAAGCTTGGTTGCTAATGTGATAGAACACCTCTGATTTTCACATTTAACATGTAAACAGTCAGTCACATTTACAAATGTATTTAAAACATATAAGCTCCGTTTTGTGTTAAAAAATAACTGTGAAATCTAAAACTCCGGTGGGTGCAACAAGATGTCCGCTTGCCCCCTTCAAACTCTGTCATTACTCTGCAAAGGTGTGGGGTGTAGCAAGATGGCGGTGACGGAACAACACTTCCGGAGCAATCTGTGATGGGGAGCGGAATGTGACACTACACCGCCAGAATGAGACCCCTGCCCTACAGAATACAATGGCGGTCATTGCAAGTATTTATTGGAAAAAACACAGTTTCATGAAAAAAAAAAAAAAGGATTAAAGTTAGTCCAATTTGTTAGATACCTAACATGTCACGCTTCAAAATTGCACACGCTCGTGGAATGGCGACAAACTTCGGTACTTAACCACTTTAATACGCGCCCATAGTCAAATGATGTCCACAGGAGGGATCTCCCATCCTGGGTGGACGCCCTGGGCTTCACAACCTTCTAGGGGGTGCGCAATGTCCGCCGGGCACCCACGATTGCGCGTGATCAAGGCGGTACCATGGATCTGTGTGTGTAAACACACACAGATCCACGTCCTGTCAGAGGTGAGGAGACCGATGTGTGTTCCCAGTACAGAGGAACACTGATCGGTCTCCTCCCCTTGCGAGTCCCCTCTCCCTACAGTAAGAATCACTCCCTAGGGAACATTTAACCCCTTGGTCGCCCACTAGTGTTAACCCCTTTCACTGACAGTCACATTTACACAGTAATCAGTGCAGTTTTATAGCACTAATCGCTGTATAAATGTGAATGGTCCTAAAAAGGTATCAAAAGTGTCTGATATGTCCATCGCAATGTCACGGTCACAAAAAAAAAAAACACCCCCACACAATAAACCTATCCCCTATTTTGTTGACGCTATAACTTTTGCGCAAACCAATCAATATATGCCTATTGCAATTTTTACCAAAAACATGTAGAAGAAGAATACATAACGGCCTAAATTGTTTAAAAAATAAAATTGAAATATTTAAACCTTAAACTAACGAAAAGACGCACAGTGCTCCTGTGAAAATGTGCTTTGGAGTCGCAGCAGGGACATGTGAACCGGCTCCAAAGAGAGTCGGTTAAAATCTCCTGATGTTGCGAAAAAAAAAAAAACGCATTCGCCAGAGGCGATTTGGTTCGCATGTGCCGCGCTATATAAGTTTCTCATTCATTCATTCATTCATTCAGTCCACAATAGTGACACAACCATTTTATTTTTTTGCCAAGCTCTGGCAGAAAAAAAAATGCAGCATATTTTTATATGCCAGTGTGCATAAGGGCATAGGTATAAAAGCCTCATACACACGATAGGATTTTCCGTGGACAAAGTGTAGGACTTTATTCCAAAGGGCGCTGGCCAGGAACTTTTATTGCATACAAAACAGCAAATTATTGTCGGCCAACAAACACGAAACTACATGTTTTTTCAGCTCTTTAGCGCTACCCTTTGGGCAAATTCTGCTAATGTTGTGTTATAGTTAGCATTGCTTCAGAGCATGCGTGTTTGTACTTTGGATCCTTTTCCGAAGGCCTTCAACGTGTCTCAAATAAAAGGAGCCCCACGTGTCTGATTGCACAAAGAAACCAACATCCCAGCTGTAAGCGAATCTCCTTAGAGGGTCTCTAACAGACATGGAGAAACTACGGGCCAGGTGGCTCCAGGATGTCCCTGAACTAGATGGCGATGACTGGGATGAGATCGCTTGATTCAGTTGAAGATAATCCAGCGTACAGTAATGTTAGTGTGAAAAAGATCCTCGCCATTAACAATTTACAATGTATTTATCTCCACTTAGGCTCTATTAGTCAGTCTCACATTTCAGTGGGGCACCTTGCATATGTAGCGCCCTGCTCCTGTTGATCAGGCCCTGCTTTAAATTTAGTGGGGTCTGAGCTGTTATTTGGCTCAGACAAGAGTGATTAATGGCAAATTTAGCCTCTGTTCCAGCCATGACTGTGCTGGGAGTATCCACCATTATTCGCATGGGGGTGTCATTACCACCCCAGGCCAAGGGTGGCAGCAGCAAGGTCAAGGCGTATTGAGTATTCCCCTCTGTAGTGAATTAGTGGCAGTGGTTGCTCGCTGTGCATGCTGGGGTGGGGTACTTAGGGACAGACACAATTGAAGCGGGGTCTGTCTGACTTTGTGCAAGGCAGGCCCCAGCCAGACTACTGGGCCCAAAGGTGATCCTGTGCTGTCCGTCCTGCAGTAGGAAGCCACAGGAGGACCTATCCTGGACAGGCCCTGTCGGAACAAGACAGGCAAAGCAAGCAACTGCTTGGGGCCCCGAGCTGTCCAGGGGCCCCCAAGCAGGAGCCTGTTTGTTCCGCTGCGGGGATGGGAGCTTTCGTTTGCTAAGGGGAGAGAAGCAGGTGCGGACTGGGCTGTGTGGCAGGCCGGATATTTAATCCCAGCGATTTACGGTGATGTAAAAAATCCTCGGACTTCACTTCCGGTGCTTGTACGTCAGGAGCACAGCTGATCGCGGGTCCACGGGCTGCAGCGATGTCTGTTATTTTAACTTTTTTTTTTTCCGGCAGCGACGAGTCTCCCCCTCTGGTTGGTTGAGCAGAGCAGTCAGTGTATCAAAGCTCCTCCCCTCCTCAGTCCGTTCTGTACACACACAAGGAGGAGGAGGAGGGAGAAGGGACGCTCTGATCAGCTCTGCACAAAGTTTTTATTACGCTCTGTACTGTAGATGGAGGAGGGAGAGGGGAGTGTGTCTGTCTGGAAAGGAGGACAAGGTAGATGTCATTTGAGTGATCGAGGGGTTAGGAGGACATGTGCTGGGAGGGGGAAGGCAATGCTAGAACTTCAGTGTGGATTAGATTTGAATTATTGGCAACCCTCTCTTCCTTCCCAAAAACACCCCTCCAGCACATATCCTACCCCCTACCCATCCCCCTTGTACTGGTTATTTTCTCTCACAAAGCCCCCCCAGCACATATCTGACCCCCCAAGCACATGTGGACACAGTGGCTGTATATGATAGGGGAACTGTGGCTGCATATGATGGGGAACAGTGGCTGCATTTGATGGGGAACAGTGCCTGCATTTGATGGGGAACAGTGGCTGCATTTGATGGGGAACAGTGCCTGCATTTGATGGGGAACAGTGCCTGCATTTGATGGGGAACAGTGGCTGCATTTGATGGGGAACAGTGGCTGCATTTGATGGGGAACAGTGCCTGCATTTGATGGGGAACAGTGGCTGCATTTGATGGGGAACAGTGGCTGCATTTGATGGGGAACAGTGGCTGCATTTGATGGGGAACAGTGGCTGCATTTGATGGGGAACAGTGCCTGCATTTGATGGGGAACAGTGGCTGCATTTGATGGGGCACACTGGCTGCATTTGATGTTTCTTTTTTTAGAATCAGTTTGCGCCCCCCCCCCCCCCAAACAAATTTGAGCACCGACCGCCTCTGCCGCCAGCACATATATATCTCTCCCTTCTCTCCCTTCTCCCTTCAGTGCCGAATCACAAAAACTGGCCAGGTCCTTTACCTGCATAAAGGTCCGGGTCTTAAGTGGTTGAAGAAAAGGAAGGGTTCCCCGAGGGGCTTTGAGTGGCAGAAACAATTATCAAATAATAGTCCAAAAATATATAAAAATATAGAGTTAACATAGTAATGTGATTTATTTAAAAGGAAGAGGGTTACAGAGTAGAGGTAATCCTCCAATAAAACATGACCTCTGGACAATAATGTAAAAACATAAGTGTACAGTTTGATATGGGTTGAATGTAATGAATAAATAAATAAACGTATGCGCAAGACCCCGACGCGTTTCGACCCTTAAGTTGCTGTGGGTCATCTTCAGGGGGGAGTGAGGTTGCGGACATGGGTTCTAGGAGAGAGATATATAAGTACAATGATGAAGCCTGTTGAATTGCACAAACAAGAACAACATAACTGTATAGTGATAGTATAAATAAAGTCCATTTTGGCAGACAAAAATATTCAGTCAATTTCCAGGTAGTTAAAAAAAAAAAAAATCAATGCAAAAAAAATAAAAAAATAAAATGCAAATGCAGGACAAGGTTATGCTGTTTTGTAAATGGGTCCTGTACTACTTTGGTTTGAATCCAACAAGATTTTGGCCCCATAGAACATGCAGACCAAACCCCCCCCCCCCCCCCAAAAAACAAACACACAAACACACACCACACAACCAAGTTGCACTTAATATTCACACTAAATATTGGATGGAATTGCAGCAGCAGGAGTGTGCACATAATCTTGCAGAACAGTGGACATTTATGCCCCGTACACACGATCCGAATATCGTACAACGTATTGTACGACTTTTTTCGCTTAATGGTCGCAAGTAAAAATAAAAATAGGTTAATAAAGTCATGAAAATTCTCGTACGACAGAAAGAAAAATTATCGGAAGTGATGTCATGTGTTGTAATGTATTTGTATTGTATTTTTGGACGACAACTATACTGACTAAATGAAAATCTTACGATCTGACATGGTACAAGGAAAATTTTCGTGCATGTCCGATCGAATAATATCGGATGAACTGTCGTGATCGGCTCTCGAAAGTAGTGTACACGATCCGAAAAATCGCACAATTCTTCCTCGGACGATCGTTTTCGTCCGATTTGGACCGTGTGTACGGGCCATTATACAGGGTGGGCCATTATACAGGGTTTGCCATTTATATGGATACACCTTAATAAAATGGGAATGGTTGGTGATATTAACTTCCTGTTTGTGGCACATTAGTATATGTGAGGGGGGAAACTTTTCAAGATGGGTGGTGACCATGGCGGCCATTTTGAAGTCTGCCATTTTGAATCCAACTTTTGTTTTTTCAATAGGAAGAGGGTCATGTGACACATCAAACTTATTGTGAATTTCACAAGAAAAACAATGGTGTGCTTGGTTTTAATGTCACTTTATTCTTTCACTAGTTATTTACAAGTTTTTGATCACTTATAAAATGTGTTCAATGTGCTGCCCATTGTGTTGGATTGTCAATGCAACGCTCTTCTCCCACTCTTCACACACTGATAGCAACACCGCATTGAAATCTGCTGCAATGACCTGGTTACTGCGTTCTCTTTGTTTACAGCCATTGACATGTCGCCGAGGTTAACACATGCGGAGCGGATAGGAATTGTGTTGATGTCTGGTGAACGCAGTAACCAGGTCATTGCAGCAGATTTCAATGCAGTGTTACTATCAGTGTGTGAAGAGTGGGAGAAGAGGGTTGCATTGACAATCCAACACAATGGGCAGCACATTGAACACATTTTATAAGTGGTCAGAAACTTGTAAAGAACTCATGAAAGAATAAAGTTACGTTAAAACCAAGCACAGCATTGTTTTTCTTGTGAAATTCCCAATAAGTTTGATGTGTCACATGACCCTCTTCCTATTGAAAAAACAAAAGTTGGATTCAAAATGGCCGACTTCAAAATGGCCACCATCCATCTTGAAAAGTTTCCCCCCTCACATATAATAATGTGCCACAAACAGGAAGTTATCATCACCAACCATTCCCATTTTATTAAGGTGTATCCATATAAATGGCCCACCCTGTACAACTCCCACAGAGAAGTTTTCTCACAGCACCAATAATAGAGTTCAGCTGTGCAAAATATTGGAAAGTTTACAACTTTAGGTTCCAAATAACACAAATATGCACTCCAATCAATACAATCCGCAGCGATTGCCCAGATTTTTATTTCAATTGTATTTTTTTCTTGCACAGTTTGGCCACCAGGTGGAAACCTTCTCCTTACTATGACTAGTCACATTTAAAGGGACTCGTTCAGCCACCATTGCTGGAAAAAGTGAGATTTTGACTATAGCAAAAATACACTTTTTAATGCAAGGCAGTACAATTGAATGCATCACAAGACACATTCTATATGCATCTTTCCTCCTTTATTATTTTCCTCCCTGCAAATGTTTTGAACAGTGCACTTGCCAGCAGAATTGTGAGACTAGTCATGCGATTTGACCTGTCAAGTCACATGACAAGTTGCTCCGATGTGAACGAGGCTATAGCTCTCGCTCATACTGAACATGGGTTTGAAATCCCACATTTCAGTGCGAGTTCGTGGACGATTTGACATCTGTGCGGCTTCAAGCAGAGAGGCCGATTGAAATCGCCCCCCAAAGTAGTGAAGAAACTGCTTTTGGAAATTGGTGCAGCATTGAGACAGTGCCATTGCCGGCAAAAGGCTGCGATTTAACAAGTCAAATTGTGCCGATGTGAACGGGGGCTTAATCACAGTTACATTACGGTGGTGTGAACATGCGCTACAAATCCACCCTGGTACTTACCTGTTCCACAGCTTAATCAAAAATACCGTAGCTACTCCTCTAAGCCCTACAGGAAGCTGTTACTTTGACTGGGCCAATCATCTGCCCCCCATGGCATTTTAACACCCCCATTGCCACATGTATATAACGGGTGTGTATTCATGCATCTGTGGGGCAGGAAGGCCTGGGCTGCCTATAATTGACCAGGTGAGTTTAGATGAGGATCCGAACAAACCTGAGCTAATCACTAAGGCCCATTTCACATGGAGCAGTGGAGGTGCGCTGGCGGTATAGCGCCGCTAAAAATAGCGGCGATATACCGACGCGAGTTGCGGCATTGAAAGGGTTAATATCGCCTGCAATGCGCCTCTATAGAGGCGCATTGCGGACGTATTGCTGCGCAGGGCTATCAGGGGGGTACAGGCAGTTCACCTGTAAGGGGCCCGGATGGCAACCCCCATTAAAAAAAAAAAATTTTTTTTAGGGGTCCGGAGGTTCCCAGGGCCTCAGTTTTTTTATTTATTTTTTATTAAAAAAAATCTATATTTTTATTTTATTTTTTATTAAAGGGACAATTTTTTTTTCTTAAAGGTCCGGAGGCCCCCAGGGCCCCGTATGTCAACCCCCCTTTTGTTATTTATTTTTTATAAAAATATATATATTTTTTTTAAATATATTTTTATTTCTTTTTTATTAAAGGGCCAATTTTTTATTTTTTAGAGGTCCGGAGGTCCCCAGGGGCCCGGAGATCCCCACTTTGTTTCTTTTTTTTTTTGTAAAGGGCCCCACCGCTTCTCAATTCCCAGCAGCCCCTCGTTCTGATATCCGACCATCTGAATCCGGCCAGCGGCGACAATAACATTGATTTATGCAACGCATGAATCAATGTTATTAGTCAGTGGTGTGTGCGGGAGCCAGAGGGGGCAGTGCCCCAGTGCCCTCTATGGTCGAACCACCACTGGTTCCTACCATAACTTACCACCAAAGAACCCCCCAAAAAAATCTCCTACTCCTAATGATTGCAACCATACCACATATGTGTATGTTATTTGTACCCATAGTACAGCCCAGGAACTATATTGGGCATTTTGCTTTTTTGTTGTCCTACCTCAAAACACACTGACACCAATAAAAAATAAAATAAAAAAATCCTCAAAATATACTTACCCTGACCTTTGACCATTACATGACCCAAACATTAACCCTGGCACTGACCTAGATAAAACCTTGATCTAGGTATTTTTTTTCTTTATTTTTTTAATTTACATTTTTTTTTAAATGTAGGCTTACCTGCAGGTGAACATGGTCTGTAAGGCTTTACAACCACTTTAAATGCTTGGTGTGTCTGGGGGAAGAATAGTAAGATGCAATACTCCTCTTATTCCTCACTCTAGCAGGCTTCCTTTACACTGTGCGACCTGTCCCAAGAAGCTTCTTCTCCAAGGTTCTTTGGCAGGCAGTTGCACTCCCATACAACAAGGATCTTTAAACTACGGCCCTCCAGCTGTTGCAAAACTACACGTCCCATAAAGCATTATAAAACTCTGACATTCGCAGACATGACTGGACATGTCGTTTTGGAACAACTGGAGGGCCAGTTTGAAGACTCCTGCCATACAATGCAGGACCAGTATTCCTGCGCTGTACAGAAGGATGGCGAGGGCCTGCCAGCAACCCAAAGAGAAAAGCAACAGAAACCTTCTGGATTAAAGTGGAGGTCGCGCCCGCATATGAAAACGGTGTTCAAATGACACATGTGAGGTATCGCCGCGATGGTTAGAGCGAGAGCAATAATTCTAGCACTAGACCTCCTCTGTAACGCTAACCTGGTAACCGTAAAAAAAAAAATTAAAGCGTCGCCTATGGAGATTTTTAGGTACCGTAGTTTGACGCCATTCCACGAGTGCGTGCGATAATAAAGCGTGACGTGCTTGGTATCTATTTACTCGGCGCAACTTCATCTTTCACATTATGCAAAAAAATTGGGCTAACTTTGCTTTTTAATTTTTTTTAACCACTTGCCTACTGTGCACATATACCCCCTTCCTGCCCAGACAAAATTTTAGCTTCCGGCACTGCGTCGCTTTAACTAACAATTGCGCGGTTGTGCGACGTGGCTCCCAAACAAAATTGACGTCCTTTTTTTCCCCACAAATAGAGCTTTCTTTTGGTGGTATTTAATCGCCCGTGCGGTTTTTATTTTTTGCGCTATAAACAAAAAAAGAGCGACAATTTTGAAAAGAGACACAATACTTTTTGCTTTTTGCTATAATAAATATCCCATTTAAAAAAAAAAAAAAATTTTTATCTCAGTATAGGCCGATACGTATTCTTCTACATATTTTTGGTAAAAAAAATTAAAAAATAAAATCGCAATAACCGTATAGTGACTGGTTTGCGCAAAAGTTTTATTGCCTACAAAATACGGGACATAATTATGATTCTTTTTAATTATTTTTTTTACCAGGAATGGCGACGATCTGCGATTTTTTTTTTCATGACTGGGACATTATAGCGGACACTTTTGACACATTTTTGGGACCATTTACATTTATACAGTGAACAGTGCTATAAATATGCATTGATAACTGTATAAATGTAACTGGCAGGGAAGGGGTTAACCACTAGGGGGCGGGGAAGGGGTTAAATGTTTCTTCTAGTTTGTGTTCTAACTGTGGGGGGAGGGGGGATGACTGGGGGAGGTGACCGATTGTGTCCCTATGTACAAGGGACACAATCGGTCTCCTCTCTCCCTGACAGGGACGTGCAGCTCTGTGTTTACACACAGAGCTCCACGTGCCAGCTCAGTTCCTCGGCAATCGCATGTGCCCGGCGGCCATCGCGGCCACCGGGCACACGCACGGGGTTCTCAGTGATGCGACCAGCGCGCACGCCCCTAGCAGCTTTGTATGATTGCACGTCATATGACGTGCAGTCAGGACAATGGAGTTACCCGCCCGCCGTCATATGACGGTGGGCGGGTAACAAGTGGTTAAAATTCATGAAAGTAAATTTTTCCCAAAAAGTTGCGTTTAAAGCACCACCGCACAAATACCGTGTGACATAAAATATTGCAACAATCGCCATTTTATTCTCTAGATTCTCTGCTAAAAATATATATATAATGTTTGGGGGGTTCTAGGTAATTTTCTTAGCAAAAAATACAGATTTGAACTTGTAAACGCCAAATGTCATAAATAGGCATGAAAGGGTTAAAGGGCCTCAAGAAATGTAAAATAGAGGGGCACTGCCCTAGGCAGCACCCTCTGGTGGGAGTTATCCGAGGCACATTTTTTCTGCACCGGGTGGAGTTTTTTTGGGTGTGTTCACACGCCATAGGCTTTTCAAAAAAAAAAGTGCTCGGCCTTTTGGCTAAGATCTGGTGTAGTATCTGTTCTTATCAGTTTTCGGCGGACTCCTGAAGCACCTCCTAAGTGGAGGGTGGATGTAGTCCAATGATGTTATTGCACCTGGAAGGATGGTTTCGGTAGGGGCCATGATGTGCTGTCCGACAGTAAACTGGGGGCCGGCAGTGTCGATGGGGGAGTCCCACCTAGTACTTGGAGGGTTCTGTTTCGGCAGTCCCTCCAAGGAAGTTGGGTCCGTGTCGGCTTCGGTTGCTCGGACCACAGTACCTCAGTCCCCGTCTGGAGCCTAACGCCCCGGGGGATCAGGGTTTGGGTCCCTTCTGCACAGGAGGAGCACTTGACGTTGCACCCGTCTGCACATTTTTGTGAACACTCTTTATGTGTGTGCACATTTTTTCTGCACCGGGTGGAATTTTTTGGGTGTGTTCACACGCCATAGGCTTTAAAAAAAAAAAAAAAAAAAGTCTGTATGTCATGGGGGGGCAGGTTAGGGGGGCAGTCTGTATGTCATGGGGGGGCAGGTTGGGGGGGGGGGGGCAGTCTGTATGTCATGGGGGGCAGGTTGGGGGAGGGGCAGGTTGACTGGAGTCAAGCCATCAGACAGTTCCATATCAGTGGTCTTGCTATCAGACAGGTTTTTTTGGTTTATTTACAATACTGGAAATGTAGATATAACATAATGTAAAATATAAAATAATGATTACACAGAGATTGTTACACATACATCACCCCCCTCTGTAATATTTACAATACGGTGTCATTTTACTGTGGAAATTTAAAGGTACAGAGCCCCAAATACAAAGCCCATTGGTTACATAGGGACATTTTTGTAACAATTCAAAATGGGTCACAAACAAATTCCCCCATTGGACCAATACGTTTACAATGCAGATGTGTCATACACACCCCCCTCTATCATATCTTTAATGTAAACATCCCTTGTAATAGGAATAGTGTGCGACAGGTCCTCTTTAAAGCGGTAGTTCACCCTTTAATTTACCTCTCTTGGAGCCTTACTGTCTCCCAGAGAGCATTACTAAACAGTGTTTTTTTTTTTTTTTTTTCTATACACTTACCTTTATCTTTTCTGTAATGTGGCCTGTCACTCACCTCTCCCCGCGGATTATTGGGCGTGCCGTCCTTATCCCCCGATGCGCAGAGCCTCCTGGGAATTCGATGTGATTTCCCCAGGAGACGATCTCTGTTAAAATCCCGCGATATTACCGCGGTCACGTGACTCGGCAAGCGGGTCATGTGACTCGGCAAGCGGGTCATATTGACGCCGGCCGTTGCCAAGGTAACTGTGCTGTGTTGACGGCGCCGTTCGCCGTCAACACAGCACATCAAAGGACATGCGCGGGATACAGCGGTGCATGCTGGGACGCATTCACCGCCGTATCCCGGAAATGATTAGGACTGGGCTTCAACGTGCCCAGCGTGCCAGGGAAAAAGATGAAAACTGCCATGAAGACAGAAATCAAAGATATAGTTTGGCAGTAAAATCGAATCATGGGGGCTAATAATTCGGGACACACGGGCTGCTAATGAATTAAGGTAAAAGGAGCCTAAACATTTAAAAAAAAAAAAAAAAAAAACGAGTGAAAGACCGCTTTAAGGAGAGATGCGGGGTCAATAAGACCTCCCCCTCCCCCCACATCTCTCCTCCAGGCTGGAAAAAATGAGATTGTGATTTTTTTTTTTACAGATCTCATTCTTACTAGCCGCAATTGCGGTTTGTTCATCGTATCACGCCCAAACCTCCGACAGTCTATGCCTCCCATTCGGCGCACGGCGATCACCTCTCCGGGCCCCCGATGGCATGGGGAAGCCCGGAGAAGCACCGGATGGCGGCAGGAGGGGGGATGTTCCCTCCCGCCGCCTATAAGAACGATCAATCGGCGGAACCCCCGCTACGATCGTTCTTATGGTGCGCAGGATCGCCGCCGGAAGAAAATGATATCTGAATGATGCCTCTAGGTGCAGGCATCATTCAGATATCACCGCACAAAGTACAGGACGTCATATGACGTCCACCCGGGATAAGAGATTGTGGACGTGCGGTATTGAAGTGGTTTAAAAAATAAAAAAAAATCGAATAAAAAATGATTTGACATTGTTTTCTTACATCTTAACCACTTCCATACCAGGCACTTCCATACCAGGCACTTACGCACCTTCCCGCCCAAGCCAATTTTCAGCTTTCGGCACTGTCGCACTTTAAATGACAATTGCGCGGTCATGCTACACTGTACCCAAACAAAATTGGCGTCCTTTTTTCCCCACAAATAGAGCTTTCTTTTGGTGGTATTTGATCACCTCTGCGGTTTTTATTTTTTGCTCAACAACTAGTCCGCCAGAGACTCGTTACCAAGATCGGTGATGCAGGGTGTCAGACTGACACCCCGCATCAGCGATCGCCGCGCTGCACGCCCCCACGGGCGCGCGCGGCATGAAATCGTGCAGGACGTTTGAGAACGTCCAGTCACGATTTCATAACCAGTTCCCGGCCGTAAATCTGCTATTGGCCGGGCGGGAAGTGGTTAAAAAAAAGTCGTACTAAATGCCTCAATCTGTATACTTTCCAAAAAGGGGTAATTTGGGGGGGAATTTGTACTTTCCCGTCATTTTAACCCTTTCACGCCGACAGGACGCAGATATGCGTCCTCGGCTTTCAGGGGCTATACCGCGATGATGCCTGCAGCTACCATTGTTTCAAGCCGGCGATTGGCTATCCAGATATAACAACCGATGCGGATAAAAGCCGATCGGTTGTTATGCCGGAGGAGCAGGAGGGGACATCCCCCCCTCCTGCCTCCTCTCGCCGCTCTGACCGGGCCTCCCGTCCCACCGGGAGACCCGATCCTCGATCCCGCGCCTCCGTTGTCTTGGCGCAGACTGAATGAAAGCCGTACGCGGCTTTGATTCAGTCTGCAAATGTTTACATTCCTTGTGACAGCAATAAAAGTGATCAAAATGTAAAAAAAAAAAAAAAACACAATTTAATAGTATAAAAATAAATAAGAAAAACTTTTTTTTTTAAAGCGCCCCCCTCCCCGCGAGCTTGCGCAACAAAGAAAACGCATACGTATACATACCTTCTTACAGGCTCTTGTCCCCTCCGGCGGTCCTGCGGGACTCTGCGTTTACAATCACAGGCTGTGATTGACGTCCCTCAGCTTGGCGCAGACAGCGCATCACGAGATACTGAAGGAACCCGAACGTCGCTGCGCAGGCGCCGTATAGGGCCGCACCGGAGTTCGGGTTCCTTCGGCATCTCGTGACGCGCTGTCTGCGCCGGGCTGAGGGACGTCAATCACAGCCTGTGATTGGAAATGGCCAGTCACGCGCGATCGGCGGAGGGGACGAGAGCCCGTAATAAGGTATGTAGAAAAAAAAAAAAAAAAACATCGGCATACTGCTGGTCGGGTGGGTGGGCTCCAATGCATGCCTGAAATTTGTTTGGAGGATGAACCTCCACTTTAAGGACTGAGGTATCCGACCCAGAATAAATAGAGATAACAAATCCTGACATTTATGTAAACCAAGCTTGTTCCTGGTCTGTGACTAAAGGCCCGTACACACGATCAGATATTCAGACAAAAATTGTCCAACGGACGCGTTTTGTCAGACAATCCAACCGTCTGTATGCTCCATCGGACAATTGTTGTCTGAATTTCTGACAACAAATGTTGGATGGTCATGCTCTCAAATTGTCCGACAACAAATATGTTACGTCAGATCAAAATCGATCGTGTGTACACAAATCCATCGGACTAAAATCCAAAGTACCCAATGCTAACCATAAGACAACATTATGGCAAGTTGCCCAAAAGGTGGCGCTAAAGAGCTAAAAAACCAAGTAGGACGTCTATTAGGTTTGTGTTTGTTGGCTGAAAATGTTCTGCCATGTGTATGCATACCAAATTCACAGACAACAGTCCTACGATTTGTCTGCGGAAAATCCGATCGTGTGTATAAGGCTTTAGGACGTGCGCCTGGATTTTGTCTTGCATACTAACAGCACACAATTGTCGGCCAACAAACACGAACGTAGCGACGTTCTTTGCGGCATTTCAGCTCTTGAGCGCTACCTATTGGGCACCTTCTGCTAATGCCATGTTTGGTGAGCATTGATTTCACGCATGCACGTTTGTACTTGTGTGTACAGGCGATGCGAAAATCTGAAAACAGACCGTTGTCCGCTGAAAATTTACTAGCCTGCCATACAACATTTGTTGGCCAAAAGTTCTCTAAAGGAGCGTACCAACGGTCGGATTTTAGGCCAACAGTTTGTCATCAGACAATCCCCTGCCAACAATCGGATCGTGTGTACGAGGCTTAAAGGGACAACAAACATGTAATACTTACCTCCACTGTGCAGTTCGTTTTGCACAGAGTGGCCAGGAAAGCTGTCTTCTGGGGTCCCTCGGCGGCTGTCTGTGCTCCTCCTTGCAAAAGCTTTCCCTCTTAACGGAGGAAAGCTTTTGCGAGCGCGCTCCCGTGATACAGCGGCGGCCATAGCCGCCGACTGTATCACTGGGCTCCGCCCCCCAACGCGCCGCGTCATCCGCTCTGATTGACAGCAGCGCTAGCCAATGGCTGCGCTGCTATCAATCCGCCCAGCCTAGCCAATCAACGGCCAGGCTGGGAACCGAAGAGGACGACGTGGACGCGCCCGGGAGATTCGAACGGTCAGGTAAGTACAACGGGGGCTCGGGGGGGGGGGGGGGGGGGGGGCGGTGCTGTGAGATGTTTTTTTACCTTAATGCATAGGATGCATTAAGGTAAAAAAACTTGTACCTTTACAACCCCTTTAAGTCAGACAAACAGTTTTCTGTCCAGCAATGGCGGCCCTGTACTTCTCTCATGACAGCGACTTTATGTGATGTCAGAAACTCAGGTCCGAGCCATTACTTTCTGGTGACGGATGGTAAACTCCATGCAGTCACCATAGTTGTGTCTTAAGTATAAAACCCAATTTATACCATCTAATACAGAATGAGACATAAAACCAGTTGTATAAAAAAGTTTCTTTACTGGAAATCTACAGTCATTGGAGATTTCTGTGTGAGAGATTTGTGTTCACACTATGCGGAGCGAATAATTGCAGGTTCAGTCTGACACTCAGTGGCTGATTGTTGTCTCATAAATAGATATCTTGTTCCTTTAGGAGTTGTCCCTCCTCTGGAATACCAGAGCCGTGACGCTGTGACCCGACTGTCCTCCAAAACTGAAGGTAGGTGTGGGGAGATCATCTTTCATTTCAGACTCTGCAAGAGAAAAAAAATAGAACACACAACTAAAGCCTTCCGTTATTTTCTTTCCACGTGTATCTGCGTAATTTACCGTATTCATTGGCGTATAAAAAAAAAAAACGCACCTTCATTTTAAGAGGGAAGTTTCAGGAAAAAAATAAAAAATTGTTACATTTAAATAAAAATAAAAATTGGAAGAAAAATAAGGATCAGTGCCCATCATCGCAGCCCAATCCATGCCCATCATCGCAGCCCAATCCGTGCCCACCATCGCAGCCCAATCCGTGCCCCACCATCGCAGCCTCGTCATTGCCGGAAAAGACGGTGTAATAAAAAAAAAAAAAAAAAATCTCATTATATGAAATTCCTCAACCATGTCAATTCCGGTGCGGCTCTGTCAGCCAACAGCTATTAGCGTGGCTTCACCGTGCGAAAATTGCGTCTGCGCATAAAGTGAAGTTGCGCATGCACGGTAAAGCCCCACGAACTGTTTGCCGACGTAGCTGCACTAGAAGTGACGCGGTCGAGAGTATTCCAGTATTTTTTTTACAACACCGGATGTCCTGTGTACTCGGCTCGCAGTCACGCCCAGTCCTGCCCCTTGGCTCGGCTCCTAGGATGTACATAACACTGGTTCAATGCTGGAAAGTCAATGCTAGGAGCCGTCCAGGGGGCGGGAATGGGCATGACTGCGAGCCGAATACACAGGAGATTGGGGCTCTGTATTTCGGCGGTGCTCGTTCCCTCCTTCCCCTCCGAGGCAGACCTATATCGGCATATAACATACACACACTCCCCCCTTCCCCGCATTTTATACGCCAATAAATACAGTGATTGTTTTACCTCCGTAGGAACATAGAAAGCGCCCCTGATGTATTCTTCTTAGTTCTTTCTCCAGGTGCTTGCCTCCTTAGTTCCTCCACTCCAAACTTGCTCATGCATGTCTTTATGGACCTTGCTTTGTGCACTTGTCCAAATCATTTGCTGGCGGGGGGGGGGGGGGGGGGGGGTTATGGTGTGGGGTTGTTTTTCATGTTGTAAATCTGGGGCTTGGCCGCTTAGAACAGTGAAGGGAACTCTTAAAGCGGGGGTTCACCCTAAAAAACATGTATGTGCCATCCCATCCAGCATACTGTCGTCAGCTACAGTATGCCGGGTTTTTTTTTATCGCTGTACTTACGGTTTAATTCGCTAATTCTATTTTCTTCAACCCGTGGGGAAAAGGCGTTCCTACATAATTGACGTGCGGTTATGGCGCGTCACGCCTTCCGAAAATAGCCGGACTAGAACTCGGCTCTTCACGTCGCCTGCGCACAGACCTAGGAGCTGACTGCGCAGGTGCCGTATATAGTAGAGTCCTATTTCGGCTATTTTCGGAGGGCGTGACGCGCCATAGCCGCACGGGAGGAAGAAAATAGAATTAGCGATTAAAAGTACAGAGATGATAAAAAAAAAAAAAAACACACAGCATACTGTAGTTGACGCCAGTATGCTGGATGGGATGCCATATAATTGTTTTAGGGTGAACCCCCGCTTTAAGGCGTCAGCATACCAAGACATTTTGGACAATTTCATGCTCCTAACTTTGTGAGAACAGTTTGGGGTGGCCCCTTCCTGTTCCAACAGGACTGCGCACCAGTACACAAAGCAAGATCCATAAAGACATGGATGAGCGAGTTTGGGGTGAAGGAACTTGACTGGCCTGCGCAGAGTCCTGACCTCAACCCGATAGAACTGCCGCTATGATCGTTCTTATGGTGCACAGGATTGCCGGCTGAAGAGATGGATATCTGAATGATGCCTGTTGCTGCACCCATCATTCTGATATCCCCACTAAAATTCCAGGATGAAATGACATCCTTGGGTGGGAAGTGGTTAAAGAAAATGGCCTATAGAAGCAGAAGGCCATGCTGGGTTACACCCCTGCCAGCTAAACAGGAAAATAAAGCCTCTTACACACAATCAGACTTTTTGCAGACACAGCCTCTGACTTTTGTCCGAAAGGTGTTGGCTGTTAACTTGTCTTGCATACAAAAGGGCAGAGAATTGTAGGCCAACCTACAAAAAACAATAGGAAAGGTAACTGTCAGCGCAGATACAAAGTACATGTATGGTAGGGGTATGGTGATTAGTCCATTAGAAGTAATAGTAACAGGCAGTTCAATGGTTAAAAATGCAGGTGATTTGGTTGTTCAATGGTGGCTGCTGTCCTCAGAGAGCTGACTGTGGTAAACAAAAGAGGGGTAGAGAAAGGAAGCGCCACCTAAGTGCAGTATTAAAGAGGTTCTTTTAATGACACATTGTACAAAACACACTTACAAGAAGGCAAGGACAGAAGGCTCATCTGTAACATCCTGTAGTCCTCGTCCTGGATCCATGGGCTGCTTAGAAGTAAAGATAGCAGAATGTGTTGGGTCTTCAGGCTTGTCCTGTGGCCATCAGGATGAGGCCTGTTCCAGTCTCATGGGTCACGTGACAGGTCACGTGGTTACTTCCAAGGAACACTTCCAGGAGGAGGGTCAGACAGGGAGGACAAAGGCTGATTGGGCTACACGTTCGGAGCCACTGCTCCTTCAATTGGCCTCCTCCAACCTACACAAAACGACTCAGCTCTTTAGCGCCACTAGGTCATTATCGGCCATGTTTTATGTTGTTTCGGCATGTCCCCATAATCGCGATTTTCGGGCGATATATCGGTGCACCCCTATATATATATATATATATATATATATATACACACACACACACACATTACAGGCATACCCCACTTTTAAGTACACAATTGTGTTTATTTACTGAAGCTGGAAAGCGCAAAATAAGGCTCACTTCTGCACAGAAACCAATGAGCTTCCAGGTTTTTTTACCAGGCTTAATTGAACAAGCTGGAGTTAGAAGCTCATTGGTTTCTATGCAGAAATGAGCCTGATATTGCGATTTCCAGCTTTAGTAAATAAACCCTATTGTGTACTTAAAAGCGGGGTATGCTTATATATATACTGGGCCAGTATGGTGCAATTAGTATGAGTTTCGTTTGTTCTTGTAGAAACTTTTTTATCACCCGTGGAATCAGATGAACCGGAGGGAAGGCATAGCACATTCTGAAGTTCCAGGGGTTCTGAAGAGCATCTATCCCAAGAGGTTGGTCTTGCTGGTTTAGCGAGAAGAAACACTTCACCTGAGTGTTTTTCCGAGATGCAAACAGGTCTATGTTTGGGACTCCCCAACGGACTGTGATCTCTTTGAAAACCCTTGGATGTAACACCCATTCCTCTTGGGAAATCTCCTGGCGGCTGAGGAAATCCGCCACTTGATTGTCTTCTCCTTTTAGATGGACTGCACTTATTGAAAGTAGGTTCCCTTCGGCCCACCGGCATATCTGGTCGGAGATGTGGCTCAGAGATGGACTTCTTGTGCCCCCTTGTTTGTTTATATAGGCCACTGCTGTGGCATTGTCTGAGAGTACCAGGATGTGATGATCTCTCAGCTGGGTCTGAAAAACCTCTATGGCCTTGGCTATTGCCATGAGTTCTCTCCAATTTGAGGATGCTATGGCTTCCTCTGGGGACCATCTCCCCTGAGCCGGTTGTCCGGCTAGGTGAGCTCCCCAACCCCAACTGCTTGCATCCATGGTCAATTTCTGGGATATCGGAAATGACCAAGTCAGACCCTGGTTTAGGTTTGTGTGGACCCTCCACCACCATAGTGATCTCTTCACTGACTCTGGGAGTAACACCAACCTGTCTAGATCTCCTTTTTGTTTCCTTAAGATAAAATTTTGCAGGGGTCTTAGGTGAAATTTTGCCCATTGTACTGCCGGTATTGATGATGTCATCAATCCCAGAACCGACATCAGTTCTCTGATTGTTATGGGAAGGTTGTTCTGAATAGAGCCCACTCTTTTGATGAGGTTTTGGATTTTTTCTTCTGGAAGAAAAGTTCTCTGTTCTGTTGAACTGAGCAGATATCCCAGGAACAAAATGTTTTGGGTGGGACAAAGTTTTGACTTTTCTAAGTTTAATATCCACCCTAGCGACTTCAACCATAGTTGAGCTTCGTTGAGGTTCTTTATCAACTGCGTTTCTGATGGTGCTGCGAACAGTAGGTCGTCTAGATACGGAACTACTATCATCTTTTTTAATCTTAGAGGGGCTAAAACTTCTGCCAACAAGTTTTAGAATATCCTCGGAGATGAGGACAACCCGAACGGGAGAGCTCTGCTCTGAAAATGGTATTCCTTCCCGTCTATTTTCACTGCTAATCTGAGGTATCTCTGAGATTCTTCTCTGATGGGAATGTGAAGATACGCATCCCTGAGATCCATGGTCGCCATGAATGTTTGGGGCTGTAGAATATTCTTGACTGAGAAAATGGATTCCATGCGGAACTTTTTGTATTGAATTGTTTGATTCAAGGGTTTGAGATTGAGTATTAGACGAAATTTTCCAGAGGGTTTCTTGATGACAAAAACGTGAGAGTAAAAACCCTTTCTTTTTTCCTTCTCTGGAACTGGGATAAGGACTTTTTGATCCACCATCTCCCCCAGCAACAGAGGTAAAGCCCTTGCTTTTTCGGAATCTCTGGGAAGCTTCGTCAATAGGAATCTCTCTGGAGGATGACAATTGAATTCCAGTGAATAGCCCTTTGTGATTATTTCCAGAATAAACTGATTGGCTGTTAACTTTTGCCACTGTGGTAGGAAGGCAGCCAATCTTCCCCCTACTGGCACTTGGTTGTCACTGCTTGGTGGCCGGATTAGCAGTGCCAAAGAGTGGGTTACTCTTTTGTTTCCCCTTATGACCCGACTAGTTCTTCTTTGGGAACTCTTTCTTCCCTTCTTGTGGATGATTTCTTTTCCCCTGAAAATATCTTTTCTGTGGAAATTTTCGCCTTTCAGCAGGAAAGGATTTTTTCCTATCTGCCGTTCTTTCCAAGGCCTCATCTAGGCCTGATCCAAAAAGCAAATTTCCTGTGAAGGGTAAATTGCATAACCTGGTTTTGGATGCGGCATCCCCTGTCCAGGTTTTCATCCAGATCGCACGCCTAGCTGCGACCGCTAGCCCGCCTGACCTTGCTGCTAGTTTAACTGATTCTGCAGAAGCGTCTGCAATGTAACCTACTGCTTTAGAGAGAATTGGGATTGTCTTCAGGATCTCCTCTCCCATTTTTTATATGCTCCTGCAATTGGGTTAGCCAAAATTCTAGGTTTCTCGCCACACAGGTGGTTGCTAGCGCTAGCGCTGGTTTTAGGCTAGCGACACTTGTCTCCCAGCTTCTTTTTAGGATGATATCACCCTTTTTATCCATGGTGTCTTTTAAATGTCCCATGTCTTCAAAAACTAATGCCGAATTCTTTGAAATTTTTGAGAGTGGTGCATCCAGTTTTGGATTTTTGTTCCAAACCTCTTTTGGATCGTCACTAAAAGGAAACCGTTTTTTGTGGCTTGCCGCAAAGAATGGTTTTTTCTCTGGATCCTTCCACTCATTCATTACAGTATCCGACATCACCTGATGAACTGGGAATACTTTGGAATTCCTTTTCCTCAGACCTTGGTACATTAGGTCATGCTTGGAAGGTTCTTCCTTTTCATGTTCTATTTCAAGGGTTTCATAAATGACCCCTAGTAAATCATCCACATCTTCCAGTGATAATTTGTAATTGGGAGCCTTCCTTTTTTCTTCACCCCCCTCCTCCTGCTCAGGCTCTGAGTCGTCACTTGCAAAAACGCTAGCTGCGCTGCTGCCCGCTCGCTCTCTCCCGGACTCATGCGACCCTGATGCGACTTCGGATCTGGGTGAGGCCATGGGAGAGGGGCTTCCAGAAAGGACAACTGGAGTTTTAACTTCTGAAATGAATTTTTTGAGATCCTTAAAGGTATTCGCCATATCCTCCCTTACGGATCCAAAAAATTTCGCATAAACTGCGTCTGATTGTTTTTGAACCAATTTGTCCATGCAAACTTGGCATAGCGGTTCAGTGTGTACCAGAGGCATCTTGGCATTACACTTAACACACCGCTTCTTAGGAATGGGCTTTGGCTCTTTCTGTGTTTTCACCTGTGTAAAAGACACAAAAAGTATAGGGGCACCATGTCGGTGAGTCACATACTCCACCATACCGGTTACAGTATTCACCCAGTGACAACTCCCCCTATAAACCCCAGCTAAGCTAGTGCCACCACCATCTAGCTGCTGTCCTATGACATGAATACAAAGGTCACCACACCGGTGCCTACCTGTATCCTGCTGGTGTTTTCGCCTTCTGGGGCCTGTCCCGCCGAGATATCATCTTCCTCGAGCATCTTGGCACACTGTGGCTTCCTATGCTGTCTCCTGCAGCCGCATCCACGTGTATTACACCAGCCGGCCATTTGAGTCTCCCCGCGCCTTTAAGGGGAAGGACCAGCTCCCCGGCGCACGCCGATGACGTCATCCCACCCCGGAACTGATGCGCCTGCATCTCCGGGTCAAGCGGCGTCAGCTTCAGGTGCACGCTTCGCGCCGCCGCCGCCAAGGGGATGAAGAAATGGCGCCTTCTCCACGCCTGGGCGTGAAGGAACGACTCAAATCGGGACACCTCCTGCCCACCGCCAAGAGGGTTGCCCGTGGCCGCACACCGTCCTCCTCCACCCATCTGCACGGCTCAGGTAGGATCATCTGACCCCCTGCCGCTCTGAGGCTCCCTCCCGTTTTCTTTTATTTTTATTTTTTTTTAATTTTAGCTGCATCTATACCTGCAGCTTTTCCCACAGGTAAATGTGCTGCCCCAGCTGAACCCCTGCCCTGGTCAGCCCTTAAGAGATGGAGCCCCCTCTCAGGTCCTCTGGCAACATGTCTCCTCCGGACGGAGGAAACACTAAGACTGACCAGGAACCTGAGGGACTGCCTCTTAAAGGGGAGGAAAAGAATTAGTGGCAACGTGTTTCCTGATTACGGGGAGGAGCTCCATCTCTCAAGGGCTGACTTGGAAGACGACTGGGGGAAAAAGTCATTACCACTCTTGGCAAGGAACACTGAATTTGCGGTCCCTCGCCCCCAAAGACCATACCAGACCGAAGGGTCTGGTATGGATTTGGAGGGGGACACCCCCACGCTAGTTTTTTTAAATGGCATTGGGGTCCCCCCCAAAATCCATACCGAACCCTTATCTGAGAATGCAGCCCAGTAGGTCAGGAAAGGGAGGGGACGAACAAGCGTGATTTTAGTGTCGACAGGAAGGTGTGGGGAGAAACTAAAGCGAGTATAAGAGGGGTTAGGATGGCCCCTTTGCAGAAACAGTGGGCTCTATTCACAAAGCACCCAAGTTTTTTTGCCATTCACTAAAATACAACACGCGCTATTTTATGAAGTCATGATGTATTTTAATAGTGAAAGCCTGCGACAATTTACCACGGGCGTCCTCAACGAAGACTGTACATAGCTGTTTATTAAAGAAGAAGTACAGCCAAACTTCCAAAAATGCCGGTGTCTTGTCAAGCTAGTTCCCCTATTGATATTTTTTGCGCAGGCGAAACCCACAGAAATCTCCAAACCTGATCTGCTGTACACGGCGCATACGCGGCATCCAGGCTCGTTCCTTACCATCCACGTGGAAGATGTAAAAAAGAAAAGAGCTAGGAGGGCGAGTGAGCCGTGCGAGCGAAGCGAGGACCTGAGGCCGACTGGCCACTTACAGCGAATTCCACGTCGCCCTGGACCTGTTGCTACAGCTGATCAGGTTCGCCGATTGCGCTTCCGCAGTTAAAAAAAAAAACCACGGCCGATTTGCGGCTATAATGTCCGACCCGCATGGCCGCCTGCCCTGCAGTACTGTACTGACCCCGCATTCATGTATCCGATTCCTCCATCCACACGGCCACCATGGAAGGGACAGAGATTTCACTGGCATTCGCCGCCGGCCGTGCACCGCCCCCTCCCTCGGCGTGCTGTATTAGGAAAAACAAACAATCATTGGCTTACAACTGCCGCCTGACTATTGTAACTCCCCCCAGCAGGAGATCGTGGCCAGCAATAGCTCTGTCTTCCTTCCCTGCTGAGGCAGAGCCTGGTGGCATTACACCAAGTTCTAAACAATGATTGGCTGGTCAGCTCATCAGCATGCACCTAGCCTATTAGGTGCATGCAGATAGATTAGGATACCAGCATGTATGGAGGGCAAGTTGCCCAAATTGTGTGCTACTGTGCCCCCCTGCAGAATTTATTTAAACTCCTTTTAAAAGTAAACCTGGCTGAGGCTGGCATTGAGAAAATGGATGAGGATGACTGGGCGTATATCAGAGTTACATTGTGGAGATCCTCTTCACAATGTAACTCATCCTCATTCATTTTCACAATGCACTGCAAATTATCTTTGTTACCACAACGCACCACCACCCACCCCTCCCCGCAACGCACCACTACCCACGCCTAGCACCACCCATCCCTCTCCACAACGCAGCACCACCCACGCCTAGCACCACCCATCCCTCTCCACAACGCAGCACCACCCATCCCTCTCCACAACGCAGCACCACCCATCCCTCTCCACAACGCAGCACCACCCACGCCTAGCACTACCCATCCCTCTCCAAATAAATGATTAATTTATGCAATTTTCTGTATTCCTTCTTTATTATTTAACAAAACTGGTAAATTTTACGAAATGGGGGAGAAAAAATAAATAAGTAAAAATTCGGCCCAAAATATCGGCTGCAAAAATCGGCATGGTATATCGGCCATAGAAAAACCCATATCGACTAGGGGGATGCTGCTGCTGGTGTCCCTGGAGGGAGCATGAACGTTTACCCCCTCCCCCCACGGAGACCTTGAGAAACTCAGCACTGCCATGGATAAGGGGGTCCTGGGGCGATACACCCCGTACTGAGGGACAATGGGATGCGGTGGTTCCCTGTTGCGGTGGGGGGGTGGGACGAGGTGCTTGGAGTGATGTAGAAGACCTGAGGAGCGCAACAGGTGCTCTAAGCCCAGATGCCTTTGTTGCCATGGCTTTCCTCCTTTTTGTCCCTCTTTGCCGAGTGACTTCAGGGGTTCAGACGAGGTATCTTGGAACCGGGACAATACTGTTTGATGCTGAGGAGCGGGTGCGGGGAGGTGGGATTTTGTGTTTCCTGTTTTGCCTGTATGTCATCCAGGAGCGGGACAATGATGGGTTGAATGAATGAATGAATGAAAACTTATATAGCGCGGCACATGCGAACTGAATCGCCTCTGGGCGCTTGTTGTTCCAGTCTCCTTTGATATCAAAAGAGAAAAGTCTTGACCTTTTTCCTAAATGCTAGGTGGTTCTCCTCCAACCGAATGCTGGTTGGTAAAGCGTTCCATAGTCTGGGACCTTGGATCGCAAATCTTCTCTCTCCTTTGGACTTGAAGTTGGCTTTCGGAACCTGGAGCAGGTTCTGATTCGTGGATCGCAAAACGCGATTTGGATTATGCGCTTTTATTAACTCGCATAAGTAAAGGGGGGCACTCTCGTGGACACATCTATGGGTAAGACAGAGAGCTTTAAAAGCAATTCTGTCTTTGACTGGCAGCCAATGAAGGGATCTCAGTGAAGGTGAGATGGATTCCCAGGGTTTTTTCCCAGTCACCAGTCTGGCGGCCGTATTCTGAACGACTTGCAGACGAGCGATTTGGTACTTGGGGAGGCCGAGGTAAAGGGCATTTGCATAATCCAGCCTGGAGTTTACAATAGCTCCCACCACGACCGCTAGGTCTTCTTTAGGGATGAACGGAGTGAGTCTGCGTAGTAGGCGCAGTAGATGGTGAGATCCGCTGACCACTGACCCTATTTGTGCGTCCATTGTCATAAAGGAGTCAAAAATGACCCCTAGGCTTTTGACTTTGGCGCTAGGGGTGATGAGTTTGCCCAAAATAGGCGGGGGGGTCCATGCTGTTGAAAGTTGATTCCTACGCTTGGCGTGAAACAGCAGAAGTTCTGTTTTCGCTCCATTGAGTTTAAGATAACTCTTTGTCATCCAATCCTCTATCAAAGAGAGGCATGTCTCTAGATTGAGGTGGTGATCCTGTCTGTTGCAGATGCGGAAATACAGTTGCGTGTCATCTGCATAAGAGTGATAAAGCAGTTTTTGGCTGCTAATAATCTCAAAAAGAGGACGAAGGTAGATGTTAAATAGCACTGGTGACAGCGGCGATCCTTGAGGGACTCCGCATGTTACTGTGCGTTTTTCAGACGTAAATGGTCCTAGCTTCACTGTTTGCGATCGGTTTTCCAAAAAAGAGGAGAACCAAGATAAATCGCCTTCTGCGACCCTGGCTACTTCAGTAAGCCGAGTCAGTAACAGATTGTGGTCTACAGTGTCAAAAGCTGCACTTAGGTCCAACAGAACCAGGAGACAAGATTCTCCTTCGTCTGCGGCCTTGAGAACATCGTCCCATACTTTTAGCAATGCTGTTTCCGTCCCATGTCCGGGACGGAAGCCTGATTGCAATGGATCAAGTAGCTTGTGGGTATCTAGATGCTGTTGCAGCTGTTGTACCACTACTTTTTCCATTATCTTAGAGAATACGTTGAGGCTTGTTATGGGACGGCGGTGGAGTGGGTCCTTGGGGTCCAGGGAGGGTTTCTTCAGGATGGGTTGGATTATACCCTCTTTCAACTGTGAGGGCACTATGCCCTCCAGGAAAGACTGGTTGATAAGCTGCGTAATGGGAGGAGCCAGGATGTCGGCGCATTCCTTCAGCAGTTTTGTGGGGATAATGTCATTTGGCGCTGCGCCATTGCGCAGAGTACAAATGATATTTTTAGTGGACTCCACGGAGATGGGTTCTAGGGTAAACTTACCTGATATCGAAGAATTACTATGGGTGCTGTGTGAGAGGCTACAGGGGGGGCTGAGGGGAGAAAAGTTTTGCTGAATGCTTTCACGGGTTAAGCCGTTTAAGTTGCATAGTATATCTGCTCCACCTTGCCTCTACATGCCGCCGTACAGGTAGGCATGTACGAGTCACGCTTCTCTGGGTGTATAAGTTTGCACTGTTTGGTTGTTTTAATGTTATTTTATTTGGCTGCTTCTCTCCTGAGTCTGTACTGCTTGTCCTAGGGCGACATGCTGCCATATTCCAGCTTGCCAGCCCAGATAGCCGGTAGGGGGGGGGGGGGGGGGGGGTTCGCTTCCTGGCTCTGTACATCCCACTACCCACATAGGATTGCGCTCGATACCCAGCATACCACTGGAGAGCGTTACTGCTAAATTTAGCTTATTTAGTTCTCTTTTTTTCTTCCTTTTTTCTTCTCCCTTTTCCTAGCCCTATCCCTGCTGGGTCCACCTGCCCACAGACTCTGTTGCAATCTATCCCCTGCTCTCCGCTCTTTTTCTCCCTCCCTCCATCCCCACCCCCCCTGTATCCGTGAACATGGACACACTCAATATAGTTTCACTAAACGCGAAGGGACTGAACACACCCGAAAAACGGAGGATGCTACTCCATGACATGAAACATCTGAAGGCAGACATCGTGCTCCTCCAAGAGACGCACTTTAGGGACAGCAGTGTGCCCATATTGAAAAACAGATTCTACCCCACGGTATACCACTCCACCTATTTCAGGGCAAAAGCCAGGGGAGTCTCCGTTCTGATTTCCACGAGAGTACCCTGGTCTCTTGTGGAGGCTAGGGCGGACAATGAGGGCCGTTACATGTTCTTGAAGGAGACGATTGGCACGGAACAGGTCACATTTGCCAACCTGTACGCTCCAAACGACTGTCAGGACAGATGGCTTACACGCACACTAGACCAACTCGCGCACTTTGCAATGGGACAGTTAATTGTGGGGGGAGACCTGAACATTGCCCTGTCACTGTCGGTGGATACCTCAGTTGGATCGTCGTCGATATCACGGGAAACACGTCGGCGCATCTCCTCGTCGCTACACTCCGCACAGTTAATAGATGTATGGCGGTTCCTTCACTCGGGGAGAGGGACTATACGTTCTTTTCCAAGCCCCACAGATCATACTCGCGGATCGACTATTTTTTAATCCCTCACAGACACTTACAAGCAGTCAAAGACACCACTATTGGGTCATTTTTTTTTTTTTTTCTATTGAAAAGCCTGTTGCGTGCAAAACACAACCCAAAAACTTCACCCGGTGCAGGAAAAAATGTGCACACACATAAAGAGTGAAACACAAAAAACTGTGACGGGTGCCATCGTCAATGGTCCTCCGAAGAGGACCCAGCTCTGATCCTCCGGGGCGTTAGGCTCCTGGCAGGGAAAAGAGTATAGGAGTCCAAGCAGCCAAAACCACTAGGACCCCACTAAGGCCCATGCAGCCGAAACCACATGGCCTAACATCCTCGGAGGGACTGCCGAAACAGAACCCTCCTCGGTGAGGCTCCCCCGAAGGGAGACCCCATGAGAGCAGGTGAACTAAGCCAGAAGGCCATGTCCACCTACTCCCAAGACTTTCAGAGTCAGGCCCGAGGACCAGCACCCTACTCGCCACACTATTGGGTCATTGACATGGTCAGACCATGTCCCAGTCACATTGACGTACGCACTCTGAGGCCCAAAGCTTACAGAGACATCCCTGGAGACTGAATGAGAGCTTGCTGCATGACGCAGACACTCTGGCTGACATAGTTAAAGTGGAGTTCCACCCATTTTTTTATGTTTGTCTGTGCTGCATGCCCTAATCTCATAGTGTTCAGAATGGACAATTTTTATTTATTTTGTTGCTTGTAAATACCTTTATTTTGTAGTCCTTCATTACTTCATCCTCCTTATTAGCTGAGGCTATTAAGTCACAAGGCTATTTGCAAGGGTTTCTGGGATAGGCATCATGTTTCCCAGTAGTCCTTGCAAACCTGACCTGAAACCTATTACATTGCTTGTGCAGCGCTGAGCATGTGCGAGATATGCAAAGCTGAATTCCAGGAAGTCATACAGTCTGGCTTCATGATGTCCACACTTAAGATGGCCACGGTCTATTTCTAGATTATAAACGCCTGGGGACGCACATCCAGACCATTACACAGCTTTCATGAGAGATTACTCCCCCTGTTCTGATGAGTCGAAGGATCTACAGTGCACAAGTAAATCTTTCGGAGCCTCTTGCGGTTGAAAAGCCTGCACGACAAGTGACAAATTGTACTGACTGGGTATAACACGCACTTGCATCTTTTAACTCTAAAATTTCTGCTCTGTACCTGGGCAGTACCTCTGGCATAGTGGTAGCACGCAGGGTTAGCAATGCTGATCCCCGATAGGTCCGTAGGTTTGAATCCCCAGGGGCTATTCACCTATTGAATGTATTAGTATATAGGCAGTGGACACGGAGGGGTTCTCTACTGTCGAGCTCTGATGAAAAGGCCCTAGACGCCTCGAAACGCATCAGCCGGCAGTAACATATCCCCCGTATCCCCCCACTGTGGAGCGTAGTCCGAAGGGAATTCACCTTTATTTTGTTGACAAGCCTGTTCAGTAGTTTTTAATACTATTACCATTGAATAAAGTGTTAAGTGGTAATGCACTAGGCTGGTGCGCCTTTCTTTTTCTTTTCTTTGTGCCAGGACTTCCCCATCCACGAAGGGCAGCAAGGTCACTGCTAGTGCCACTCTCTTCATATTTCTGACTTTAGATGAAGATCCTTTGATCAACTATTGGACAACCCACCCGTGCGCAGGAGTTTGCGTGTTTTCTGTAGCTGTTCATGTATTGTATAATATTGTTTTTATGTACTCTTGTAAATTTAATAAATTGTGATTTTCTTCAATTTGGTATGTCCTTGTATTTATTGCACCTATAAATTCCCCCCCCCCCGTATTCGTTCATGTCTCTTTAAAAAATAAAAATCACCGTAAGCAACATTTGTCTTACCAGTTCCACCAATAACCATTCCCAGTGCCAATATCCAGTACTGATGAGCTATGTGGTATTTTCTGGGCATTTATCCATCGAACCACTCGAGTCATGCTACCTTCACCAAACCTGTTTAAAAAAAAAAAAACGACAAATGTTTCAAATACAACCATGTGACAATTCCACATTGTATGGAGCAAAGACCCTTTACACATGATGGGGTTTTGAGTTACTAAAAACTGGAGCGTGCAAAATCTGGTGCAGCTGTGGATGGTGGCCAATCAGCTTCTAACTTCAGCTTGTTCAATTACGCTTTGACAATAAAACCTGGAATCTGATTGGTTTCTATGCACAGCCTCACCAGATGTTGCACTCTCCAGTCTTAGTAAACCAACCCCAGTGTATCTGGTCAGTAGGTGATCAACCAGTGGCCCTCCAGCTGTTGTGGAACTACAAGTCCCTTGAGGCATTGCAAGGCTGACACGTTACATGCATGGCTCCCAAAGGCTAAAGCATGATGGGACTTGTAGTTCCAAAACCGCTGGAGGGCCACAGGTTGAGCACCCATGATCTAGTTTTTCTAGTGTGCATCCAATCCCAACATTTCGTGAGCGGAATACCTGCGTTCCGTTCATTCGTCCCTGAATACATAGGACCCTTAATGGAAGTACCACTCCAAACAGCGTTCTGCACGCCATAGACTTTGACAGGCCGCAGGCAACAGGGCTGGATGCTGCGTCTGTGCCTCCCAAGTGCATTAAGGTGTTGGCATTGGACTGAGGGGGGTTACATGCTCTGCGTTCAAGAGAACTAAAGTGTGCCGATCCCACACAATCACGTAAAATGTAAATCTAGCCAAGACTTTTTTTTCCCGGTTAAATACCGTATATACTGGAGTATAGGTCAACTTTTTCAGCACATTTTTTTTTATGCTGAAAAAACCCCTGTCGGCTTATACTCGAGTCTCCCGCTGTGTCATGCAGACTTTACTGCAGTCGACGGCCTTCCACTGTAACAAAGCCCCGCCTCCTCCTCGTCTGTGATAGACGGAGCACTGATACAGAGTGGGAAACAAAATCAGTGTTTCTGTCTATCACAGACGAAGAGGCGGGGCTTTGTTACAGTGGATGGCCGCCGACTGCAGTTGCATGACACAGCGGGAGATCAAAAGGTACATAAGGCTGCAGGTGGGCACGAGACAGGTGGGTGGGCACAGTGAGGCTGCAGGTGGGCACGAGACAGGTGGGCACAGGGAGGCTGCAGGTGGGCATGATTTACACAGAGACAGCGTCCTGTCTCTGAAGAGGAGAAGACCGATCTGTGTTCCTTGTACATAGGGACACAGATCGGTCACCCCCCCTCCCACCACAGTTAGAACACTATGTGGGGAATACATTTAACCCCTTCCTCACCCCCTAGTGTTAACCCCTTCAATGCCAGTCACATTTATACAGTAATTAGTGCATATTTATAGCACTGATCGCAGTATAAATGTGAATGGCGCCAAAAATGTGTCAAAAGTGTCCGATGTGTCCGCCATAACGTCGCAGTCCCAATAAAAATCGCAGATCGCCGCTGTTTACGAGACCAAAACAGTTTTTTTTGCTAGAAAATTACTTAAAACCCCCAAACATAATATATATTTTTTTCTAACACCCTAGAGAATAAAATGGCGGTCTTTGTAATACTTTTTGTCACACCGTATTTGTGCGCAGCGGTCTTACAAGCGCACTTTTTTTGGATAAAAATACACTTTTTTGAATTAAAAAAATAAGACAATAAATTTGGCCCAATTTTTTTTTATATATTGTGAAAGATGATGTTACGCCGAGTAAAATTATACCCAACATGTCACGCTTAGAAATTGCGCCCGCCCGTGGCATGGCATCAAACTTTTACCCTTAAAAATTTCAATAGGCGACGTTTAAAAAGTTCTATAGGTTGCATTTTTTGAGTTACAGAGGAGGTCTAGGGCTAGAATTATTGCTCTCGCTCGAACAAACGCGGGAGTGGGCGTTCCTATGCAGCAGTTCGTGATTGACGTGATGACAAAAACTACCCCTCCCCTGTCGCATAAGGAGCGTCACGAGTTGCCGAAAGAAGCCGAACGTCAGTGCGCAGGCGCCATATAGCGCCGACTTGACGATCGGCAACTCATGACGCTCCTAATGCGATGGGGGGTAGTTTTTGTCATCATGTCAATCACTAAGAAAATAGGCATACGATGTATGTACAGCAAAAAAAAAAAAATCGGCATACTGTCAATGTCGAGAGTGAGCTCAATGTAATGTTAGAAAATTGTTTTAGGGTGAACCTCCGCTTCAAGCTCCGGGGACCGATCATGGGATTCCAGCGGCGATCGGGTCCGTGGATCCCGCGGCCACGGAGCTTCAAACCGGGTCGCGGGCGCACACCCACTATCCACGGCTGGGCACTTAAAAGGACGTACAGGTACGCGTGCTTGTGCCCAGCTGTGCCATTCAGCCGACGTATATACCTGCAGGAGGTGGTCCTTAAAGCGGAGGTTCACCCTAAAACAAGTATATCCCATTCAATCCAGCATACTGCCGACATGGACAGTATGCTGTTTTTTTTTTTTTCTGCTTACATACCATAGTATATGTACTCCCCCCCCCGACTTCGGGTAGTGAATCCCGCGGAACTGGGCGTTCCTATTCTGAGACTGTGTGATTGATGTATGACAAAAGCTCCCCCCCACGCAATAGGCGTGTCACCAGTTTTCGAAAAAAATCGAACGTCAGTGCGCAGTCTCACATCAATGACACAGTCTTAGAATAGGAACGCCCAGTCCCGCGAGATTCACTACCCGGAAGCCCGGGGGGGGGGGGGGGGCAATACATATACTACTGTATGTAAACAGAAAAAAAAAAAGCATACTGTCCATGTCGGCAGTATGCTGGATTGAATGAGATATACTTCTTTTAGGGTGAACCTCCGCTTTAAGTGGTTAATCGCTTGAGATCCGTGCTATAGCCGAATGACGGCTTCAGCGCGGATCTAAATTGCCAACAAGCCGTCAATTGACGGCATGTCAGCAGCACGTTACCCGCGCGCACACTCCAGAGCGTGCAGCGGGGAAATTCTGTGTTTGCCGTGTCCCTCCCACCACAGTTAGAACACTATGTGGGGAATACATTTAACCCATTCCTCACCCCCTAGTGTTAACCCCTTCAATGCCAGTCACATTTATACAGTAATTAGTGCATATTTATAGCACTGATCGCAGTATAAATGTGAATGGCGCCAAAAATGTGTCAAAAGTGTCCGATGTGTCCGCCATAACGTTGCAGTCCCAATAAAAAAATAAAAAAAATCGCCGCCATTTCTTGTAAAAAAAATTAAAAATAATAATTATGTCCCCTATTTTGTAGGCACTATAACTTTTGCGCAAACCAGTCGCTTATTGCGATTTTTTTTTTTACCAAAAATATGTAGAAGAATACGTATGTCCCTAAACTAAGAAAAACAAAAAAAGTTTTTTTTTTTTTAAATTGGGATATTTATTATAGCAATAAGTAAAAAATATTGTATTTTTTTTTTAAATTGTCGCACTTTTTTGTTTATAGCGCAAAAAATAAAAAACGCACAGGCGATCAAATACCACCAAAAGAAAGCTCTACTTGTGGGGGGGGGGGGGGGGGAGTGCGTAAATTTTGTTTGGGAGCCACGTCGCACGACCGCGCAATTGTCAGTTAAAGCGACGCAGTGCCGGAAGCTGAAATTTCACCTGGGCAGGAGGGGGGTGTATGTGCCCAGTAAGCAAGTGGTTAATGAATAATACAAAATAAAAAAAAATAACAGTAAAAAGTTAGCCTAATTTTTTTGTATAATGTGAAAGATGATGATACGCTGAAAATCGTGATCTTTATTCTTAAAGCGGATGGTTCACCTTAAATAAATATTAAAAGCCAGCAGCAACAAATACTGCAGCTGCTGACTTTTAATATTAGGACACGTACCTGTCCTGGAGTCCAGCGGCGTCCGCAGCAGAGGATGAGCGATCGCTCATCACCCTGCTGCTCCCCCCTCCATCCACGGCGAGGGAACCAGGAAGTGAAGCGCTCCGGCTTCACTGCCCGGTTCCCTACGGCGCATGCGCGAGTCGCACTGCGCCCGCGATTGGCTCCCGCTGTGTGCTGGGAGCTGAGAGTTCCCAGCACACAACGGGAAAAGCCCGTCTTTTGCCCGAGACTGCGGGCCGGAAGTGGGTGCGGATACCTGTCTTTAGACAGGTATCTGCACCCCCCTCCCCCCTGAAAGGTGTCAAATGTGACACCGGAGGGGGGGAGGGTTCCGATCAGCGGATCTTCACTTTAGGGTGGAGATCCGCTTTAAGCCCCATACACACCATCAGATTATCTGAAGATTTTTGTCTTCAGATTTACCAAAACCATCTAATATGAGGTCAAACCTTAAGAGTTTCAATTTGTATGCAATCTGGCAGGCCCTTGTACTACATGGTGTTGGTAAATCTGAAGACAAAAATCTTCAGATAATCTGATGGTGTGTATGGGGCTTAAGGCTCCTTTCACACTGGGGCGTCCACGGAATCGGCGGTAGAGCGTCGCTATTTTTAGCGGCGCTTTACCATCGTATTTGCGTGGGTATTCGGCCACTAGCGGGTTGCTTTTAACCCCTGCCAGCCGCCGATAAGGGGTTAAAACCACCCACAAAGCACTGCGGCAGCAGCACTTTGCTGGCGGTACAGCCGCGGTGCCCCATTGATTTCAATGGGCTGGAGCGGTAAACACACCGCTCCTTCACCGCTCCACAGATGCGGCTAGCAGGACTTTTTTAGCGTCCTGCTAGCAGAGAGGCAGCAGCGTCTCTTTCAGGGTGATTTGCAGGCGCTATTTTTAGTGTTATAGTACCTGCAAAGCACTCCAGCATGAAAGGGGTCTAAGCAACAAAAAAAAAAAAAAAAAAGTTGCGATTCTCACTTTTCCCAGAATCACGCAGATCTAATAGCGCTATATAAGTGCTGGGTGACAAGGACACCTTGTGTCTTTTTCCAATCTAACTATAGAAGTACCTGTATTAAATAAATACATAAAAAATAAATCTGTGCCCCCACCGAGCAGATTCACTATTAGTCCTGGTGATTGCTGACCTCAAGACAGGAAGTGATAAAAAATCTAACAAGTGAAAATTCCCTACATGGCTATAGATTATCTCTTAAATGGGGGAGGGGGGCAGGAAGTGAATGAAAATTGCCCCAACAGGATATAACCAAAAAAAAAAAAAAGATCTGACAGGAGTATTAACTCTTCCCCCACACGATCCAGAAATTAACCAAATGTCTTTTCACATGCTTTAGGTGTTTAGTTATCAATTATTTTGTGACCTGGTTTAGTGACCTCTAATAATGGCTTCACAAGGCAACAGAACAAGTCTGTGGGTGTACCAATATGGCGCCCGTGTGACACATGAACAGCGGTGGCTTCACATAGCAGTAGAACGTCTCGGTGGGTGTATCAATATGGCGTCCGCGCTGTATTCTAGGTCCCCAGGGGCAGAACTCATGCTACTCATGCCGCTCGAAATCGGCCAAATCTATGAGAGAAGAGAAGAGAAGCCTGGGCTATGGAAGACATGAGGAAGCTGCTAGTTCCCATTCTCCACCTTCATCTAGCGATGTCACAGGAAACATGTGACCAGCAAGCAGGAAATAAAGGGCGGAAACATGAAGTGAAATAGTGAATGGGAGGCGGTGCAGTCCCAAGCGGCTCCTCCCACTGCTGCAGGTTCCCTCCCCCAGTTCCTAGCAAAGCTCCCCCGATACTCACACACTGACGTCACGCCACTTCTAAGGGTCGAATATTTTTTATAAAAAAATCAATATTTTTAATATATTTTTATTTTATTTTTTATTAAAGGGCCAATTTTTTTTTCTTGGAGGTCCCCAGGGCCCCGTATGTCAACCCCCCTTTTGTTATTTATTTTTTATAAAAAAAATATATATATTTTTTAATATATTTTTATTTATTTTTTATCAAAGGGACAATTTTTTTCCCAGGAGCCCGGAGATCCCCACTGCCCCGGATCACTACCCCCCTTTTTCTTTTATAAAAATATTTATATTTATATATTTATATATAAATATATTTATTTTTTTAATAAAGGGCTCAGATGTACCCAGGGCCCCATGTGGCAAACCCCTGTTTATCTTTTTATTTTTGTTTATATATATTTTTTTATTTTTATAAATAAAGGTCCCAGATGGCAACCCCCCCTTTTTTTGTAATTTATTTTTCTAAAAAAAAAAAAAAAAAATTATTAAAAGGCCCAGAGGTCCCCAGGGCCACATACGTCAACAGCCCTTTTTAAAAAAAAAAAAAGATATATATTTTTATATATATGTATTCCTTTCTTTTTTTATTTTTATTAAAGGGCCCAGAGGTCCACCAGGGCCCCGGATGGCTACCCCCCTTTTCTTTATATATATTTTTCTCTGTTTCTTCTTTTTTTTTGTAAAGGCCCCCCCCAGCTTCTCAATTCCCAGCAGCCCCCCCGCTTCTCAATTTCAGGCGGCAGCAACCCCCCCCCCCCCCCCCGGGTTTTCTGCTCCAGGGGGCCCATGCCTGAAGCTGTGATGGCGGCCCTGTTGCCGCGGTCTCCCATTGTTTTCAATGGGAAGGAGCGATATACATGCCGCTCCTCTCACAGCTCCAAAGATGCTGCTGACAGGAGATTTTTTTAATCTCCCGCCAGCGCATCGCCTCAGTGTGAAAGCTTTCAGATTGAGGTTGCTGGGGCAGGAGTTTTTCAGGCGGTATAGCAGCGCTATTTTTAGCGATGTACCGCCTAAAAAGCTCCTCAATGTGAAAGGCGTCTAACAGCTATCAGTCTCTGAGTTTTGCTCCAAATGTTACATAGTAGGTGAGGTTGAAAAAAGACACAAGTCCATGTGTGTGATTATATGTCAGTATTACATTGTATATCCCTGTATACAATGTAATACTGTGAGGAGATGCTGCTGATCGGCTCTCCTCTCTTCACACTCTGTCAGTGTGAGGCGAGGAGCACTATTTAGCGACATCTCCGTGTTCACATGTGACCGGCTGTGATTAGGGTTACCACCTCATCCCTTTAAAACTGAACACCTATTAATTACACTGTGTAATTAATAGGTGTTCAGTTTTAAAGGGATGAGGTGGCAACCTTAATTACACAGGTTCTGAGGCAAATTTAATGCAAATAAGGCACTACTTTAGTTTAATTACAGCCTTAATCTGCCACAGAACCTGTGTAATTAATAGGTGTTCAGTTTTAAAGGGATGAGGTGGTAACCCTAGCTGTGATTGGTCTCAGTTGATCACATGGTTATAGAGCCGTGGCCGTGGCTCTTTACAAAGATCAGGGGCCGCACATTCATTCCCTCCCCTCCTCTATAAAGAATGTAGCTGGAAGAGATGAGGATTTCGTCACTTCCTGTTTCAGTTTGATGTTTACAAGTTGTTACCGGTGACGTGTCATATTCTGCTTCCTATCGTACAATGCTCCGGAAGTCATGTGGCAATTGCGATGCGTTCCAATGGATTTACGACAATACACACCAGCGAACCCGGCATTCAGGGCTTCGCTCGGCCTCCTGGCTCTTTTTTTAACATCCTCCAATCAACGGGGATGTTAAGGAAAGAGCCTGGATGCCGACCGAGGTTTCACTGGTGTGTAATGTCGTAAATCCATTGGAACGCATCGCAATTGCGCTCGGAACGCATCGCACATGCGCAGTTGGCCGCCACGTGACTTCCGGAGCATTGTGTGATAGGGAGCGGAATATGACAAGTCACCGGCTTGTAAAGGATCTGATCAAACTGATCTTGGTTTGATGAGATGCTTTTGAGGGAAGAGAAGAGACCTTGGGCCAGATTCACATACACTTAATATTGCGCTGCGTAATCGAAATACTCTACGCTGCCGTATTTCACCAGGCTCTACACCGAATTCTGGTAGATTTTTGCCCGTACGCTACGGCGGCGTAGTCTATTTCTCGCCGCGTAATCGAAATACGCGATTAGGGGGCGTGAAGCATTTAAATTAAGCACGTCCCCGCGGTGATCGAACTGCGCATGCTCCGTTCAGAAATTTCACGTCGTTACGTCATTCGTTGTTTGAGTAGCGTCGTTTACGAACATTCCTATTCCCGGACGACTTACGTCAAAAATAATAAAAGACGTCGGAAAACGTAGAAATTCGACGTGGGAACGACGGCCATACTTAACATGGGCTGTCTAATATTAGAGCAGCAAAAAGCTGGTATAGTGTTACGCAAAAAAAAAAGATGACTAAAGATGCCGTAAGAGATTGCGAATGAAGATCGTAATTTCTGGGATCGCCGGCAAAAGCTCATTAGCATACCCCGACGCGGAAAACGACAGGAAGTCCACCCAGTGGCCAGAATTTTATTGCAGCGTAGATACGAAGGCGTACGAACACGTAATCCAGTCGAATTGAAGCCCGCAGCCGTCTATTCATGGTTTGAGGTTTCCGACTAGCTAAAAAACGCGCGTAATTTGAAATTTCTCCAGTCTAACACTAGTTAGACAGGCGTAAGGGCTCTGTGAATCTGACCCCTTGGGTCTAATCAATCCCAAGAGTACCTGTCACTGCCCAATGCTATCACAAGGGATGTTGTGCTTAGACACTGCCCTGACGGGTCAGTATTTGGCGCACTATAAATCCATTAAATCAATCGATCCCTTGCAATAGCAAAAAAGTTTATCCAATAAAAAAAATAAAAAAAATAAAAATAAAACACTGAGATGGAGTAAAATTTTTAAATAAACATACAAATGTGAATATGCACGTGGGTCCCACATGCATATACAGACAGTATAAACAATAATCACACCACACATAATAGGTATCCATAGGCGTGCGCACAGGGTGTGCCAGGTGTGCCCAGGCACACCCTAATCACTCCCTGCAGTGCAGATTCCCTTTGCTGCCCGGTGTCCCCTCCCACAGCATGGCTGACTTTCCTCCTCTTCCATTGGCTACTGCAGTGGGCACACATAGATGATATTTCAGGAAGAGTGGGGGAAGGGGTATGTCATTTACTGGCCCCTTTTCATTTCTGAATGAACACAGTGAGAGATCCGTACCATGTTTTTGATCTTTCAGGTGCACACCCTAATGCAACAGGCTGCGCACACCTATGGGTATCGCCATGAATGTGAGCAATATTTCGAGCACCATCTTGTAGTCTGTCGCCTTTCCAAGGGGCAAACGTAATTTTAAAGTGTGATAGGTTAGATATCTATTTACTTGGTGTAACGTCATCTTTTATATTTTACCAAAAAATTGGGTATTTTTATTATGTTTGTGCTCACATTTAAATGCAACATTCCCAACTCACACGTTCCTGAAAAATGTCTGTAAAACACAACGACGTGCTGAAAAAAATGAAGTTCAATGCTTCCGAGCATGCGTCCACTTGATTCTGAGCATGCGTGGATTTTTGACCGATGGATTTCTATAAAGACGATCGTTTTTTTTTCTATAGTTTTTTTAACCATTAGATAATTTTAAAACAGGTTCTACGTTTTTTCACCGATGGGGGGGGGGGGGGGGACGATGGGGCTCACACACGATCGGTTCGTCTGATGACCGATCGCGTGTACGCGGAATAACAGTTACTTTTTGCCAAATTTGAAAGGAAATTCACATAAAAATGTAAATCGAACCTATCTCAAATTAGCTGCTATGGCACAGAGACCTGAAAAGAAGAATGACTATTTTACCTATAAATCAAATAGTTTATAATAATAAATAAAAATAATACAAATTATAATAATGGAAAATACGAAAAATGAAAATATCCAAATGTATTTGTTAAACTTGTAGGTTGAATCGTTTTTAGTTCTTTTGGACAATTCGTTTTCATTTGTCAAAAGAGTTCAAATGAACGAATATGCCGAATTTCGTCCGAAAACTCATTCGTAAAAAAACGAATTTCACATGTCTAATGACGTCACATGCCTGATGAAGGGGTCTTGTGAGGATCCGAAATGTTGCTTGTGTAATTATGATGCGATAGCTAAATATTATTATACAGGATTTATATAGCGCCAACAATTTGTGCAGCGCTTTACAACATCAGGGAAGATAGTACAGTTACGATACAATTCAATACAGGAGGGATCAGTACAGTTACAATACAATTCAATACAGGAGGGATCAGAGGGCTCGGCTCGTTAGAGCTTACAGTATAAAGCTTTGGACCTGTTCTGGAGATCCTTAGTGTCCTTTTTCTACTTTGAATGCTTTCACATTAATGCATATATGCCCTAGTTAATTAGGAGCACTGCCTCTGATCAATAAAAAGGTAATAAAGACTTGTCTGCAGTAAACTAAAGCATTTTTTAGGTGAAGGGAAAGTTGCCAATAAGCAAAATTGCTGCCGAGGAGAAAATAAACACATGCTATGTGGACTTCCTGAGTTTAGGTTTCTCATGTTTTGCCGATTTACTGTATTGATTGATTTCAGAGTGTAACTTAATTACACAGAGTGGTGAGGGCCAGTGTGGACACCAGGAGGCCATTATAACTGTATGCTTGTTACTTCGCCCAAAAGTAAAATGGCCGCCAATGCTCAAACGAGAACAGGAAGTAAATGTTTTACATATTTATCTTTAAAAGCAAACATATCAATTCTCTAGTTTCAAAGAAATGCCTCTTTGACCCGTGTGTGTGCAGTGACCTGAGATACTTTAGTTTTGTTCGTTACTCTCATCAGCTGCCCTGAAGCAAAATGGCCGACATGGAAAAGCGAACCAGGAAGTGAACGGTTTAAACTTGTTCAGGCTGCAGCATGGAGGACGAGGAGTGTGAAGAGTGGATAGTGGAGTCTCTCAGGCTGTGAGTGAACAATAATATACCATTACTAGATTCCACTGCATGCACACTTACTGATCAGGTGGGAGAAGCCCAGGGACTACAGATCCCAGCATGCCTTGCTAGCAGAGGGTGCTCTGGATATACTGGAGTTTTCAGGTTTTTGTAGGCTTGAGGGTGATAGATATAGACTGAATCAGATAATGGTCACAGCAGCTCATTCTGTATCTCAGTATAGAATCCTAGTGATGGACAAGTCAGCCTGGGCGACAATTCTGGTGATGGAGACAAGTCACCAGCGGCAGGATTGCTGAAGAGTCTGTCTGTCCCTATAAATTCTCCTTGTGTAGCCAAATGCAGCGAGATGTCGCTGTCCTGAACGCTTGTGAACCTTGATCGCTAGCGATAGGAGCGACTTCTTGCTGTCTCAGGTACGGAGGAAGCGATCCCATAGGGGCAGGAAGCCAGTGGTGAGTTTGACAAATCGGCAGAGTCAGACGCCTGACATAATCTCTGGGCTTTGTGTGCGCATGTAGTGTCCTCCGAAGAGTGATTCACATTCAGATAGCTCTTCAGAGGGCATTGAGATAATGTTATGCTCCCTCCTCGCTGTCTGATCTAATCCTGTAAATGCTGCACCACCATGCTACAGTTGCCTCCATTGCATACCCCATAGCAGTGTTTCTCAACTCCAGTCCTCAAGGTGCCCCAACATGTCATGTTTTCAGGATTTCCCTCAGATTAAATGGCTGTGGTAATTAGGCAGTGAAACTGATCAAATCACCTGTGCAAAATAATGGAAAGCCTGAAAACATGACCTGCTGGGGCACCTTGAGTACTGGAGTTGAGAAACACTGCCCCATAGGCTTGCATGGGTCATGTTTGGTGGCAATAATTTCTGCCAAGTGCAACATGCAGGGGAATTTTTGCCACAGGATCACAGCCACAGCATGTGTATAGCACTGAGCAGCTGCATTTCAGTGTTCAGGCGGGCAGTCAGGGGGCTATAAAACCTTGGCTCAACCGTACCCATCCCCACTTCTGGGAGACTGCGCTGCGGTAATGTCCCTCGGAAGTCAGCCCCGCCTCCTGCCGCCGCCAGGCCAGTTAGAAAGTGCAGCGTGCTTCGCACACATGCAGTAGGAAGCCGGTGACGTGTCATATTCTGCTCCCTATCGTACAATGCTCCGGAAGTCACGTGGCGGCCAACTGCGCATGAGCGATGCGTTCCAAACGCAATTGCGATGTGTTCCAATGTATTTACGACAGTGCACACCAGCGAACCCGGCATTCAGGGCAACGTGGGCTTAGAGGAAAGTGGCCAGTCGGCCTCACGTCCTCGCTTCGCTTCGCTCGGCCTCCTGGCTCTTTTTTTAACATCCTCCAATCCACGGGATGTTAAGGAAAGAGCCTGGATGCCGACCGAGGTTTCACTGGTGTGAAATGTCGTAAATCCATTGGAACGCATCGCAATTGCGTTTGAAACGCATCGCACATACGCAGTTGGCCGCCACGTGACTTCCGGAGCATTGTGTGATAGGGAGCGGAATATGACAAGTCACCGGCTATGAAGCCAAAAGCCGTCAAGGGGTTGTAATGGACGTTTTTTTGTTTCCCCCTAAATAAACTTCACTTACCTCATCCTTCCATTTTGCTTTTAAATGTCCTTATTTCTTCTGAGAAATCCTCACTTCCTGTTCTTCTGTCTGTATTTACACACCGTAACGCAAGGCTTTTCCCCTGGTGTGGAGAAAGCCTCTTGAGGGGGCGAGCAGGAGTGTCAAGACGCCCACTAACACACAGCTCCTTTCTCTATCTGCAAAGTAGAGAGTGTCCTGACTTGCCTGCTCGCCCCCTCAGGAGGCTCTCTCCACACCAGTGAGAAAGTCTTGCATTATTGTGTGGAGTTACAGACAGAAGAACAGGAAGTGAGGATTTCTCAGAAGAAATAAGGACATTTAAAAGCAAAATGGAAGGATGAGGTAAGTGAAGTTTATTTAGGGGGAAACAAAAAAACGTCCATTACAACCCCTTGACGGCTTTTGGCTTCATAGCCGGTGACTTGTCATATTCCGCTCCCTATCACACAATGCCATGGAAGTCACGTGGCGGCCAACTGCGTATGTGTCCTTATTTCTTCTGAGAAATCCTCACTTCCTGTTCTTCTGTCTGTAACTCCACACAATAATGCAAGACTTTCTCACTGGTGTGGAGAGAGCCTCCTGAGGGGGCGAGCAGGCAAGTCAGGACACTCTCTACTTTGCAGATAGAGAAAGGAGCTGTGTGTTAGTGGGCGTCTTGACACTCCTGCTCGCCCCCTCAAGAGGCTTTCTCCACACCAGGGAAAAAGCCTTGCGTTACGGTGTGTAAATACAGACAGAAGAACAGGAAGTGAGGATTTCTCAGAAGAAATAAGGACATTTAAAAGCAAAATGGAAGAATGAGGTAAGTGGAGGACTGCACTACGGTAAAGGAAGCTATTTAGGGGAAAAAATGTTTTCCTTTACAACCCCTTTCACTGCCGGTTTCCCTGTCAGCACCCGAGAGCCGATATCTGAAAATTGGCTGGGATGTCTGGACAGGTAGGTGTCCTAATAGGCTGCATTCACAGCTGAGCGTTTTCAGCTCCTAAAACACGCAAAAATCCCATTCATTTTAATGGCACCTGTTCACATCTGAGCTCAAAAAAGAACACAAGCTTCTTTGAGGTAGATTACAGGCATTTTTCTGGCTTTTACATCAGTGACCTGAACAAAAACGCGGTAAAATCACAGTAAAAACATGCAACTTTGAACCGCTCAGGTGTGAATGCAGCCTTAAAGTCAGCAGAACTCCGCTTAAAGGGGGTTGTAAAGGTTTTTTTCTTTTCTAAATGGGTTCATTTAAGCTAGTGCATTGTTGGTTCACTGCCTTCAATTTCCCTTCTAAATGTTTTTTTTCTTTGTCTGAATTTCTCACTTCCTGTTTCTCCTCAGTAAGCTTGCCACCATCACCCGAGCCGTTCTGGCTGGGGGTTAGTCAGCCAGAACAGCTTACTGAGGAGGAACAGGAAGTGAGAAATTCAGACAAAGAAAACAAAGAAAAACAACATTTAGAAGGGAAAGCGAAGGAAAAGGTAAGTGAACCAACAATGCACTAGCTTAAAGTAACTTATTTAGAAAATAAAAAACAAACCTTTACAACCCCTTTTAAGCCTAGGTTCACACTGCGAGTTGAGCTGATCTTGACGATTTCACTGCCGCTGGCAGTCCCAATTTAGGCCGCAGTTACAGAGAACCTGCACAGATGTCAATGTAAATCGCGGCCCGCAAAAAGTAGTACAGAAACCACAGATGCGGCTTCGCACCGATTTAGGACGGTGCCATTCCCGGCAAATGTCGCCGATTTGACATGTTAAATCGCATGTTTAAAACGCAGCAGTGTGAACCAGGGCTTAAATTGGTTCTAAAGCCAAAAGGTTATACCCCAATGCATTACTTGCATAGGGCTTGGTTTACACTCGTGCAGTTTGCTTATGATCCTTAATTGCAGTGCTTTTTGTGATGTGTTTTTGTTTCATTTTCTGTGTGTGTGTTTTATTTTTATGCTCTTTGTATTTTTCGTAGTTTTTTTTTTTTTTTTTTTTTTTTTTTGGGGGGGGGGGGCAATTTTTGGGGTGGATTAAAAACCAAATATTGTGGCAAAAAAGCACTACATTCTTTTCTGCAGCTTCTTCATTGAGGTTTATTGAACCAAAAATGCATTTTTTTTTTTTTTTTTTTAAAGCTAAAAGTCCCTGACCCTTTCCAAAAATATAGCTGCTGAAAAAAGCATAGATGCAAAGGTGTCCCATTGAAAACCATGTTAAATGCTTTTCTACAAATACTGTAGCTGCTGACTTAAAGGATCACTAAAGGATTTTTTATTTTTTTTTGCTAAATAGCTTTCTTTACCTTACTGCAGTCCTGGTTTCATGTCCTCGTTGTTCGTTTTTGCTTTGAAGTTGCTGTAATTCTGCTCTGATCTCCACACTTCCTGCTTGTCTGGCTCCTTATGAACAATCTCATGGCAGCTTTTCACTGTGGTCCAAGCTGTGTGTCTAAAACTCCTCAGAACCAATCAGATTCATTTTAAAAACAAAACACTGCCCTGGATTTTTTTTTTTTTTTTTTTTTTTGTTCTGTGTGTCTCTTTACTTCACAGAAACATGAAGCCAGTTCAAAAGTGAAACTAACCTGCAGGCACATTATATGATTGATTTTTATCTATTTTTAATAATTTTTAAAATTAATCAGTTAGCTATTATGTCTCTATACCCTGTAAACAGTAATTTCAGCAATTTTTTTTTTTCCTTTAGTGACCCTTTAATGTAAGGACACTTACCTATTCATCAATTGACTTTGAGTGCAGGTGTTGGTGTTCTATTCATTTTGTGCCCTTCGTCAAAAAGTGCCTGCGCATCTGCAGAGTGGAAGGGCACTCCAACTGATTTGGTGATCAGCTGGAGTGACATCACCATAGCGCGTTCGCACATCGTAGGAGGGTTTTTTCGACGGGAGGTACCATTTCACGGGCACAATAAGGAAAACCAAATTGCATCATTGGTTACCATACTTTCATAAAAACTTTACAATGAGGATTCAAAATAAGTAATGTCTACAAAATAAAATGACTTCCCTGTCATTCACTCTCTGTCTTTGCTGTTTTGTTTCAGGTACAAGGACTTGCATGACTTTGAACTTCAAGATCCGACTAGAGTCATCGAATGGATTGGTGAGAAAAGTAGGTGTATATTGTGTTACTTAACCACTTCAATACCGGAACTTTCTCCCCTCTTCCTGCCCAGGATAATTTTTTAGCTTTCAGTGCTGTTGCACTTTGACAATTTCTTGGTCATGCTACACTGTACCCAAATTAATGCCGCGCACACACGGTCAGAATTTCCGATGAGAGCTCTTCATCGGATATTCCTACCGTGTGTATGCCCTATCTGACTTTTTCCGACGGACTTGAAAAGAGAACATGTTCTCTATTTTTCCGACAAAAAAATTTGGATCGGAAAATCAGTTTGTATGGAATTCTGACGGGAAAAAAACCCACACATGCTTGGAAACTAGGGTTGTACCGATACCAGTATCGGTATCGGGACCGATACCAAGTATTTGTGGGAGTACTTGTACTCCCGCAAATACCCTCGATACCCAAATAGAATACTTCCCCCCACCCCGCCGCTGCCGCCGCATCGATCCTGCCGCATCGAAATCCGCTGCTGCACGGGTTAAACAGCGTGCGGGAACATCACAGCTTTCATTTGAATAGCTGTAGTGTTCCCGCTGCATATAGGCACTCCCCCCTTGCTCGGGATTGGATGGGTGATCGTGATCTGTCCAATCCTGAGCAAGGGGGAGTGTCTATATGCGCGGGCAAAACAGTTATTCAAATGAATGCTGTGATGTTGGCGGCTTTCGTAGGTGTGGGGGACATGGCTGCATATGTGGGGGACATGGCTGCGGGGACATGGCTGCATATGTGGGGGACATGGCTGGAGGGACATGGCTGCATATGTGGGGGACATGGCTGCATTTGGGGACACATTTAAAAAAAGTATCGGTATTCGGTATCGGCGACTACTTGAAAAAAAGTATCGGTACTTGTACTCGGTCCTAAAAAAGTGGTATCGGAAACAATTCGATGCATGCTCGGAAGAATTGAACTTCATTTTTCTCGGCTCGTCGTAGTGTTGTACGTCGCCTCGTTCTTGACAGTCGGAATTTGGTGTGACCGTGTGTATGCAAGACAGCTTGAGCAGAATGCTGACGGAAAAACCATCAAAATGTATTCAGACGGGGAAAATCGTTATGTGTACAGGGCATAAATGTTTATTATTTTCTTCCCACAAATAGAGCTTTCTTTCGGTGGCATTTGATCACCTGTGCGGTTTTTATTTTTTTTCTAAGTAAACTAAAGACCAACATTTTTGAAAATGTTCTTTTATTTTTTATGTTTTTTTTTTTTGTTTCGTTATAAAATTTAGCTTTCTCCTCCACTGATGTGTAGAATTGATGGGCACTGATAGGCGGCACTGATATGCAGCATTGATGGGCACCAATAGGCGTTACTGATATGTGGCACTGACAGGCGGTACTAATTGGTACTGATGATGAGGTACTGTCAGGTGTTACTGTAGGGCACTGATGTGGGTACGTACCTACAGCCGTTTCTGATGGGCACCTTTTTGGCAGCTGTGGTGGCACATCTTATGGGGCTGTGCTGATTATCAGCACAGACTCCTCCTCCCCCCCTGATAGGGAGAGCCTTTGATCAGCTCTCCCTGTCAGCGCGAACCGAGGAATGCCATTTACCAGCACTTCCTGGTTCACACGTTGATCAGCTGTGATTGGTCACAGCTGATCATGTGTTAAGGAGCCTCCATCAGAGGCTCCAAACTGCGATCGAAGATGCAGTGTGTCAGATCGCTGCGGATGTCATATGACTGGACGTCATAAGACCCCCCCCCCCCCCAATCAAGGTAACTGAACCACCGTCCGGGCGTCATTCTGCTATAGCCCGGGCAGGCAGTGGTTAATGCAGACCTAAACTTTGAGTATTACATCTGACCCAAGTTGTTTCATTCTAGTTTAAAGTTAGAGCTAGAACCCTGTCAGTTTTTATTAAAAAAAATTTTTTTTATTGCTATCTGTGCCTCTTATGTGATAGAATTAAGCAGTGACAGGTTCTCTTCAAGGAGACATCGGCAGTCTTATGCTGGTTATACACCTATAGATTATCTGCAGATTTTCTATGGTTAGATTGAAAAAGTGGAACACATTCCTCCATCTACGCTGAACTGTGTGGATGAAAGAATCTTCCACTGGGCCAAGCTTCCATATATTGCTGGTCGCCCCCGTTGGCTCTAACAATACCTGAACATTCTGATTGGGTGCAGGCATTGTTTAGGTTGAGAGCCAGTGGGGCTGACTAGCAAGATATGGAAGCTTGGTCCCGTGGGAGATTCTTCCACTAGATGGAAGAATCTGTTCCACTTTTTCCATTCAACCATAGAAAATCTGCAGATAATCTATAGGTGTATGGCCAGCGTTGGACCCCTGACGTTTCCCCTGCATTGTGCTGAAACAGATTGGGGATAAATAGTCCCAGATCTGCTTTTCTACTGGGATACAGGCCATGGGGATCTGACAAGTAGATGTTCTGGTGTCAACTATTAAAGATGGAAACTCCTCGCTTGTTAAGGATTTCCTGTCCTTTTTGTTGCGCCTGCAGGGCCGGGTGCGCAAGAAAATCTTTCCTGCAGGACTGTAGTTTTATATCCTTTACTACTCTTTTCAAAGCAGAGAAAATATGTTGGTTACACTGTACATGCCCTTTAAGGTGAATGTAAACCCGATTCATGAAATTTGAGCTTGCCTCAAATAAACTGTAGTATTTTGTTATCTCTCTTCAATGAACCAAGTCCTGGTTCCTTTGTTATCAGCCTGATAACTCCTAACAAATTCTCAGACTTTTTAGGCAAAAGCAGCCTGAATCTTCTGTCCGGGGAGGTTGCTAAAATAGATTAGCAGAGAGCAGGTCCTATTACAAAACACCTCTGAGAGTCTCTGCCTATGATGAGAGGGAGTGTGTGCCTTTCCTCCAATCAGCAATGTTGGCTGTATGCCCAGACCTCACACTCTGTGTTAACCAGGAAGAGAAAATTTCCCAACACGATCTGAACTTTCTAAACAGTGTATAAAGCTGAAGACAGCAGATATACATATAAAACCTATGTAGGGAGATTTGGTTTCATCTCTGTGTATCATCTGAGGCTGTTCACTTCACTGGATGTATGGAGGGTTTACATCCACTTAAACTTCGTTTTGTCTTTCTGGCCATTTTCTTATGCTGTACCACATATCTCTAACAACAATCAGTACATCCTAGCATCTTCTATTATAGCTAAACGTTTATTATGTTCTATTGCACATTTGCAGGTATTTGTGTAGCCAGCTACAATGGCACTAAAACAAATGAAATCCTACAGCTGCTTGTTCCACAAAAATTGCAAGTAAAAGAAAACCAGGTAAGTTGCACATTTTCATTTTCATTATTGGCATCGCCATGGCCTTGTGGCGTCCCCTCTTCAGTTCCCAGCAGGGACACTTGTCCATTCTCGCTCTGTTTTATTTTGATTTGCTGTCTCCTCCTCCAGATCTACACCATGAGAACAAGCATACCTCCCAAAATTTTGAGATGGGACTGAGGGACACCTAGTAGCAGGAGTATGTAGCCATAGGACACAGCCCCTGCCATGTCTCCTTAACCACTTAAGACCCGGACCATTACGCAGGTAAATGACCTGGTCAGTTTTTGCGATTCGGCACTGCGTCACTTTAACTGACAATTGCGCGGTCTTGAGATGTGGCTCCCAAACAAAATTGGCGTCCTTTTTTTTCCCCACAAATCAAGCTTTCTTTTGGTGGTATTTGATCATCTTTGTGCTTTTTATTTTTTGCACTATAAACCCAAATAGAGCAACAATTTTGAAAAAAAAAAATATATTTTTTACTTTTTGCTATAATAAATATCCCCCAAAAAGATATAAAAAAATAAATAAAAAATGTTTTTCCTCAGTTTAGGCCGATACGTATTCTACATATTTTTGGTAAAAAATATTGAAATAAGCGATTGGTTTGCGCAAAATGTATAGCGTTTACAAAATAGGGGATAGTTTTATGGCATTTTTATTAATATTTTTTTTTTTACTACTAATGGCGGCGATCAGCGTTTTTTTTATTTTTTTATTTTTTTGTGACTGTGGCAATTTTGACACGTTTTTGGGACCATTGTAATTTTCACAGCAAAAATTGCTATAAAAATGCATTGTTTACTGTGAAAATGACACCTGCAGTTTATGAGTTAACCAGTAGGGGGCGCTGTAGGGGTTATGTGTGACCTCATATGTGTTTCTAACTGTAGGGGGCGGGCTGGACGTGTGATGTCACTAATCGCCTTTCCCTATATCAGGGAACAGACGATCAGTGACATTGCCACTGTGAAGAACGGGGAAGGTGTGTTTACACACACCTCTCCCGTTCTTCAGCTCTGGGGACCAATCGCGGGACACCGGCAGCGATCGGGTCACGGAGCTTCGGACCGCTTCAATAACCGGCCATATACAACCACTTCAATACCCGGCCATATACAATTGACGGCCAGAGATGGGGATCTAACATCCTAAGTGGCCGTCAATTGACGGCCTGGGCTTTGCGGGTGGATATCTGAATGATGCCTGCAGCCAGAGGCATCATCCAGATATCCTCTTCTTCAGCCGGCGATTCTGCACGACATAAGAACGATCATAGCGGCGGTCCCCCCCCCCCTCCTGCTGCCATCCGGTGCTTCTCCTGGCTCTCCCGTGCCTTCGGGGGCCCGGAGAACGAATCGTCGGGGTCGGTAGGAAGCATAGAGATGACTGGAACGCACACGTAAGTCCCGCCGACATATGTTACCGCTGTTTAAACCACATAAGTGAGGCATCGCCGCGTGCGTTAGAGTGCCAGCAACGAATCTAGCACTAGATCTCCTCTGTAAATCTAAACTGGTAACCTGTAAAAAATAAATAAAGCGTTGCCTATGGAGATTTTTAAGTACCAAAGTTTGGCGCCATTCCATGAGTGTGCGCATAATTAAAGCATGACATGCTGGGTATCTATTTACTCGGTGTAACATAATCTTTCACATAATACAAAAAAATTGGGCTAACTTTACTGTTTTGTTATTTTTTTAATTCATGAAACTAGGGTTGTCCCGATACCACTTTTTTAGGACCGAGTACAAGTACTGATACTTTTTTTTTTTCAAGTAGTCGCCGATACCGATACTTTTTTTTTTAAATGTGTCCCCAATTGCAGCCATGTCCCTCCAGCCATGTCCCCCACATATGCAGCCATGTCCCCCACATATGCAGCCATGTCCCCCACATATGCAGCCATGTCCCCCACATATGCAGCCATGTCCCCCCCATACCTAGCTGCCGAAAGCCGCCGCCGCACGGAGAACATCACAGCATTCATTTGAAAAGCTGTTTTCCCCGCGCGTATAGACACTCCCCCTTGCTCGTGATTGGACAGATCACGATCACCCATCCAATCCCGAGCAAGGGGGAGTGTCTATACGCAGCGGGAACACTACAGCTATTCAAATTAAAGCTGTGATGTTCCCGCACGCCGTTTAACACATGCGGCGGCTTTCGATGCGGCATCGGCGCGGGGGGGGGGGGGGGGGGTTCTATTTAGGTATCAGGGGTATTTGCGGGAGTACAAGTACTCCCGCAAATACTCGGTATCGGTCAACCCTACATGAAACAATTTTTTTTACAAAAAAAAGGCGTTTGATAAATGATTGCGTAAATACCGTGCGAGATAAAATGTTGCAATGACCGTCGTTTTATTCCCTAGGGTGTCTGCTAAAAAACATATATAATGTTTGGGGGTACTGTGTAATTTTCTAGCAAAAGAATGATGATTATTACATGTAGGAGAGAAGTGTCAGAATAGGCCCCGTATGGAGGTGGTATAAAAGCCTGGTATTGAAGTGGTTAAGACCCAGACTTTTAGGCAGCTAAAGGACCCAGCCAGGTTTTGCGATTCGGCACTGCGTCGCTTTAACAGATAATTGCGCGGTCGTGCGACGTGGCGTCCTTTTTTTTTTTCCCAAAAAGAGAGGGCGAGAGATAGAGATAAAAGGGAAAACAAACACAAGAGGGAGGGAAAAGGAGGGGCAAGACAACAATGAAACAATAGGAAAGCACTCACATTTGCCACATGCGTATATGCAAGGGAGAAGGCGACAATTGCTAAGAGTAGTAATTGATGGTCGGACTTTGAGGCAAGACGGAAGTATATATAAAAATTATGGGCCAGATTCTCAGCGGCGATACAACGGATTATCTCAGATACCCTGTCGTATCGCCGTTTTTTTTTTGATTCCTAGAATCACCTTAGCATAGATACGCCTGAAGATCCGACAAGTGTAATACCATGGTAGTTGGATGGTAGTTGTAATGACAACTCCGGCCACTAGGTGGCCTTTACGTTGTTTTCTCATTTGCCTATGCAAATGAGGCTACTACGCCGATTCCCGATCGCTTTTACGCCGCCCCGTCGTTGCGTACGTCGTTTACGGACTCGTAAGGTTACCCCTGCTAATATGAGGGTTAACCTTACGCAGTACCGTCGGATGCATGTTAAGTCAACGTCGGCTTTTTCCGTCGCTTTACTAACTCGTTCGCGAATAGGGCATTGCGTAGTGTCGATCACGTCGTTTTGACGTCGGTTTCCACGACGCTTTCCGACGTGAGCTGGAGCATGCGCACTGGGCTTTTTCCCCAGCCGGCGCATGCGCAGTTCGTTCGACGCGGGGGCGCGCTTAATTTAAATACAAGCCGCCCCCTTTGAATTACGCGGGCTTACGCTGGGCGATTTACTCTACGCCTCCGCAAACTACGGAGCAAGTGCATGGAGAATACGGCACTTGCTCTGTTACGTTGCGGCGGCGTAGTGTAAATGGCTTGCGCTACCCCCACGCAAATATCTGAGAATCTGGCCCTATGATTTTATTACAAAAAATAGAAAATTATACATCAGATAATAATAATAAAAAATACATGAAAAAAATCCTTTGAAGTCGTCTAGGCATTTCGCCGTTGGGCTTCCTCAGGACGATACAAAAGGAGTTTTTGACAGTGTACAGGTATTATTTCATTGTGTCATATAGAGCACCATGATGGATACAGCCAACCAGAGAGTTTTTCACAGGGATATAGTAGAATATCTAGAGGCTTTATGGAATGTTCCAAAAATTATCAACCATCAGTGGCAGAAATCGCCTCTGCAGTAAAACTTCAATTGGGTTTGAAATAAAAGGAGAAAGGATAAAAAAAAAAGTCGGGTAATCGGCAAGGGATGAACCCAATCTAAGAATCCCAAATCTGGGATTTGAACTGGGGCAGTTTGCTCTGAATTGGATATGTACAGCTGCAAGACAACAATCCAAATCCTGTTTCAGTAATCAGCAGTGCGGGACAATATAGTCCAGAAAACGCCAGCGGCCTTTAAGAGCAGATACGGATGCGTGTGCCCCAGGGTAATATGATTTCATAGCACAGGCTATTACCCTATCTGCTCTTAAAGGCCGCTGGCGTTTTCTGCACTATATTGTCCCGCACTGCTGATTACTGAAACAGCATTTGGATTGTTGTCTTGCAACTGTACATATCCAATTCAGAGCAAACTCTGAATTGGATATAGTACCGATGCTTTTGTACTCACTGATGCCGTTACTTTTTTAATGTTTTTGACAGTGGCACTAATATGCAGCACTGATGAGGTGTGGACTGTGTCAGTAGTTTTTTTATTTTTTTTTTTTTATTCCTTTTACAATTTACTTTTTGACAATTTTATTCTTGTGTGTTTTTTCACCTTTTAAATATTTATTGCAATTCTTTTGTTATTTGGGGGGGGCTTTGGTGAGAAGTCGGTGAATCAGACCCCTGACCTCTCCCCTTTGAGATACAGAAAGGTAACAAAGACACAGACTGAAGTTTTTTAGTTATTTTTGGTTACATTGGACATTGACCTTCCCTGCACCCTCACAATCTCACATTGCAATTTACAATTCCTCTGCATCCGATTTCCCCCCCCCCCCCCCCCCCCCGGAGGGTCTCTCGCCTCTCTCCTGGCGACCATCACTCCGTCCAGCAAACTATCGCCAGGCCAATTGGGGAGAGCACGCCGTGTGACGACGTCACTTTGCCCAGGAAGGGGAGCGAGATGGACTTGTACTGCAGTGGGGAAGGGAGGGGAAGCGGGGCAGACCGAGAACCAACCATTCATGTTCTCCCTTCTCAGAGGTCACCGCCCCTTCTCCAGTGTCGTCACATGACTCCACTCAAAGCCCAGAAACCTGGTGCTGCAGGAAATCCCTCCCCTTACAGGACAGGAAGTGAGGAAAAATCTCCACATTGGGTACACACTAAGACAAAATCTCTGCGTTGTGTTGTCTATTATAGGTGATGGTGGAAGTTGTGGACAATGTATATGATGGAAGTAACATGCTGGACCAGAGTCGGGACCCTCACAAAATAAATGCATACAAGGGGCCCCTCACTCTATCTATCGCAACGCCACTGCTACTCCAGTGATCTCCACAAGCTTCTGCCTCCCGTCCTGAGTAGCTGCATAGTAAAAACAGGAGGTCACTTACTCAGCACAGGTGCCATTCAGGAAATATTTTGTGTTTGGTCAATGATTGCAAAGCTTTCTCTGATTGGACGAGGTGGAAAGGTAGGTGGAGAGGCACCTTGTCCAATCGGAGAACTCTTTGTAATAACTAAGGCTGCATTCACATCTGAGCGTTTTGTCGCCTGAAGCGTGACGCTCAAAGACGCTAGAGGGGAAAAATAACATTATTCTCTATGGAGATGTTCACATCTCCAACGCAAAACGTCGTACGCCGAAAGAACGCCGACTGCCTGAATTTCAAACAAGTCCCGGACCCTTTTTTGACGCGCGAATCGGGCGGCTTGGGCGTTTTACATTGATGCCAATAACCTGTACCAAACCGCGGGGAAAAACATTGCGTTTTGTCGCGCCAAATCGCGGGGAAAAATGACGCAAATCGCCTACGCTTAGGTGTGAATGCAGCCTAAGAGTGAAAAGTTTTCTAAATGGTCACCTCTTGTGTTTACTGAATCAGGGCAGCCGCTTGACGTGGGACCCGGAAGCTAGAGGAGATTGTTGCAGTACCAGGGGGATCCCACATGTATGGCACATATTTTATATTGGTCCAAGCTGTATCAATGTAAATGTGTGGGGAAAAAAAAAATCCATACTTAAACTTAATTTTGAAATGACTCTGGCTATAATTTCCTGTTCCTTCCAGAGTACACTTGAACCCACTTAGTCATCTTTGTGTGAATGATAGAGAACCACTTAGTACATAGGCCACAGACCATCTTAGTTTGTTTATATTGCTGTCATTTCAGGTCTGTCCTGCTCACCATGTGACCTTCCTGTCTGCTATTGTTCTCTCCTGCTCGCTGGCTATTTTCCAGCCTGTTAATTTCCAGATAGCCACCATCCAGAAATTCCCTTTCACTCTTTTTTTGCTTTCCAGGGTTTGTGTCCCGAGAGAGATCTGAAGGTGGAACATGGCGGATTCTCACAGTATCCTGTGTACAGCTTGAAACATGTCCCCAAGCACAGGTATTATTGCTTAACCCCCTTCATGACCAGAGGTCGTTGACGCCTAGATGTCCACAACAAATTTAGTGGCATCTATTAATTTATTAAGAACACTGACAATCTAATCTGCCTCTGCCTATGTAAAGCTGGTCATAGACGGTTCAAATTCCTGCTGAACCAGTATTGTGAAGAGAAAGGTCCCCCGTCAAATCATGCTCACCCTGTACTATGCAGGCGCGAAGCACTGTGGAGTCGCGGAAAGGCTCCGAACATGAACAGCTGTACACGGCGCCTGCGCACAACAGACGACTTTGTGCTACTCGCTCCTGATGCTCATGCAACTCTGCAAGGAAGATGCCTACAGAAGAGGACGTGTTTAATAATGATAGGCTGAGCTGATAAATTGGGGGTGGATTTCTCAATAAACTTTGAGAAATCCAGTCCCATCCTATGAGCTCTGCCCATCATGATACAATACGGCCTCTTACATCCGCCCCTTGCAGAGTTCAATGAATAATACCCCAGTCCCTTGCAGAGTTGCATGAGCATCGGGAACGTGTGACACAATGTCGTCTTTATCGTGCAGGCACCGTGTACTGCTGATCAACGGCTGTTCATGTTCGGAGACTTTCGACGGCTCCGTACTGCGCAAGCGATGCGCATGCACAGTACAGGGTGGGCATTATTTGCCGGGAGACCTTTCTTGTCACAACGGCCGAGGTTCAAAGCGTGCAGAGGCGGCTTTCTAATTAGGCCGTCACCTTAGGCCTCACCCCCACAAGGGCCTCGCGACAGCCTAATTTGCCTAAAGAATTGGTTAGAGAAAATTGTATAAACTGAATTCATAGAATTTAAAACTCTTAATATATGCAATTTATACAGTTAATTTTTATTGCTTGAATTATTTTTCCCATTATGGCTGTGAGTGGGGCCTCATGTCTCAGATTTGCCTAAGGACTCACAAAGCCTAGAGCCGCCTCTGAAAGCATGTATGGGCAGGCTAAATGTACCCAAGTTTATCAAAACTGATTTGCATTGAAGCCCAGTCATGACTTCACTGGGTTTAAAATGCCCTCAAAGGAAAATTGAGATTGCAAAAGTCAGTTGTGAATTGTTGCCTTTCCTTTTTTTTTTAATTATTTTAGAAAATAGAAGTGTTAATAGTTTTTTTTTTTTTTTATCAATTAACAAAATGGAAAGTAAATGAACAGAATAGAAATTCAAGTCAAATCAATATTGACCATCCTTTGCATATGAAAACGGCATCAATTCTTCTTGGTAGACTTTCACACAGTTTTTAAAGGAACTCAGCAGGTAGATTGTTCCAAACATCTTGGAGGACCAACCACAGATCTTCTGTGGACGTTGGCTGCCTCCAATCCTTTTATCTCTCCATGTAATCCCAGACAGACTCCAAGATGGTGAGATTCAGGGCTCTGTGAGGGCCAAACCATCACTTTCAAGACTCCTTCTTTATGCTAAAGCAGGGTTTGACAAATTTGATTGGAATCTAGGAGCCAGCTAAAAAAGTTAGGAGCCAGAAAGCGCGCCCTCTTCCGCCAAGCTCGCGCACAGAAGTGAACGCATTCGTGAGTAGCGCCCGCATATGTAAACGGTATTCAAACCACACATGTGAGGTATCGCCACAATTGGTAGAGCGAGAGCAATAATTCTAGCACTAGACCTCCTCTGTAACTCAAAACATACAACCTGTAGAATTTTTTTTAAACGTGGAGATTTTTAAAGGATAAAAGTTTGTCGCCATTCCACGAGCGGATGCAATTTTGAAGCGTGATATGTTGGGTATCCGTTTACTCCGTGTAACATTATCTTTCACAATATAAAAAAATTGGACTGACTTTACTGTTGACTTTTTTAATTTAAAAAAAAGTGTATTTTCTTCCCCCCAAAAAAAGTGTGCTTATAATGTTTGGGTGCTCTAATAGGAGGGAAGGAGATGGCATTGAAAACACAGTGAAAAACACATTTGAATTGCTGGATTGCTGTTTTAATGTTATGCCAACGGCCACCAAAAGATGGCGCCAGATTACAGAAGGAAGTTTAGGCCTGCAGAAGGCCGCAAAGCCGCGGCCTCAATTACTGGCCGGCATGGGTCCGCCACGATCGCGCAGCGGGGGAGTTCGGGCGCCCGGATTTTGTAGAGCCCTGTTCTAAAGATAGTTCTTAAAGCCCGCTGCACGCCTATTTACGTCCGCAGAATGGCACGGACAGGCAGAAGCACGTATATATATGTCACTGCCTACTAGCGGGTCGGGGGTCCGATCGGGACCCCCTCCGCTGCGGGCGGCTTACCTCCGGGAGCGATCCGACTCGAGGGGGCGCCGTTTCGTTTCTGTCCGCCCCCTCGTGATCGCTCCCAGCCAATCCCGTGCGCCGCCGCCGTGTCACTTCCTCTGCCTGTAAAATGTAAACACAGGCAGAGGAAGTGATGCAGCGCTCATCTCGGCGGTATTTTCAAACTGCCGAGATGAGAGAAGAGACACAGTGAGTCGCACCAACACTACACTGACACCAGTACACGCAGGCACATTTAACCCTTTGCGATCACCCCACCCCCTGTCACACTGTCACTGTACTGATCACTGCATTTAGTGTCAGTGTGACAGGCAGTTAGTGTTGGGTCCAGGGTAGCCCCGTACCCCCCCCCCCCAATAAAGTTTTAATCTCTTGATCACCGTCCTAGTTAACCCTTTCACCCCCTATTGCCAGCGTCGCTAAGCGATCATTTTTCTGATCGCTGTATTAGTGTCGCTGTTCCCGCTAGGTAGCAATTTTTTTTTTTTTTTACTGAAGACATGTGGCTGAATACATTTTGGCCTAAATCTTTGACTAAAATTTAGTTTACTCAGTTTTTCTTATAACAAAAAGTAAAAAATATTGTTTTTTTTTCAAAAATGTCACTCTATTTTTGTTTATAGCGCAAAAAAAATAAAAATCGCAGAGGCGATCAAATACCACCAAAAGAAAGCTGTATTTGTGGGAAGAAAAGGACGCAAATTTTGTTTGGAAGCCACGTCGCATGACCGCGCAATTGTCTGTTAAAGCGACGCAGTGCCGAATTGTAAAAAAGGCCTTTGGGCATTTAGCAGCATATTGGTCCGGCGCTTAAGTGGTAATGTCATTGGCTGTATATTTGGGGTCGTTGTCATGCTGTAGAATAAGTTTGCGCCCAATCGCACTCCTCCCTGGTGGTATGGAGCGATGGATACGTTTCTTCCTATATTTCTCAGCATTGAGGAACTCCATTTGAAGAAACGCAGCCCCAAACTTGCAAGGAACCTTCACCATGTTTCACTGTCGCCTCCTCCTACAGCCAAATATTTCAAATTTTGAACTCGTCAAGCCAGCGAAACCCCCCCCCCCCCCCAGTTCATATGTTTTCATGCATAGTTGAGTCACTTAGCCTTGTTTCCGTGTCGGAGGTATGGCTTTTTGGCTGAATTTTTTTTTCATGAAGGCCACTTCTGGTCAGAATTCTCTAGACAGTAGATGGGTGTACCTGAGTGCCACTGGTTTCCCACCCGTTCTGTGCTGATGGCACTGCTGGACATCTTCTGATGCTGAAGGGAAGTAAGCGTGATGTGTCTTTCATCTGCTACATTGATTTCTTGGTCAACGACTGCGCCTACAGTCCTCAACGTTGCCCGATCAATGGTGTCCTCAATGCTGAGACATACAGGCAGACACTTATCCAGGAGGCATGTGAATGGCCCCAAATTTATTCTGCAGCAGGACAAGACCCCAACTTCCTTAGGAACTATCTTCAGTTTAAAGAACAACAAGTAGTCCTGGAAGTGATGGTTAGGCCCCCATAGAGCCCTGATCTTAATATTATGGAGTCTGTCTGGGATTACATGCACAGACCGAAGGATTTGAGACAGGCTACATCCACAGAGGATCTGTGGTTAGTTCTCGAAGCTGTTTGAAACAACTTACCTGTTGAGTTCCTTCAGAAACTGTGTGCAAGTCTATCTAGAAGAATTGATAGTTTTTTGAAGGCAAAGGGTGGTCACACCAAATATTGATTCATTTGGCTTTCTTTGCTGTTCTTTTACTTTCCATTTTGGTAATTATGAAAATAAACTATGAACACTTAAATTCCTTTAAAGTAGGGTTGTCCCGATACCACTTTTTTAGGACCGAGTACAAGTACCGATCCTTTTTTTTAAGTAGTCGCCGATACCGAATAACGATACTTTTTTTAAATGTGTCCCCCCACAAATGCAGCCATGTCCCCCACATATGCAGCCATGTTCCTCCAGCCATGTCCCCCCCATACCTAGCCGCCGCACGGAGATCACAGCATTCATTTGAATAGCTGTTTTGCCCGCGCGTATAGACACTGATTCTTTAAAGCTGCTTTATCAACTGTGTTGAAAATCCTTAGGCTTCGTTCACATGGGCATACTTCAGCGTTTGCCTGTGTAAAGGATGTGTTTGCCTGCATGGGGATGCATAGATGTTCTGTGCATCCCCTTGCAGGCAGTCCCATTAATGTTATGTTTATTATGGTCCAATGCTGGGATGCAGCAGCTGCATGGACACAGACTTTTCCCAGTTTGACAGCCGTGCAAGTGCAGGTACACGGCCCCAAACGCACATTGCCTACTTTTTTATATATATATATAATTGGGGCTGTTACTGATTACAATTTTTGTGTTCAATTAATCGGGTTTTTTTTGTTGTTTTTTTTAATCGATCGACTAATTTTGATTAATTATAACGCACATATAGATCCAACTACTTTTTAGCTGATCTCCTTGCAGGCTGATTCCCAGTGCAGCTACCAACCACTGTAAAAATGGATAGCAGGATACAAAAAACACACAAAGGCAGCGCTCAATGGGAATAGCATTAAAACTTTTATAGTCTTCAAGTAGGTACCAAAATAAATATTGCACTGGAGATAAAATCGAGTAGCTACATAAACTGTAAAAATGGTGCGAGTAATACCAAATGGTAGCAAAAGCAGTCATAAAAACATGTAGCCAAGTATGATACTGGTATACAAATGTGTACAACGATGCCAATGCTGAATCCAGAAGGAGGAGAGGTTAACATCAGTCCGTCGGGATGTAGATGTCCCATGAAGGAAACTATCACATCTCCCAGTGGATGGTTGTAAAATACAAGGTTGATAGAGGGAAGTGATGTGGAAGTGTAACAGCCCTTGCGTGTGGCAGATAGGAAGGTCCCGCTGACATGCAGACATGAAGGCACAGCAAAGGAGCCCTTCAGATGGACACAGCAAGCCCTGCCGGTGTCCGTGACGTCAACGGAACTCCCTGAAGGCCTGGAAGTCGGCGGAGAGGTGAGTACCAATCAAAAGAATTTTGATCGATCAAAAAAAATGAAAGATTAATCGATGAATTAATAGTTAATTTCCACAGCCTGTATGTATTTATGTATGTGTATATAATTGTAAAATATATTTTATTGCAATTTTTGATGTTATTAAAAAAAAAAAGAAGTGTTACCATAAAGCTTCTAAATATTTAAAACTTCTTTTAAGAGGCAAATGACGTTAAATTAGAAATAATGGAAAATCAAATGATTCATACCACAACCATTTATTCATAAATCCTTCTTCAGTTTATAGTCCTTATAAAAAGATTACAGCAATGGTTGTGTAACCATAAAATGTCCATCCACAAGAGGATTAGAAGCAAAATCCAGCAGGAGCTACAGAGTATAAAAGAGAAGAGTGAGTGAGAAACTTGTATAGCGCAGCAAATGCGAACTTAATCGCCTCAAGGAAGAGAGGCGCTTCCAAGTGTAGCAATATGGTAACATTTAATAAAGGTACAACATTTAGCAACTCGCATGGTTGATGATTAAAAGAGGCACATCTAAGAATACAGGCATCTGTGGTAAAGCGATCCAGATAAACCGTCCTCCTAACCGATGGCTCTCACCACTATCGGTCTGCAATCGTGACCGGTAAGACTATCCTCCAGTAGATCGATCTGAACCGTTTGTGGAAGGGACAACATCAATGGCAGTGGTGAGAATGATCTATGTGGACAGCTTTACCCCGGATGCCTGCATACTTGGCTGTGCCTGTTTTAACCACTTAAGCCCCAGACTATTTTGCTAGCCAAAGACCAGGTCACTTTTTGCGATTCGCACTGCATTGCTTTAACTGACATGCTTCGTACGACGTGGCTCCCAAACAAAATTTACTTTTTTTACTTTTTTTTTTCACAAATGGAGCTTTCTTTTGGTGGTATTTGATGTCCTCCTGCGGTTTCTATTCTTTGCACTATAAACAGTGACAATTTTGAAAAAAAAAATATTTTTAACTTTTTGCTATAATATCCCCTAAAAATATATATTTTTTTCCTCAATTTAGGCCGATACATATTCTACATATAACACCAATACGCGTATATTGATTGGTTTGCGCAAAAGTTATAGCGTCTACAAAATAGGGGATTGAATTATGGCATTTTTATTATAAATTCTTTGTTTTAATACTAATGGCAGCAATCTGCGATTTTTCCCTATTCGTCTTTCAGGACAGCCACAATAGAGAGAGAGATAGGCTCCTCCTCTTCCTCTGGGAAACACTGCACAGCCTTTAAAACCTCTCCTCCCCCTGCCAGACCTCAGTTAATTGTGTTTCCTCCGGTGGGGAGACACTGTTTAGGAACAGGCTGAGCAGTCAGGGGACTGTGGCTTCAATCCATACCTTAAGGGGAGCAGGGGCCTCCTAGGTTTTGGCAGGTACTTACCGCCGCATCTAGCCATCCCAAGTCCGTGTCGAGCGCGGCAGCCGGCTTGTGGGGGGACCTCTATTGTGTCCAGGTGGACCGCGGCGGGGAGGCAATCCAAGGGCCCTGTTTTTTTCTTCAGGCCGCATATTTTTTCCAAATTCGCCGGCCGAATGGAGGGCGACGTCATTTCCGGCGTCACGGCGGAAGGCCTCCCCTTTGACCTGCGACTTCCTGTTCCGGGTCGCGGCGCTGATAGAGGCCCAGGCGTTTCTCTGCTGGAGGAGTCAGGAACTCACCGGGGCGTGTAAGGACACAGCGCAACCACCTGCAATGTCGGCGGCATCTCCGGAGCACGGCCCGACCAAGGACGCTTCCTCCAGCCAGCCCAAGGTAAGGGTTCCCTGGGGAAGGGCCCCCATACCTTTTCTTTTTTTTTTTTTTCCCCCATTTATCCCCTGTGGTGGTTGAGAGGGGGGGGGGAAGGGGGATCCTAGCATGGTGTTTTGTCTAGTTCTCCCCCAGGGTTGTAACCCTTTGTTTTCTAATGTGTGGGTATTTTTTTTCTTTTTAAATGTCTTTTCAGAAGAGTCTGGAAAAGTCTAGTGGGAAGACACATGGCTCTAAAAAGAAATGTGCCTCCTGTAGGGACACTCTTCCTGAGTCCTGGCCTAAAGTGTTATGTAGGGATTGCATACAATCTTTGGTCAGGGAAAGAGATGCAGAGCAGGAAGATAGTTTAGCAGCTTCAGTAAAAGAGCTTTCTTCTACTTTTGCTTCCTTCAAATCCCTATTTGAAAGGCTGCAACCTCCCACTATCCCTACACAGGTTACAACACATCTAGAAGATCAGGGTCTCGCTCCTGCCCCACCTGATCCTTCAGTTATAGCAGTTAAGCCGGCAGGCCCTTCCCAGGGGGAACGCTCTCTCCCAGAGAGTGTCGCTCCTGAGTCTCAGGAGGAATCTGAGGAGGATGACCAGGACGGGGAGTCCAGGAAACCCTCAAGATATAAGCTCTCTCTTGATGAGGTCGAGGACTTATTGGGTGCAATTTACACCACCCTCGGCATTCAGGCTGACATTAAACCCTTAAGCCTCCATGACCAGATGTACAGGGGGCTGGGGGAACAGAGGTCAAAGGTCTTCCCTGTACATGAGCTTCTAATCGATTCGAGTGGCAGGACCCCGAAAGGAAACCCTTTTTTTCTCAATCCCTTAAAAGAAGATTCCCCTTTTCTGAAGACCCCACGGCTATTTGGAACAAGGCGCCTAAATTAGATGCAGCCTTCTCCCAGGTTTCCAGAAATACTGACCTGGCATTTGAGGATATGGGGACCCTTCCTGATGCCATGGATTCTCTTTTAAAAAAGACTTGGGACTCAGTGATGGGGAACCTTAAGCCAGAGTTGGCAGTTACGGTGGTGGCCCGTAATTTAGAGCATTGGCTCTCTAAAATACAGGAGCACATTGAGGCTGGGACAGATAAGGAAACCATTCTATCCTCCTTCCCTGCAATGTTGCGGGGCATTGCCTACATTGCGGACGCTTCGGCGGAATCGATTCGCATGTCGGCCAGATCCGCTGCTCTGGCCAACTTAGCCAGAAGAGCCCTATGGCTCAAGACTTGCCCCGGGGGACATTGCCTCCAAGTCCAAGCTCTGCGGGATACCCCTTTCAGGGGATCTCCTGTTTGGCCCAGGGCTGGAGACTGTCTTAGACCGCACGGCTGATAGGAAAAACTATTTTCCCCTTAAACGAAAAACTCCGGTAAGATCAGGGAAGTTTTTTCGATCACAGAAACAGACAGGGGTCCCAAAACCTGAAGGTCAGAAGAGAGTTTGGACACCCAAGGGGAGGGGCAGAGGAGCGATTTTTTTCGCTCTCCTGACCAGCCCACAAAGAAACAATGACGCCCAGGTCAGGGTGGGGGGAAGACTGGGGGCCTTCCTCCCACAGTGGGAGACCATCTCCCCCAACAGGTATGTCCTGGAGATTGTGAGGAGGGGGTACCATCTGGAATTTTCGTCCCCTCCCCCCCAGAGATACCTAGTTACAAAACTTCCCAGAGACAGGGAAAAATCGGAGGCTTTACTAGAAGCCCTAAACGATCTAGAGGATCAGAATGTGGTCCTCAGAGTTCCAGTAAAGGAGGAAGGCAGGGGGTTTTACTCACACATTTTTGTGGTAAAGAAACCCTCAGGGAAGTACAGGTTAATCCTGAACTTAAAGCCCCTAAACAAGTCCATCACGTACAAGAAGTTCCGTATGGAATCGATCTTTACGGTCAGGGCCCTCCTCCCGCAGAATTGCTTTATGGTTTCCCTGGACCTCAAAGATGCGTACCTGCATGTACCCATAGCAAAGGGGTCGCAGGAGTTCTTAAGGTTAGCAATAGACCTGGAAGGAGAGGTGGTACACCTTCCGTTTCAAGCCTTGCCATTCGGTCTATCCTCCTCGCCCCGTGTATTTACCAAGGTCCTGGCGGAACCTATAGCCTTTCTGCGTCTGCAGGAAGTAGGCATCATAGCCTACCTGGACGACCTGCTCCTTTTTGCAGCGTCCCCAGAACAACTATCCAGGGACTTGGATTTGACAAAAAAGACCTTAACAGATCTAGGCTGGCTTCTAAACCTGGAGAAATCCAACCTGACACCTTCACAAAACATTCCTTATTTGGGGTACCTTCTGGACTCTACCATCTTAAGAGTCTTTCTCCCATTGGAGAAGGCCCTGAAACTAGACAGAGCAGTGGCCACCCTCCAGGGCAGTCATCGGGTGTCAATCAGATCCCTGGTGTCGACTCTAGGGTTGCTAACATCCACCCTCCCGGCTGTTCAATAGGGAGGGGGTTCACTTTCGACCCCTTCAGACTTTTCTGCTAAAAATCTGGGACCACGGTTTGGAACGTCTAGACACTTTGGTACAGGTCCCAAGTCAGGTAAAGAGATCCCTTTGGTGGCGGAGGAAGGTCTCCAATTTGTCGCAGGGTCGTCTATGGCACATTCCGGATCCCCAGGTGGTAACTACGGATGGCAGGGGTTGGGGAGCCCATCTAGGGTCTCTTCCGGCACAGGGCGTTTGGAAGGGCATGGAATTAGAAACATCCTCCAATTGGAAGGAACTGAAGGCGGTAGGTTTAGCTCGCAGATTCTTTCAAGAGAAGCTCCAGGGGCATCATGTCCAAGTAAGGTTGGACAAAGCCTCGGCCGTAGCATATTTGAACAAACAGGGCGGCACGAGGAGCGTAGTTCTGTCAGCTCTAACAGACATTCTTCGTTGGGCCGAGTCCAATACCCTGTCGCTATCAGCAGTCTTCCTGAGGGGAATAGAGAATGGGACGGCAGATTTTCTCAGCCGAAGTCAACTAAGAGAGAGCGAGTGGGCCCTCAATCCAGAGGTCTTCCATCTCTTGGCAAGGAGGTGGGGATCTCCGGAAATAGATCTCTTTGCGTCCAAAGAAAACGCAAAAACCCCTTGTTTTTTCTCTCGGAACAAGGGGGAAGGAGCAAGGGGGGTAGATGATCTGTCTCAAAGCTGGCGGTTCGGAATTTGTTACGCCTTCCCACCACCAGCGGTTCTAAGGAAATTGCAGCTGGAGAACACTTCTCTGATTCTAGTGGCACCACATTGGCCCAAAAGGGCTTGGTTCTTGGTTCTCAAACAGCTGGCTGTGGAACCTCCCGTTCTCCTTCCATCACGAGAGGATCTCCTCTCACAGGGCCCAGTCCTTTGCCCACAGGTTCACAGATGGAACCTGGCGGCATGGCTACTGAGGAGGCCCTGCTGAAATCTAAGGGTTTTTCTGAAAGGTTAACTGCCACCCTTCTTAATTGCAGAAAAAAGGAAACCCGCTCTATATATAGGAAGATCTGGCTTCGTTTTAACTCATGGTGCTTAGAATTTTCCTATTCAGCGCAGAACCCCACATCTGTTTTGGAGTTCTTACAGTGTGGAGCAGACAAGGGACTTTCTGTTAGTACACTTAAGAGTCAGGTCTCAGCCCTTAGTGTGTTTCTAGAAAACCCTTTGGCCAACAATCCCTGGATAGTCAGGTTCTTTAAGGCATTAACCAGGCTGAAGCCGCCTCAGGGGCCCCCCTTCCCCAGGTGGGACCTATCTTTAGTTTTACAAGCCTTAACAGGTGCTCCCTTTGAACCCTTAGACAAATCTCTATTAAGAGAGTTAACCCTAAAGACCGTTTTTTTGGTTGCAGTGACTGTACTGCAGTACTGCTAGGACGGTCAGCGAGTTAGAAGCCTTGTCCGTCAGACCCCCTTTTTGTGTTATTTTTCCGGATCGGGTTGTTTTTAAGACCGATCCAGCCTTTTTGCCCAAAGTGACTTCTAAATTTCATAGAAGTCAGGAGGTCATTCTACCTTCTTTTTGCCCCAATCCCTCAGGTAAAAGGGAGCAACAGTTTAGCACTTTAGATGTCAGGAGATGTATCCTACACTATTTAGAGCTGACTAAGACTTTAGGAAGTCAGACTTTTATTTGTTTTATTTTCTGGAACTAGAAAGGGACAAAAAGCGTCCCGGCGCACAATTGCTAGGTGGATTAGGCTAGCCATTGCACAAGCATATGCCTTGTCTGGTGAGGAGGTCCCTACAGGAATAAAGGCACATTCTACTCAAGCGATGGCTGCTTCTCAGGCTGAAAGTGCTGGAGCGACACCAGAACAAATTTGCAGGGTGGCAACTTGGTCCAGCTACTCCACCTTCGTCAAGCACTATAGAGTAGACTTGGTGTCGGCAGCCGAACAGGCCTTTGGGCGAAAGGTTCTGCAAGCTGTAGTCCCACCCTAATTGGTAAGTGCTCGTTTATCCTCTCTATTGTGGCTGTCCTGAAAGACGAATAGGGAAAAATAGAGTTACACTTACCGGTAACGTCCTTTCCAGTAGTCTTTCAGGACAGCGCTGGTTACCCACCCGAAGAAGGTTTGTTTGGTCCAGGAACATAGTATGTGATTGATGATTTTAACTTAAAATTACTAACGTGTTCTTGTGTCTCCCTAGCTGACCGGAGGTGCTTGTATAAAAACTGAGGTCTGGCAGGGGGAGGAGAGGTTTTAAAGGCTGTGCAGTGTTTCCCAGAGGAAGAGGAGGAGCCTATCTCTCTCTATTTTGGCTGTCCTGAAAGACTACTGGAAAGGACGTTACCGGTAAGTGTAACTTTTTTTTTTCGTGACTGCGACTTTATGGTGGACACATCACACACTTTTGATACATTTTTGGGAGCATTGTAATTTTTATAGCGATTGGTGCTATAAAAATGCATTGATTACTGTGAAAATTACACTGGCAGTGAAGGGGTTAAGTGTGCCCTAGGGAGTGCTTCTTGTATGGGGGGTGGGCTGTGTGTGACACAACAGTGATCACAGCTTCCAATTACAGGAAGCGGTAATCACTGTTCTGTCACTAGGAAGACTGGGGAAATGCTTGTTTACATCAGCATTTCCCCCTCCTTCCTCACCGTGATACGATTGTGGGTATGCCCACGGACATTGAGTCCACGGGACCCACGGTTGGGCTCGTGGCGGGTGCGCGTCCACAATGCTGCTTTTTAATGGGGACGTGTGTGTATGTATGTGTGTGTGTGTGTGTGTATGTGTGTATATATATGTGTGTGTGTGTGTGTGTGTGTGTGTGTGTGTGTATATTATACAGTACAGACCAAACGTTGGGACACACCTTCTCATTCAAAGAGTTTTCTTTATTTTCATGACTATGACAATTGTAGAGTCACACTGAAGGCATCAAAACTATGAATTGACACATGTGGAATTATATACATGACAAAAAAGTGTGAAACAACTGAAAATATGTCATATTCTAGGTTCTTCAAAGTAGCCACCTTTTGCAGCAGACACATCTCTAGAACAACTGATAAGAGGAGACTGTGTGAATCCGGCCTTCATGGTAGAATATCTGCTAGGAAACCACTGCTAAAGAAAGGCAACAAGCAGAAGAGACTTGTTTGGGCTAAAGAACACAAGGAATGGACATTAGACCAGTGGAAATCTGTGCTTTGGTCTGATGAGTCCAAATTTGAGATCTTTGGTTCCAACCACTGTGTCTTTGTGCGACGCAGAAAAGGTGAACGGATGGACTCTACATGCCTGGTTCCCACTGTGAAGCATGGAGGAGGAGGTGTGATGGTGTGGGGTGCCTTGCTGGTGACACTGTTGGGGATTTATTCAAAATTGAAGGCATACTGAACCAGCATGGCTACCACAGCATCTTGCAGCGGCATGCTATTCCATCTGGTTTGCGTTTAGTTGGACCATCATTTATTTTTCAACAGGACAATGACCCCAAACTCACCTCCAGGCTGTGTAAGGGCTATTTGACCAAGAAGGAGAGTGATGGGGTGCTGCGCCAGATGACCTGGCCTCCACAGTCACCGGACCTGAGCCCAATCGAGATGGTTTGGGGTGAGCTGGACCGCAGAGTAAAGGCAAAAGGGCCAACAAGTGCTAAGCATCTCTGGGAACTCCTTCAAGACTGTTGGAAGACCATTTCAGGTGACTACCTCTTGAAGCTCATCAAGAGAATGCCAAGAGTGTGCAAAGCAGTAATCAAAGCAAAAGGACCTAGAATATGACATTTTCAGTTTCACACTTTTTTGTTATGTATATAATTCCACATGTGTTAATTCATAGTTTTGATGCCTTCAGTGTGAATCTACAATTTTCATATTCATGAAAATAAAGAAAACTCTTTGAATGAGAAGGTGTGTCCAAACGTTTGGTCTGTACTGTGTGTGTGTGAGATATATATATTTGTAAGATGGGGGTTATTAGACTCCAGTGATAGATGCGTTTTCCCGTGAGTACACCAAGCCAGAACTGCGTTTTTTTTTTTTTGTTTGTTTTTTAGGGCTGGGTAGCCCAATTTTATTTACAAGCTCACAAATACAAAAAGCAGCCCTCACAGGGGGTTCCACCATTCCTGTATCTTGTCATCCAGCTGTTTCAGGTCTCCAACTTAGGCCCAACTTCTGCTCCTCAGAACTACCCGTTTTCTAACGGTAAGCACACAGCCACACAATGCAGTCATGCATGCTGTAGCTGCACCTATGCAGCGCCTCTGACTCCTCTCCGAGGGTTTGGGAGCTCACACCTGGCTCCCAGGACCAGACTTCCTGTCTGTGGGTGGGGCACTGAGCCACAGCCAGGCCATCACTAAATGGCCGAACACACAGCTGTGTAATTAATGTGTCTGTCTCTCCAAAATATGGCGAAAACCAGCCATCCTTAAGGTAGGACAGAGTCAAACCATCACTATATATATATATATATATATATGTGTGTGTGTGTGTGTATAACGTCCTTTTGCCTGCCCATGCCATGCTGCAGACGTATATCTGCGTGCGGTCGGCGGGTAGCGGTTAATCAATCATGCGAGTTACTAAATGTTGTACCTTCATTAAATGTAACCATTACACTTAGTCGCCTCTCTTCTCTTTTATACTCAGTTGTGACATGACGCTACTCTTATATCAAGACATTGCTTGATTATCAAGTCAAAATTTATAAAAAAAAAATCTGCTTTTCTTGCAAAATGCTCTCAAAACAAGTTACTCTCAATCCAAGGTTTTACTGTATATCTATAAAATGAAATATGGCCCCTGTCTTTATAAAACCAAATAAACATAACATTTTATCTTGATGGCTGTACAGGATTGTTTGCTCAGGAATCTGGACTGGTTCCTGATCTCAGCCTTTCCTGTTATTTAGCTCCATTTCCCTTCTCTTTATATTTTCACATTCAGGGGTAGTCGGTCACAGGCCTGGTGTTCTACTACTGCATGTGCATTGGAGGGAATGGTCAGCCCAAGCAGACATTTTAGCCTTTCGTGGGGCCATTCCACATGGTCAGAACTTGATATAAATAACATGTTAAAGGGTAACGCCAACAAAACATATTCTTTTTCTTCTATCTTTTTTTTGGATCAAGACTGGAAGACTTGAAACTTCTTTTGGACTTTTACTGCTGCCTGTGTCACTACTGGGTAGATTTGTGTCTTAAGGTTGTAAACAGAACAGCAATTGAGTGTAAATCTCCCTAATGGGAACTTGCGGGACATTTTAACCACTTGCCTACTGTGCACCTACACCCCCTTCCTGCCCAGACGAAATTTTAGCTTCCGGCACTGCGTCGCTTTAACTGACAATTGCGCGGTCGTGCGATGTGGCTCCCAAACAAAATTGGCGTCCTTTTTTTCCCACAAATAGAGCTTTCTTTTGGTGGTATTTAATCGCCCGTGCGGTTTTTATTTTTTGCGCTATAAACAAAAAAGAGCGACAATTTTGAAAAAAGACACAATGCTTTTTGCTATAATAAATATCCCATTTAAAAAAAAAATCTCAGTTTAGGCCGATACGTATTCTTCTACATATTTTTGGTAAAAAAATGTAAAAAATAAAATCACAATAACCGTATAGTGACTGGTTTGCGCAAAAGTTATATTGCCTACAAAATACGGGACATAATTATGATTTTTTTTAAATTTATTTTTTTACTAGGAATGGCGGCGATCTGTGTTTTTTTTTTTTTTTTTTTCGGGACTGGGACATTATAGCGGACACATCGGACTCTTTTGACACATTTTTGGGACCATTTACATTTATACAGTGAACAATGCTATAAATATGCATTGATAACTGTATAAATGTAACTGGCAGGGAAGGGGTTAACCACTAGGGGGCGGTAAGGGGTTAAATGTTTCTCCTAGTTTGTGTTCTAACTGTGGGGGGAGGGGGGGGTGACTGGGGAGGCGACCGATTGTGTCCCTATGTACAAGGGACACAATCGGTCTCCTCTCTCCCTGACAGGGATGTGCAGCTCTGTGTTTACACACAGAGCTGCACGTCCCAGCTCAGTTACTCGGCAATCGCGTGTGCCCGGTGGCCATCGTGGCCGCCGGGCACACGCACGGGGGTCCCAGTGATGCAGCTTTCTATGACTGCACGTCATATGACGTGCAGTCAGGACAATGGAGTTACCCACCCACCGTCATATGACGGTGGGCGGGTAACAAGTGGTTAAAGGAGTTGTAAAGGCAGAAGTTTTTTTTTATCTTTTTATGCATTAAGATAAAAAACATTGTGTGTAGTAGCCTCCCTCAGCACCCCCCAAATACCTACCTGAGCTCCTTCTCTCTCCAGCAATTGTCCACGATCCCCCCAGCCATCCAGTACACTCCTCCTGATTGGCTGAGAAAGAGCAGCGGCACTATGGGCTCCCGTGGCTGTCAATCAAAGTCAGCCCATCAGGGGAGAGGGGGCGTGACCGTTTTCACAGACTTTAATGCCAATCCTGTCTAGGACGATAAAATATGAACTGTGCAGTTGAATGCTGATTGGTGCTTATCTTTTATATTCCCATCGAGTGACTTGACTTTTATTTATTTTTTCTTCCAGTCTGCTTCTTACAAGCGGCCCAGATTCAGGACTAGTGCAGGTCTGGCAGATAGGAGCAGAGGACAAAGGTAAATAAATAATGGGCATAAAGCAGGGCTTTTTTTTTTTTTTAGTGGGAACGTGGGGCAACGCAGTTCCAGCACTAAATGTATGCAGTAGCAGGGATAATGGGGTGTGATGAAGTGTCCAATGATGGCAGCTGCCAGGGGGATCTATAGTTGCTGCCCCTCAGAAACAATTGACCACTAGCAACATAAGCCCCCCATGTTGATTGTTGTTGAGGAAGGGGTCTGGGTGCTGGGGGGATCTATTGTTGCTTGGGGGACTTATTATTGAGGGAGGGGTCTATTCTTGCTGGCGGAATTTGTTGAGGGGTCGATTGTTGCTGGAAGGTCTATTGTTGCTGGGGGGGGGGGTCTGTTGTTGAGGCAGCATTTTGTTGCAAGCAGTCTGTTTTGCTGGGGGGGGGGGGGTTCTATTATTGCAGGGGGAATCTATTTTTGCTTGGGCAGGGATGCTATTGCTGACTGGGATCCATTTTGCGGCTTTTCTTATTATAATTACCAAATTCCATACAGATTACTAAGCACCACAAAACTATACTTGCTTCTCTTTTCTCTCTCTCAAAAAATAAATAAAAAATAGGTGATCGTGGGAGGTAGGTAAATATGGCGTTAAAACAAGGAATAGTGCTTGGAGGTAGGTAGGGGGCGGAGATGAGGGTTGACTTGGGAGAGGGGAGTTCCTGCACCTATTCTCTGAGGGGTTGGATTCATTTCACTGGTTTGTGACTTTCTCTGTTGAAAGGGACCTATAACAAAATTTGTATTAATTCGGAACCGGCCGAAATCTGCTTTAGTGTATGGCCAGCTTTGTTGTTGGTGCTAGGTGTGGGGGTTACATAGTCTCAGAACCTCTTGACCTTCTGGAATTGTTATAGTCTGCAGTCTCTACAGTTTTAAAAATGGTGTAAAAAAAAAAAAGTGCCAATCCCACAATGTTTGTTTAATTTCTCTTTAAAAAATTAAATAAAACAATGTACGGTATATATAATATAAAAAAAGGAAAAATGGTGTAAAAAAAAATAATTTTGTTTATGGGCCTTTTTCTTGGATTAAAAAACATGACTTACTCACTGGATGTTCGGGGAGGCATCACAGACAGGCACCCAGAGAAGAGGAGGAGGTCAGTACTAGAGTTTGACTGATATGGGTTTTTCTCTGGCCGATGCTGATATTCAGAAATCGTGATGGCCGATAGCCGATTTATGATGCCGATTTTTTTTTTGGGCCGATATGTTAAGCCGATTCCCCCCCTTCATCTCATAAAGTCTAACAGTTAGACCCCTTTCACACTGGGGCGTTTTCAGGCACTTTTGGGCTAAAAATAGCACCTGTAAAGTGCCTGCAAAACTGCTCCCCTGCAGTCTCAGTCTAAAAGCTTGAGTGCTTTCACATTGAGGCAGTGCGCTGGCAGGACATTAAAGCGGATGGTTCAGCAGAAAAAAATATTAAAAGCCAGCAGCAACAAATACTGCAGCTGCTGACTTTTAATATTAGGACACTTACCTGTCCTGGAGTCCAGCGGCGTCCGCAGCAGAGGACGAGCGATCGCTCGTCACCCTGCTGCTCCCCCCTCCATCCACGATGAGGGAACCAGGAAGTGAAGCGCTGCGGCTTCACTGCCCGGTTCCCTACGGCGCATGCGCGAGTCGTGCTGCGCCCGCAGATTGGCTCCCGCTGTGTGCTGGGAGCCGAGAGTTCCCAGCACACAACGGGGGGCGACGGGATGTCGCCAAAAAACCCGACTTTTGCCCGAGACTGCGGGCCGGAAGTGGTTGCAGATACCTGTCTTTAGACAGGTATCTGCACCCCCCTCCCCCCTGAAAGGTGTCAATTGTGACACCGGAGGGGGGGAGGGTTCCGATCAGCGGATCTTCACTTTAGGGTGGAGATCCGCTTTAAAGAAAAGTCCTGCAAGCAGCATCTTTGGAGCGGCTCCTCCACCACTCCTGCTCATTGAGATGAACACCTACAAAGCGCTTCTG